>CM021101.1:368832662-368926654 GCA_007115665.2 Sequoiadendron giganteum | reverse complement strand
AAGAGAGAGGGGGTTGGACCTAAAGCCTAAGCCATAAACCTTAAAGCCTAAACCCTAAATACTAAACCCTAAACCATAAACCATAAAGCCTAAACCAAAGAGAGAGATATGGGGGAGGGAGAGAGTGTTTGAGAGAGAGACACACAAAGGGAAGGAGGAAGGTTGGGATATTAAGAGAGAGGAAGAGAGGGAGGGAGAGTGAGAGGGAATGAGGGGGGGAGAGGTAGATATGGAGAGAGGTAGAGAGAAGTATATAGGGAAGGAGAGATAGAGAGGTGGGAGGAGGGAGGGAGAGAGAGAGAGAAGTAGAGAGGGGAGGAGGGAGGGATAAAGGGAGAGAGAAGTGTGATAAAGAGAATGAGAGAGAGAGAGAGGAGGGAGGGAGGAAGGTGGAAATATTGAGAGGGAGGAGGGAGGGAGGAAGGTGGAAAGATTGAGAGAGAGGAGGGAGGGTGAGAGATAGGCAGAGAGGGATAGGTTAAATAGAAAGAAGTAGAGAGGGAAGGTGGTTGGGATGAAGGAAGAGAGAGAGAGGAGGGAGGGAGAGAGAGAGGTAGAGAGGGATAGGTTAGATAGAGTGAAGTATAGAGGGAAGGTGGGTGGGAGGAAGGGAGAGAGAGAGAGAGAGAGAGAGGGAAGGAGGGAAAGAGGAAAGGATGGAGGGATGGAGGGAGGGAGAGAGGTTAGATAGATAGAAGTATAGAGGGAAGGAGAGAGTGTGAGAGAGAGGTCTAGAAAATAAGGGATAAAAAATGAGTGAGATAGAAAGAGAAAGATGATACAACTTGCTGATTACTGAAACTCGACCTTCTGATTACTAAAATTTGACATGTTGATCATGGAAATTTGACTAAGTCTAAAATTTGTGAGATCTTCCAAAAACTAAAATTTGCATTATAACTCCTAGAGATCCAAAACCACTCTCAAACATCCTGAAACTATATGCATGAAATATAACTTAAATTATAAGAAAGAAAATGTCCATATGTAAATGCCAACTTAAACTTAAATGTTTATTTCATGTATATAGTTTCCCTGGAAGATAACAATATGAAAGAGACAAGAAAAAGAGAAGCAAAAAATTTCAATGTAGACCAAAACACGAGCGCATTATAACACGAGCGCGTTTTACTATAACGTGCTCATGTTTTCACCATTTCGGGATGAAAAGTGAATTGGCCACTTTTTGGCCCCCATATTTTTGCACTTACTCATAACATTATATTATTATATAATTCATATTATTATATATATAATATATATTATATTATATATTATTATATTATATTATACTATAATATAATATTTATATAATATTATATTATAATATATTTAATAATATTTATTGTGAAAAAAGAGGAGAATTATATATTGTATTTTATTTAGTTGTGATTCTATTTTGAAATCCTATTTTAGGAGGCAAATAAACCAATCTGGGTGGGAAAATCTTGACCATAACTTTTATTTTAATAAACATACTCTAAAACCAAACTGAAACCTTATTTTTACGATGTAGCTTTCCGAATTGGGGAAGTAAAAGGTCAATACTAGTGAGGAAGAGTTTGGAGGAGCTAAAACCAATATCAGAGGGGGCTCTCTCTCACCTTCTCCAAACAGTCTCGGTATCGGATGCAGCTCGCCAGAAATAGGGATTAACATTGGTAGCCACTCCCAAACTCTGTTGGTAAGGGATGACTCGGGAGCCCACCCTCGTTTAGTGGTTGGGTGGCTTGGACGAGACCAAATTTTGAATGCCCACACACCTGTTATGCCTTGCATAACCACCCCATCTTTTTCCTTGGTCAAAATTGGCCCCCCTTTATGTTTTTATCCTTGGTTGTTTTTTAAACAAACTTTGGAGTCTTTCTTTTCCAACACTTTTTTTTTCTTTGGTTTGTTCTGTCGGAACCAAAACTGAACCAAATAGGGTTTTGAAATTTGTTTCAAAGATCGATTCATATTCTCATCTCGACAGTCTTTTGTTTTCCTTTTTGTTTTGTCTTTGTCGAAGCTGGAGCCGGAGTGGATGTTAAGTCTGAATTTATTCAAGGTTTCAAAATCAATTCCCATTCTATCTCCGCCTTCGCTTTTTGGTCTTTCATTTTGACTTAGGTTTTGTGTTAGTTTTTCTCATTTCGGTCTTTGTGTTTTTTTTTTGTTTTTTGTTTCACTTTCTTCTTTGTTGGTGGAAGCAGAACCAGAATGGGAACCGAGTTGGAAAATTGGAGAAGTTTCTAAATCATTTCCAGTTCCGATTCCACTCCCACCATTTTTCAGGTCATTCACTTTACTGAAGTCGCACAACAGTAATTAGTCAGTTCCCTCTGCAATTCTGACTCCACTCTGCCACATTTATGGCATTAATTATAGGAGCTCTGCACATATGAAACTATGAGTTTTTACTTTAATTAGGGATTAACTGGTAGTTATAATAATTGTTTAAAAGATCAAGAGAAAACTAGAGTTGCAGTGGAGCATTTGTGCATGTGATTCGATCAAAAGGGAGACAATTGCGCACGGAATTGCTTTAGAGGGCTAACCTATTTATTTGGAATTTGAGGTAGGGTTTTTGTTCTTCTCTTTTGTTTTGTTTGGCATTTTCCGTTTTTGTTCAGTTGTTGGTTTCATGCGAATTCATGATTCTCAGTTCAATTGTGAGTTAATGTGATCTGTTTTAATTCTCTTTTGTTTGGTTTTCTTTTTTTCATTTTTTTTGCTTTTTTGCTTTTTTGTTTCTTGTTTGTTTGTTTTTGACACGGTCATTTTCACGTTTTAATCGTGACTGCATCATGGTGCCCTAGTTTTTAAATGCATAGGCTAATTACTGTTTTACATTGGTAGGGTTTGGTAAATTATAGTTTTACTTAGGAATCCTGTTGCACATTGAATTTGATTAGTTTTAGTTTGAATGGGGTTAAATTTGTACCCTAATTATTTGAAATCGAGGGTTTGTGATTTAGGGTTTTAACGCATTCTTGTTTTAAATATGATGCCCTAATTATTATGGTTGTCTCTCGATCATATGGGGATGGTCTTGTATAGGTTATTTTTTAAGCCCCTTTCATTTTGATATGACCTATTCCTTAGATCATGATGTTATTTATCGACCTGTTAAAATCTATTATAACGTCATGGCCATATTAAACAGAAGTGGGATCGAAATTGAATTAGACTTTGAATCATGTTTTGTATAAAGTATCGATTCCATTTCCATTTCGTCTTTGACTCTGCTTACAATAAGAAGCGGGCTTTCAAAATACTGGTAACCCATGCGGAAATAGAACCAGAACTGAATGTAAAATTAGAAATCTTCATGGAATCAAATTAGTTTTCATTCTGATTCCAGTTACCATTCCAACTCTGACTCTGGTCCTGCCTTGTTATTACTATAATCTCAATAACTATTTTGACTCCGATCCTGGTAGTGTTTTAAAAGAGACTATTTAGAATTTTTTTTGCTTGGTTCTGCCTCCAGTATATATATGAAGGGTAAGATCTTAAAGCATATTTTGTTATGTTTGTTCAAGGATCTAATTTAAGGTTTTGTTGCAGGAAGTTAAAGAATGTCAGGAACATCAGGAGAAGCTTCTCAGAGGAGTCAGCCTACAGAAACTTCAAAGGCATCAACTAATACCAAGAAGGTCAAACTGGAGCAGCTGCCTTATACCTTGAGGTATAACCATAGGGGTCCTACCGTCGCTGTCAGCAAAGTGGAATCTGATTGGGTTGATATAACTGACACCAATCTAGGCCCATTCAATTTTGAGGAGTTAAACTCAGAAACATTCACTGAGGATGTAACAGGGAGAACTGGAAGAATAGTTGAGTTTGGCTTGGCTCACATCACTATGTTTACTCTATCCATCTAATGCCTGGATTTGACCATGACAGTAGCAGGAGCTTATAATCCAGCCACTAGACAATGTATGGATTCACAAGACAATGTGATCATAGACTTAACTCCTCAAATGTTTTAGCTAATGTTCAGTGTCCCTGATCCAAAGAACCTAGCACAGATGAATGAGGCAAAAGCTTTGGAGATCTATAGCAAGCACAAGGAGGCCAATAAGGCTCACTTGAATAATAAGTGGTTGAGAATAGAGAAGAAGTCCCTAACAAAGCTCCATGTTCAACCAAAGAGGGTAGAATTTTACAAGGAGGTATCAGACCTTATAATGATGTTGTCTAGAGTCTTTGGGAAGAGGGATGCATTTCATTTTAAGGAATGGATGTTTCCTTTCATCTAGAAAATCTTTGATGGTAGGCAATAGTTTGATTGGCCTATGACTGTCTCAAATACTATACATGATTAGTTGATCAGAATAAGGGAAACTAAGAGCTTTTTCATGATTTCTTAGGTTGTCTATGTAGCAACTAAAGGAGGCATCTTTCTAGGGTTGAATAGAGTGGGAATATTAGGAGAAGCTAATGGACATAAGAGAGAATGGGATCATTATGACTAGCTATCCCTACAGGTTTCTGAAACAAAATTTAGAAGAGTTAATGATGCATTCTTATATGTAGTCATTAACCAACTTAATGGAGATGCAAGGTATAGATTGAGCCAGGAGGCCATGGATTTTATCACAGAATGGGGATGTTGGTATATCCAATACCCCAAGTTTACTTATTTTAGGCTGGTAGGATTTGAGGGTCATCCCCACTTGCTTCCAAGATGCTGCAACAATAGGATGGTTTTGATGGACTTTGTCTACCAAGCTTTGGGGGTCAATGCCTGATTTGGAATAAAACACAAACCAAGTTGTCACAAGTTCCCCATGCAATTGGGTGAATACAGCTGCCCACACCTTGTGGGAGCTAAGGTGGTTTGTAGTGAATTGATACACTTAAATTTGGGCTTGTATACTGCCTGAAAGCACTCTAATCCAAAGAAGAAGATGAATGCTTTGTTGGCTTCGGTCTTTGACAAATATTTCAACTTGCTAGAGGACTTTTGGAGTGATCTCTAGGATGAATATGACCCCAGGAAGAGGAATTATGAGAGGTTTTCTATTTCACTCATGGTGGAGTTTGGGATCATAGTTGACATTCCTAATACATTAGTAGATGATGGAGTAGTCTTGGATCCATCGTATGAAGCATTGAACATAGGTACCAAGGGTTTGGATCTAGTACATTGGGATGCTGAAGAGACCATTGACATCAAACAAATAGGGAGACGAGTCTTGGATAGGATTATCCACCGAGTTGTTCTAAGAGCCAAAACTCCTGGGGGTCTAGCTCCTAAGACAGGGAAGGGATATAAGTTAATCAAGAGGAAATTGCCTCCCAAGGAGCCTTTGGAATTCTTTCCTCCTGATATTGAAGAAATCGAGCTTGAAGCCCCAACTCAAGATTTACTTGGAGTACAAGAGGAAGATGGCCAAACAGGACCTGTGGCTTCAACACCAATAATAGGTGAATCATTTGCTCAAGTCCCTCTTACAGAGTAACAAGGTGGAGAGATGCCTAAGGGGACTCTTCATGGTATAGCTAAAACATTAAAGGGAAAAGGAGTGGAGTTGGAGATCCATGATGTTGAAACGGACTCTGATGAGACCTTGTCAGAGAAGGATGCACAAGAAAAGATGACTCTACAGGAGGAAACTGAACATGAGTTAACTGAAGAAGATCAATGGACACTGTTTAAGGAAGCAAAGAAAGCTTCAAATGCTCAAGCACATTCAATAGCAATGGAGAAGCAAAAGGCAATAGATGTTAAGGCACAAGCAGATTCCTTACTTCAACAACAACAAATGGAAGCTAAGCGAAGAGCTGATGAAGTGCAGAAACAACAAAGGCAAAAGGAGCAGGAGCTCAAAACCAAAGAAGAAAATGACAAGCTTGAAATGGTGCAAAAAATCCATAAGCTTGAAGAGGAAAAGGCTAAGCAGAGGAGAGAAAGGAAGCCCTTGAGGCTAAATTGAAACTAATTGAAGAAGCCTACAAGAAAAGGGAGGAAGAAGAATGCATATAGAAAGAGAAAGATGTCGAGGAGCTGGCTAAGCAACTACAAAAGGAAAAGGAAGCCTTAGACAAACTTAAAGTATTAGAAGAAGAGAGAAACAAATTACTTGGGGAGAAAAGGTTGGAAGAGGAGAATCTGAAGAAGGAACAAGAAGACAAGAGGGTGCAAGAAAAGAATCATAAAGAAGAAGCTGAAAAGCTTGCACGAGAAAATGTAGAGCAAGAAAAACAAAATGTACAAGAGGTCGATTCTCAACCTAAGCTTAATGTGCTACAACCCTCTACTACTATTGCTTCTTCTTCAACTATAATGACCACTACTCCAATTGCTCTCACTTGGTTAAAACTTGATCTTCAAAAGAGATTAGTAACACCCTCACAACCTCTTAATTGGGATGATATGATGAAAGAGATTGAAAAAGAAAGACCCAAGAAGAAGGCTAAAATTCTGCATTCCACTAGACTCACCAAAGGAGGTAAAATTTTTGCTGAATGTCCAATACTAGTGGTGGATAAGAATGTGGGAGATATGTAGCTTACTGATTACCAGTTGGGCCCAGTCAATTTGGGAAGACCCACAAGAAATCAGAAAATGAACTTGATTGATGTGCTAGCATCATCCACCAAATCAATGATGATAAAGGATAAATAGAGAGAGGGTGAGCTTAAGGCTCGGTTGGATCAATTACACACCTTCTTGAAGAATGTTTCTACTTTGAGGTCACATCAAATTACCACCATTGAGACACTAGTTTTTTTAAGCAAGAGAGAGGTGGATGATTTGGTGCAGGTAAGGAGTAAGGCTGGGATGATGGATAGGTGGACCGACAAGCTTAATCAGGAGATAGGTGAGGTGTTGGGAAGCAATTTTGAGATTCACAAGATGACATTGGAGTTAATATAAGAGATGAATCAGCATGATAAAGCATTAGGAGAACAAGAGGAGGAGTATAGAGGGTATATCTAGAAGTTAAAACAAATCAATAAATTTCCAAAATCCACTCTTCTAGAGTAGTCAATCCTTGAAGAGGACAACACAAATTTCTTGGAAAAGACCTCTAGCATAATCTGGTTTAGATATGACATTTTGTACAAACATTAGAATGAAGTTCAAGATTCTAGCAAGGATCTAAATGAACAACTTGATGAGCTAGAAGTTTTTATTGCTATTATAGTGAATGTTGATATACCGGTGAAGGAAGGCCTACCTTTAAGTCAGTTAAAAGAGAAATGGGATGATAGACTTAAAGAGGTCATACAAAAGGGAGATGATGGAGTAGATCTGTTGTTGGATCGATTGATGGATATTAGAGAAGAGGTAAGGGCTGTTAGAAGGGGGTTGACAAAGTTAAAAGACATGAGAGAATTTGCTGCTGTGGAATTGAAGAGGATCAAGTTCGAAGATAGTTGGATTAATGGACCAGATTTGGATATGCTTCAACAAGTCTTCTCTAGTTATGATGAGTACACTTTAGAGAAAAATCCACATGCATGATTGATAGTCCTATGGGCGCATGGCTTTCTTTTCTCTTCTCTCTTCTTCTCTCTAGTTTACTAGATGATCAATGTGGGAACTAGAGATCAAATTGATCTAAGTTTCCAAGAAAATTTAAGTTCCTAAAAAGGTGGATCTCGACTTTAGATAGGGAGGACTTCATATTTTGTACATCTATATATACTCATAGGGTACCATATTGTAAATTTCAGCTAATGAGAATAGAATTGGCCACCTGATAGTAGGAGATAGGAATTTTATAGCTTTGAAAGAAACTTTGTTATTATTTAGTTATAGTTGAATACAAATACAGGTTTTTATGCAATATGGTGTTGGAATTGAGTTTATTGGATAAGGTTAATGAATTATAGTCTATTTGTATGCTAGTGATTGTGTTGAAGCATAAGTGTTTCTTATGTGATGAAAATCATTAGAAGGAACCAGATTTAAAGACGGTTTCATTAAATTATCTATGGATTGAATTATTGACGTCTGTTGATCTATGATTTTAGCAATGAATGAGAGTTTGTTCTTTTGGAATTTTTAAAAGTATTATGATGTGTGATTGTGATGATTAAATTAAGCGCCATAGACGCATGCAATAGTATGGATTGTTCTATAAATTGTGTCATGTTATGGTTTTCTTGATCTATTTGAAGAACATTCATTGTTGAAAATATATGTTTGGATATTAGATAAGTTTTATTCATGTTCCACTGATGTACGTCCTGATCTATCTTTTTCTTTTATTTGAAACCCCCTTTTCATTAAGAACAGTTCGATGAATCAGTCATTGCTTGCATTCCTTATTACTAGCAAATGCCCCTTGAATATTACAGTTGCATGGACTAATTGAGTGACACCAGACAGTTGAGAACCAACTACCAGGACCTTGGGAGTTAGGCTACTATATGTTGTCTTTCTTTTTTAGGAGAAATAGAGTAGAAATATTTATTTTAAACGTTGTTTGTGTCATTTTCACCATCAACAGATCCAGCGCTAGAAGGAGGGCCTAAAGGAACAAGCTAGCTCGCATTGTGTCATTCTCACCAGAGATATATAGGAGGATTCTTAGATCCTCTACTAATCTTGAACCATTAGAAGAACTCCAAACCTCGGTTAGACCTAGACCCCATGCTCGTAGAATTTTGATACCTACATTGCCACCACCGCTTACTCCACCTGGATTTCAACGAAATCCACCTACACCACTACTAGTTCAACTTACATCACCACCACTGGATCAACCAGTATCACCACCACCAGTTTAGCCTGTGTCACCACCAATTCAGCCTATATCACCACCACCTGCTCGAGCAATCCTACCCATGGCTTACTTTGTGAATAAGCCCTCTCCGCTAGGGACTATTCCAAGGGGAATCCATCATCTACCGAAAAATCCAATTTTTTTTTGTCCCAAGTACATTCATGGTGAATCAAGAAGTGTTGAGGAGCATATACAAGCATTCAAGGATGCTTGTACCCATGCTCAAGTTTCTCATCAAGACATGATATGTAGATTGTTTCCTTATTGTTTACGGGACATGGCATATAACTGGTACTTAAATCTGCCCTGGGGGTCTATTCTGGGCTGGATAGATTTGGAAAATGCATTCATTAATCAATTTTGGGTCTATGTAGACCCTGCCATCTTGTATCACCACTCTGCCACCATAAGAAAGGAACATCATGAGCCACTACCTCTATTCAACACTAGATTCCAAAGGATGTTTCGTAGGCTGCAAGATCCTTATTTAGTGGCCAAGAATATTTCCATTTAGGCATATTTAAGAGTTGTTGATCCTTTTATTGGTCTATTCTTGCAGAGGACTTACCTACCCAATGAAATTGACTCTCTGTCTAAAGTGTATCATTTAGCCATCAAATTGCAACAGCAAATAAGTCTGCAATCAGGAGGTTTAGGAGCAACTCTTCCTCCCATGAGTTATCAAATGCCTAACCCACCATTGTACAACACTATCCCAGGGATGTCTTACTCCCAATATGGACCTGTGTCTAAGTTGCAAGCCCCACCTACCATGCCCTTTTTTGACAATGGCATGCAAGATTCTTCCCAACAACCTCAAAATCAACAACAACAACCAGGAGGATCAATGCATGTTCATTCCCCATCCATAGTACAGATTGTGCAAAATGAACAAACTGTTCAACTAACCAGTGAGCTAGAAACTCTTAAAAAGACTCTATCTCAAATGTCTAATGACATGGCACAACTTAGGAAAAACCCTCCCCACAACCAAAACCAAAATTATCAGAACCAAAGAGGTTACAACAATCAAGGGAATTACTCCAATCAAAATTTGAATCAAAACACCAACCGAAACTTCCAGAATCAGAACTCCTATAGTCAAAATTACCAAAATCAGAACAGAGGATATAACCAGAGGTCCAACAACAATAATAGGCAATGGAATACTGGACCTAACAATGGGGGAGCTTCCCATAATTATCAGTCAGGTGAGGAGAGATCACATACTTCTAATGTGGATGACCTTAATTTCATGCCTAAATGGTGCAGGCTACACGATATTGTAGCACGTTCTGAGGTTTTTCCTAGAAATGGAGAAAATGGTAAAAATTGCACAATTTGATGCCCATCCTCTAGTAGGAAATTTTGATCAGGATAATGGGTCAGTCAGTACTACTATGACTTTTGAGACTATTGATGAGACATACCAATTCTCCATGTAGGGAGATAATGAGCCAGAGGAGGATGTGTATGATGCCCAAGCCTTTTAGTCCATAGGTGGTCACTTTGTAAGAAATCAAAATAAGGGCCCATTTACTACATTTGCACCCCCAAAAAACATGGTCCCACCTAACCAAAATGTAGATAATAACCCACCACCACCAAAGGGACCTTTTGACCCTTAGAATAGAGGTAACCCGCCTCCTTTTCCTAAATATCAAGTAAGGAATGATTCATAATTTGATTTTATTGCAGAACTACAGAGATAGAAGACACCATTATCATTCTTTGACATCATGAAGTGGTGCCCAACTCAACGTGAAGTGGTATTGAAAGCCCTGGAGGAGGTAGACTGCTTAAAAGGAAAAGATAAAGTGACTCCAGTGAAAGAGACAAATGCAACCATCTATAAAGGTAAGACCGGTACCCCACCTTTTCTTTTAAGTTTAAGGATTTTTGGAAAGAATTTGCATAACTGTTTATTGGATTCTGGAGCATTGGGTAATGTTATGCCCTTTTCAATATGTAAGAAGTTAAGATTAAATCCTATCTTGACCAATAAGAAAGTGATCCAGTTGGACAAAACTGAGGTCAATGTTGTAGGAGAACTAAAGAACATGCATGTATAGGTTGGATTGGATCCAAGGATCCAAACCTACATAGACATCCAAGTAGCTGACATCCCAAAGACATATGGTATGCTCCTATGTCAGGAGCTAATGAAAAGTATTGGGGGATATTTGTCCTTGAATTTCTCTCACATGTGGCTACCCTAGAAGGGGGTAGCAACGCAGATAAGGATTCAGAGTGAACCAAGACTCAAGCATATGATTATAGAATATGATGCTTCAAATGAAGTAGCATATTTTGAGACTGAGATAGGAGTTTACAAATAAGAGGAAGTCCTTACTTTCTTTGTACTCAATCCCGAGGATACATTGCCCCTAGAACATAGTAACCCAATGATCTACATCAACCAGTAGGTTCTAATAAGGAAATTGCAACAAGATAGGCTGGTATTATGAGGAAAAACCGATTTGAGTAGTTTGTTACTTCCTAATTGGTGTAGGATTTATTATCACAATCATTCAGAGTTAACATGCCAATCATGCCTAGATATCTTAAGTCATGTAGACCAGCCTCAACAAATATGTCAAGAGAAACCCCAAACCCCTATCAATGAGTTTTCTTTTAACATTAAGGATGCTACCATTCTCACTAGGGCTAGCTTTTCTCAGGAGGAGGGTTCTTCACCAGTAGAGTAGACTTAGGTTCTAGGCTCCAACATTCAAGAAGAAATTGAGGTGTCTCAGTTCTTTTCCAATACACCTGCCCCAAATACCTTGCCAATGCCCAAGGCATTGATAAAAGATGAATTGGATTGCAATTTAACCCAAGAAGTTGTTCAAGAGGTGATTTTTGAGCAAGCTGAAAACATAGAACCTTCAAGTGAGCCTTGCCCCAAGTCAATTAATGATGACCAGAAAAATTTTGAGCTGCCACACATCCCAAGTAAGTCATCCCCTATTATTCCTAAAAAGAAATAACTCCCATCCATAGACCAATTGTGGAGTCTTAAATTTGATGGCTGCAAATCCAAAGCAGGAAGTAGAGCAAGGATTGAACTAACCAACCCGAAAGGGAAAACTTACTTTGCGTCTTGCAGGTTGCAGTTTGGCTGCACAAACAACATGGTTGAGTATGAAGCACTTGCTCAAGGACTTATGTTTTCTCATAAAAAGGTCACTGCTCTCATGTTTATGGGGGATTCTGAAGTGATTGTAAAATAGGTACATAGCTAGTATACATGTCATAACAAAATATTGGTTGCATACAGAAACAGAGTTTGGAACTTAATTGAAGATTTCGATGATTTGGAGATTACTCTGATCCCTAGAGAAGCTAATCAAATAGCAGATGCCCTTGCCATTGTTGCTAGCACATTGTAACCCATGCAAGATTCTAATCTAAAGAGATTTTCAGTTGAATTATTTTCAGTCCTACCTGTTCCTGATAATTTTCAGGTATTTGATGACGATCAACATATATTGGCCTTTCTAGAAAGTTCAGATGTTTTTGAAGGACAAATAATAGATGAATCTGAAAGAGATCAAGGAGATTGGGATCCTGAGAAGGATGGTCAAGAAGGGATATTGGAGCTAAAGAGCAATAGTATTCCAAAAGGGATGGTAGCTTTGGAGAGAATATTTGATTCTGACCCACGGGCTCGTCAAAGGGTGCCCATAGAGAGTGATGGAGGGAAATATGAATCTATTAATCTAACTGACTCAGGCCCTGAAAGGAATTTCCTCATAGGAAAGACTTGTCCTCAATAAATTAAGGACAAGATAGTTAAAGCTTTGGAGCAAAAAATTGCAGCCATTGCTTGGAGTTATGATGATCTAAAAACCTTTGACACTTCAGTGATCACACATACCATACCTCTCAAGCTAGATGCCAAGCCCTTCCATCAGAAACAATGCCTGGTCAATGCTTTAATTGAGCCCTTGATCCAGAAAGAGGTGCAAAAGCTCCTATCTACAAGAATAATCTTTCCTGTTAGACATTCTACCTGGGTGGAAAATTTAGTTCCTGTACGCAAAAAGAATGGTGAAATCAGATTATATGTTGATTTTAGGAATTTAAATAAAGCCTCTAAGAAAGATAATTATCCATTTCCCTCTCTTGATGAAGTGCTACAAAAGGTTAATGGATCTTAGATGATGTCATTTTTAGATGGCTATTCTAGGTAAAATCAAGTCCTTGTCAGTCATGAGGATAGAATGAAGACCGCTTTCACAACCAAATGGGGCACATTTGCCTATCGGAGGATGTCATTTGGTCTTATCAATGTTGGAGCAACCTTTCAATGGGAAATGGACATAGCCTTCAAATATTTGATAGGGAAGTGTATAATTATTTTTGTGGATGATTTAACCATCTTCTCTAAGAATAGAGAAGACCATGCTGCTGATTTGGAAAAAGTTCTCAAGAAATGTATAAGCTATGGTGTCTCCCTCAATCCAAAGAAGTGTGTGTTTAGAGTATCTAAAGGGAAACTCCTAGGTCACATCATATCAGAGGAAGGGATATCCATAGACCCTGATCGAGAGGAGGCTATCTTGAAATTGAAAAGGCCAAGCAACAAGAAAGAAATGAGAACTTTCTTCGGGAGGATCAATTTTGTTAGAAAATTTATAACACGGTTTGCAAAGATCGTCAAACCTCTAAATGAGATGATGAAGAAAGATGCAAAGATCGAGTGGAGTAATGAGGCTAAATCTGCTTTCTCGCAGATTAAACAGTCAATATCTGAGGTGCCTATTTTGACAAGCCCAGAATATTTAAAACCTTTTTATATCTATTCCTTCGCATCTGACCATTCATGTGCAACTATGTTAACACAACAAAGAGGAGAGGGAGAGGAAAGACCTATTGCCTTCATGAGCTCTCGATTTTAAAATGCAGAAGTGAGATACCCACCGCTAGAGAAACAAGCCTTCACATTGGTATGAGCAGTAAAGAAGTTCAGGCATTACATTCTTCGAAGTCAAGTAATGGCCATAGTTCCAGATCCAACTGTGAAGTCTCTCTTGATGTAAAGTGAATTGGGAGAATGAAGAGGAAAGTCGATGGCAATTCTACAAGAATTTGACTTAGAGATTCATCCGATGAAACTTGTCCAAGGGAAAGGTTTATCAAAGGCAATGGCAGATGTGGAAAAAAATATCACTTGTCAGCAATATACTATCTAGTCATTTACTAAGGATCCTTGGTACACAGACTTGATTTTCTTCCTCCTCAATAACAGATGTCTAGAAGGAATGAATGCTACTCAGAGGAGAGCACTGAGGATGAAAAGTGCTCACTACATGCTTAAAGGGGGATCCTTCTATAGAAATAATTTTCAAGGGATTTACTTATGTTGTTTAGATCAGCAAGAGGCCACAGATGCTATTTATGAGTTCCATGGAAGCGATGGAATAGGACATGGATCTGCGAATGCTTTGGCTCATCAAATTCTTATATGAGGCTATTATTGGCCTTATGTATTCCAGGATGCACACCAAAATGTCAGAACCTGTCATGTATGTCAAACTTCTACACCCAGGGAAAGAAAACTTGCAATGCCTTTGCAACCAATGTATGAGGTAAGGTTGTTTGCTCAATGGGCCTTGGATTTTGTAGGTGTTATTAATCCCAATTCTTTTGTAGGACATAAATTCATCTTTACCAGCAACTGACTACTGTACATGTTGGACTGAGGCCCAACCCTGCAAAAAAAGCACCACAGAGGTGGTCATCAAGTTTTTGACTGGGAACATCACAACCAGGTTTGGAGTTTCATTTGCTCTGGTATGTGATAATGGCCCTATTTTTTCTTCTGCCGAATTCATTCAATGGGCATATGAACATAAAATTATTTTGAAGTATTCATCCAATTACTACCCTCAGGGAAATGGAGTGGTCGAGTCCATTAATAAAAAATTATTGGAAGTAATAAGAAAATAGCTAGAAAACAATCCTAGAGACTAGCACACCCAGTTGAGATTTTCCCTATGGGCATATCGAACTTGAATCAATGCAACTCTAGGAAATTCACCTTTTGAGTTAGTCTATGGCCAAGACCCAGTCTTCCCAATCCATTTACAAATACCCGTTCTTAAGTTTATGCAGGAATTTTACTCCAAGGATGATAGGATTGAGGTTAGATTACTTAATTTTCTTAACATGGAAGAGCAAAGAGATGCTGCTTTGTAGTAATTCTCTAAGCATCAGGTTGTCGTCAAACGTTGGTTTGACAAAAGAGCCAAGATAAAAGCCTTTACGATATCAGATCTTGTATTACTATGGGATAAAGCCAGAGAAGAGAAAGGAGATCACCAGAAGTTTGATAGACTCTGGTTAGGTTTGTATCAAGTGGCTGAGATACTAGGCGAGAATGTTTTTCATTTAAGTACCTTAACAGGAGAACCTATTCCATTACTAGTTAATGGTCAGTTTCTCAAGCACTATTTTGGTTCATGAAAGGTATGATGTTTTAAAGAGGAATGTATTATACTGTATCATATGTAATTAAGTTTTTTTTTTGTTTTTTGTTTGTTTTGTTTTCTCTTGTTTCATTGGGGATCTTTATTTTTGTCCATCTCAAGACAAGGGGTTGTTATTCAAAGTATGCTACTGGTACTAGGAGAGAAATTGGTTTAGGTATTTTCATCATCATCATTTGAAAAGGATTTTGTTATGAAACTTATGCCTTATGATCATTCTAATGTTGGTTTGAAAGGTTATTATGGATAGAAGATACATTGTGAATAGCTCATGAATTATGATAAAAAAATTGTCACCAAATTAGATAAAACATCTGCCTAAGTAAATGCCTATCTATTTTAGAATGGCTTTACCTTTGATTCAAGTGAAAAATCTAATTCCACGACTATCATGAAATCCATTGTAGTTCTCAACGCACATTTTAGATCAATTGTATCTAAGTATTGAGGAAGGTGCATAAAAGATTTCCACAAGTGAAGCATAAGTAAAGAAATGAAAAGAAAGAAAGAAAAGGCAAGCTCAATATCAAATGGGAAATAAAGTATCTCTATCGGGGCTATGGACGCCTGGTTGGTAGTAGAGAAATTCTTTGAGAGAACTAGAGGTATCTCCATTAGGTCTATGGACACCTGTCTAGCAGTGGAGCAATACCTAGGATTTTATTGCACGATAGTTAAAGGACTCAACCTATGTAGCTTGAATCTTAGGTATAGTTGTTCAGGAGTAGAGATAGTATCTATAAAGAATGATGCACAATATTTGCACACACTCAGATTCAGAAGTAACTAATGAGCACATATATCTGAGATTCCAGCTCAACCTTATCCTATATATATCTGATCTTATTGAAGTTAACATGCTTCATAAGCCAAGTGGCTTTAGGTTGACTGAATTTTTCTTAGGTATCTTGAAAATGGGTAAACCATTTCCCCGACCGAGTCGCCATTTGTTATGCCTTGCATAACCACCCCATCTTTTTCCTTGGTCAAAATGGGTCCCCTTTTATGTTTTTATCCTTGGTTGTTTTTCAAACAAAGTTTGGAGTCTTTCTTTTCCAACACTTTGTTTTTCTTTGGTTTGCACTGTCAGAACCGGAACTGGAACCGAATCGGGTTTTGAAATTTGTTTCAAAGATCAATTCCTATTCTCGTCCCGACGGTCTTTTGTTTGCCTTTTTTTTGTCTTTGTCGGAGCTGGAGCCATAGTGGATGTTAAATATGAATTTATTCAAGGTTTCAAATCAATTCCTGTTCCGCCTCCGCCTCCTCTTTTTGGTCTTTCGTTTTGAATTAGGTTTTGTGTTAGTTTTTCTCGTTTTGGTCTTTGTGTTTTTGTTTCGTTTTTCATTTCGCTTTCTTCTTTGTTGGCAGAAGTAGAACCAGAATGGGAATCGAGTTGGAAAATTGTACAAGTTTCTAAATCTTTTTCTAGTTCGGATTCTGCTCCCGCCATTTTTTGGGTCATCGACTTTACTGAAGTCGCACAGCAGTAATGTGCCAATTCCATCTGTAGTTTTGACTCCGCTCTGCCACATTTATGGCATTAATTACAGGAGCTCTGCACGTATGAAACTATGATTTTTTACCTTAATTAGGGATTAACTGGTAGTTATAATCATTGTTTAAAAGATCAAGAGCGAACTAGAGTTGCAGTGGAGAATTTATGCGTGTGAGTCGATCAAAAGGGAGACAATTACGCGTGGAATTGCTTTAGAGGGCTAACCTATTTATTTGGCATTTGAGGTAGGGTTTCTATTCTTCTCTTTCATTTTGTTTGGTGTTTTCCATTTTTGTTCGGTTGTTGATTTAGTGCAAATTCGTGATTCTCTGTTCAATTGTGAGTTAATGTGATTCATTTTAATTCTCTTTTGTTTGGTTTTATTGTTTTCATTTTTTTTTCTTTTCTGGTGTTTTGTTTCTCGTTTTTTAATTTTTGACACGATCATTTTCACATTTTAATCGTGACCGCATTGTGGTGCCCTAGTTTTTAAATGCATAGGTTAGTTACTATTTTACATTGGTAGGGTTTGGTAAATTATGGTCTTACTTAGGAATCCTGCAGCACATTGAATTTGATTAGTTTTAGTTTGAATGGGGTTAAATTCGTATCCTAATTATTTGAAATCGAGGGTTTGTGATTTACGGTTTTGGCACGTTCTTGTTTTAAATATGATTCCCTAATTATTATGGTTGCCTCTCAGTCATATGGGGATGGTCTTGTATAGGTTATTTATTAAGCCCCTTTCATTTTGATATGACCTAGTCCTTAGATCATGATGTTAATTATCGACCTATTAAAATCTCTTATGATGTCATGGTCATTTTAAGCGGAAGCCGGATCGGAATCGATTTAGACTTTGAATCATGTTTTATAGAAAGTAATGATTCCATTTCCATCCCATCTCTGACTCCGCTTACAATAAGAAGTAGGCTTTCAAAATACTGGTAACCTAGGCATAACCGGAACCAGAACTGAATGTAAAATTAGAAAATCTTCGTGGAACCTAATTGATTTTAATTTCAATTCTGATTCCAGTTACCATTCCAACTCCAACTCCGATCTCACCTTGTTATTACTATAATCTCAATAACTATTTTGACTCTGATCTAGACAGTGTTTTAAAAGAGACTATTTAGAATGTTTTTTCCCTGGTTCTGCCTCCAGTATATATATATGAAGGGTAAGATCTTAAAGCATATTTTGTTATGTTTGTTCAAGGATATAATTTAAGGTTTTTTTGTAGGAAGTTAAAGAATGTCAGGAACATCAGGAGAAGCTTCTTAGAGGAGTCAACCTACAGAAAATTCAAAGGCAACAACTAAGACCAAGAAGGCCAAACCGGAGCAGCTACCTTATACCTTGAGGTATAACCATAGGGGTCCTGCCATCACTGTCAGCAAAGTGGAATCTGATTGGGCTGATATAACTGACACCAATCTAGGCCAATTCAATTTTGAGGAGTTATACTCAGAAACATTCACTGAGGATGTAAAAGGGAGAACTAGAAGAATAGTTGAGTCTAGCTTGGCTCACATCACTATGTTTCCTCTATCCATCCAATGCCCAAAATTGATCATGACAGCAGTAGGAGCTTATAATCTAGCCACCAGACAATGTATGGATTCATAGGACAATGTGATCATAGACTTAACTCCTCATATGTTTCAGCTAATGTTCAGTTTCCCTGATCCAAAGAACCTGCCACAGATGAATGAGGTAAATGCTTTGGATATCTATAGCAAGCACAAGGAGGCCAATAAGGCTCACTTGAAGAAGAAGTGGTTGAGAATAGAGAAGAAGTCCCTAACAAAGCTCCATGATCAACCAAAGAGGGAATAATTTTACAAGGAGGTATCAGACCTTATAATGATGTTGTCTAGAGTCTTTGGGAAGAGGGATGCATTTCATTTTAAGGAATGGATGTTTCCTTTCATCCAGAAAATATTTGATGGTAGGTAATAGTTTGATTGGCCTATGATTGTCTCAGATATTATAGATGATCAGTTGATTAGAATAAGGGAAACTAAGAGCTTTTTCATGACTTCTTATGTTGTCTATGCAGTAGCCAGAAGAGGCATATTTACAGGGTTGAACAGAGTGGGAATATTGGGAGAAGCTGATGGACAAAAAAGAGTATGGGATCATTATGACCAGCTATCCCTATAGGTTTCTAAAACATAATTTAGAAGAGTTAATGATGCATTCTTATATGTATTCATTAACCAACTTAATGGAGATGCAGGGTATAGATTGAGCCAGGAGGCCATGGATTTTATCATAGAATGGGGATGTTGGTATATCCAATACACCAAGTTTACTTATTTTAGGTTGGTAGGATTTGAGGGTCATCCTCACTTGCTTCCAAGATGCTGCAGCAATAGGATGATTTTGATGGAGTTTCTCTACTAAGCTCTAGTGGTCAATGCCCAATTTGGAATAAAACACAAACTAGGTTGTCACAAGTTCCCCATGCAATTGGGTGAATACAGTTGCCCACACCTTGTGGGAGCTAAGGTGGTTTGTAGTGAATTGATACACTTAAAGTTGGGCTTGTATACTTCCCGAAAGCACTTTGATCCAAAGAAGAAGATGAATGCTTTGTTGGCTTCGGTCTTTGACAAACATTTCAACTTGCTAGAGGACTTCTAGAGTGATCTCCAAGATGAATATGACCTAAGGAAGAGGAATTATGAGAGGTTGCCTGTTTCACTCATGGTGGAGTTTGGGGTCAAATTTGGCATTCCTGATACATTAGTAGATGATGGAGTAGTGTTGGATCCATTGTATGAAGCATTGAACATAGGTACCAATAGTTTAGATCTAGTAGATTGGGATGCTAAAGAGACCATCGACATCAAACAAATAGGGAGACCAGTCTTGGATAGGAGTATCCACTGGGTTGTTCTAAGAGCCAAAACTCCTAGGGGTACAACTCCTAAGAAAGGGAAGGGATATAAGATAATCAAGAGGAAATTTCCTCCCAAGGAGCCTTTGGAATTCTTCCCTCCTGATATTGAAGAAATTGAGCTTGAAGCCCCGAATCAAGATTTACCTAGAGTATAAGAGGAAGATGCCCAAATAGGACCTATGGCTTCAATACCAGCAATAGGTGAATCATCTACTCAAGTCCCTCTTATAGAGTAACAAGGTGGAGAGATGCCTAAGGGGAATCTTCATGGTATAGCTTAAACATTAAAGGGAAAATGAGTGGAGTTGGAGATCCATGATGTTGAAATGGACTCTGATGAGACCTTGTCAGACAAGGATGCAAAAGAAAAGATGCCTCTAGAGGAGGAAGTTGAACATGTGTTAACTGAAGAAGATCAATGCTCACTATTTGAGGAAGCAGAGAAAGCTTCGGATGCTTAAGCACATGCAGAAGCAATGGAGAAGCAAAAGGCAATAGATGCTAACGCACAAGCAGATGCCTTACTTCAACAACAACAAATGGAAGCTAAGCGAAGAGCTAATGAAGTGCAGAAATAACGAAGGCAAAAGGAGTAGGAGCTCAAAACCAAAGAAGAAAATGACAAGCTCAAAATGGTGCAAAAAATCCATGAGCTTGAAGAGGAAAAGGCTAATCAGAGGAGAGAAAGATAAACCCTTGAGGTTAAGTTGAAACTAGTTGAAGAAGCCTACAAGAAAAGGGAGGAAGCAGAACATATACAGAAAGAGAAAGATGTTGAGGAGCTGGCTAAGCAGCTACAAAAGGAAAAGGAAGCCTCAGATAGACTTAAAGTATTGGAAGAAGAGAGAAACAAATTACTTGAGGAGAAAAGGTTGGAAGAGGAGAAACTGAAGAAGGAACAGGAAGACAAGAGGGTGCAAGAAAAGAATCATAAAGAAGAAGCTGAAAATCTTGCACGAGAAAATGTAGAGCAAGAACAACAAAATGTACAAGAGGTTGATTCTCAACCTAAGCTTAATATGCTATAGCCCTCTACTACTATTGCTTCTTCTTCAACTATAATGACCACTACTCCAAGTGCTCCCACTTGGTTAAAAATTGATCTTCAAAAGAGATCAGTAACACCCTCACAACCTCTTTATTGGGATGATATGATGAAAGAGATTGAAAAATAAATACCCAAGAAGAAGGCTCCACTAGACTCACCGAAGGAGGAGAAATTGTTGCTGAATGTGCAATACCAATGGTGGACAAGGATGTGGGAGATATGTAGCTGAATGATTACCAGTTGGGCACAGTCAATCTAGGAAGACCCACAAGAAATCAGCAAATGAACTTGATTGATGTGCTAGCATCATCCACCAAATCAAGGATGATAAAGGATAAATAGAGAAAGGGTGAGCTTAAGGCTCAGTTGGATCAATTACACACCTTCTTGAAGAATGTTTTTGCTCTGAGGTCACAATTATTACCACCATTGAGACACCATTTTTTCTTAGCAAGAGAGAGGTGGATGATTTGGTACAAGTAAGGAGTAAGGCTAGGATGATGGATAGATGGACCAACAAGCTTAATCAAGAGATAGGTGAGGTGCTGGGAAGCAGTTTTGAGATTCACAAGATGACATTAGAGTTAATAGAAGAGATGAATCAGCATGCTAAAGCATTAGGAGAACAAGAGGAGGAGTATAGAGGGTATATCCAAAAGTTAAAAAAAATCAATAAATTATTGAAATCCACTCTTCTAGAGCAGTCAATCCTTGAAGAGGACAACATAGATTTCTTGGAAAAGACCTCTAGCATAATCTAGTTTAGATTTGGATTTTTGTACAAACATAAGAGTGAAGTTCAAGATTATAGCAAGGATCTAAATGAATAGCTTGATGAGCTAGAAGTTGTTATTGCTATTATAGTGAATGTTGATATACGGGTGAAAGAAGGCCTACCTTTAAGTCAGTTAAAAGAGAAATGGGATGATAGACTTAAAGAGGTCATACAAAAGGAGGATGATGGAGAAGATTTGTTGTTGGATCGATTGATGGATATTAGAGAAGAGGTAAGGGCTGCTAGAAGGGAGTTGACAAAGTTAAAATACATGAGAGAATTTGCTCCTATGGAATTGAAGAGGATCAAGTTCGAAGACAGTTGGATTGATGGACCAGATTTGGATATGCTTCAACAAGTCTTCTCTAGTTATGATGAGTACACTTTAGAGCAAACTCTGCACGCAAGACTGATAGTCCTATGGGCACATGGCTTTCTTTTCTCTTCTCTCTTCTTCTCTCCAGTTTACTAGATGATCAATGTGGGAAATAGAGATCAAATTGATTTGAGTTTCCAAGAAAAAGTTAAGTTCCTAAAAAGGTGGATCTTGACTTTAGATAGGGAGGACTTCATATTTTGTACATCTATATATACCTGTAGGGTACCATATTGTAAAGGTCGGCTAATGAGAATAGAATTGGCCACCTGATAGTAGGAGATAGGAATTTTATAGCTTTGAAAGAAACTTTGTTATTATTTAGTTATAGTTGAATACAAATACAGGTTTTTACATAATATGGTGTTGGAATTGAGTTTATTGGATAAGGTTAATGAATTATAGTCTATCTGTATGCCAGTGATTGTGTTGAAGCATAGCTATTTCTTATGTGATGAAAACCATTGGAAGGAACCAAATTTAAAGATTGTTTCATTAAATTATCCGTGGATTGAATTATTGAAGTTTGTTGATCTATGATTTTAGCAACGAATGAGAGTTTTTTCTTTTGGAATTTTCAAAAGTATTATGATGTGTGATTCTGATAGTTAAATTAAGCACCATAGATGCATATGGATTTTTCTATAAATTGCGTCATGTTATGTTTTTCTTGATCTATTGGAAGAACATCCGTTGTTGAAAATATATGTATGGATATTAGATAAGTTTTATTCATGTTTCACTGATGTACACCCTAATCTATTCTTTTCTTTTATTTGAAGCCCCCTTTTCATTAAGAACAGTTTGATGAATTAGTCATTGCTTGCATTCCTTATTACCAGAAAATGCCCCTTGAATATTACATTTGCATGGACCAATTCAGTGACACCAGACAGTTGAGAACTAACTACCAGGACCTTGGGAGTTAGACTACTATATGTTGTCTTTCTTTTTTAGGAGAAATAGAGTAGAAATATTATGTTTAAACGTTGTTTGTGTCATTTTCACCATCAACAACTCCCTTCTCTACTCACATGACCAGGCTCTTAGATTTCAATTTGCCTTGTGATTTTCTTGTGAGAATTATTTTTCTATGTTAGAGAGAGGAGACTTGAGCATTTACGGTACTCTGGATTTACAATCTCTTCTCTACTTAAATAGTTGTTTTGGTGTTTTTACATTGTTACTCTTTTCTCTTCTCCTGTATTTATTTGGGGATAAACATTGTGATTTATCTTTCTTTTCCTTTTCTTGACTTGTTTGGGCAATTAATATAGATCCAATGTAGCAGTGCTATGCTATTCATGAGGGCTTGTAGAGCTGTGGGGTGGATCCATTGGGAAAATTTGCAAAGAAGAGGATTATATTGAGTTGTTGGTGAGGATGTTGATGAAATTTGAGACCAAGAGAAACAGAGTAAAGGGGTTGAGCTTCCACACAAAGAGGCCATTGATCTTGGATAGTCTCCACATCGGGGTCATTTAATTATAATAAACATACTCTAAAACTCTCGTCATAACCTTATTTTCAAGCTACAGCTCACCAAATTGGAGAAGTGAAAGGTGTGCTATGAAAAATTATTGATTTTATTCATTTATTCCATCGCATGGATATTACATATGATATGCATTTAAAGATGTTATTACATGTAGGATTGGGAATTTGTGGCATACTTTTGCATGAGGCCGAGTCTCACCGTGTGGTGAAAGTTAAGAAAGGAGATGCACTTGCAATACCCATAGGAGTAGTGAGTTGGTGGTTTAATGAAAAACCCTTAGAACAAATAGAGATCCTCTTCCTTGGTATTTATTTTCATTTTTTTGTAGATCTATTGTTATTTATTTGAAGTGCAATTGTGGAGAACTTTTTTAGATTACTCACTATAACAAAGGGTATTTTTCTTAGGTTGTTTTCAGATTAAATGCAATAGAAAATCCCAAAGTAAATAATAGAGTGCAAAGGAATAAATGAAAACTAATGGAATGATCTCACCCAATGTCTTCATTCTCCATGGCTAACCTCCAAGGGTCCATTACACCTTCTAAAATTGCTGAAAATATGAAGTTGCCCTTAGATTTATGATGAGCAATCTAATAATGAATAGTCCTAAGCAAGTGTTGAAGGATTCTCAAATGATTGTGCAAGAGAAACTAAATCCTACATGCAAACTAATTAGCAAAGATGAAGACAAGTAAAATTCAATATTCAAGAATTACAAAGCATGCAAGATTCAAGATTTGCAAGATGTCAAAATGAGGACAAAATTGCCATTTATTGAAAATTCAATTTTTGGATGAATGGACAAGAAGTGCCCTAGAATCAGTGGTCATGATTCGAAATAGAAACCCACAATTAGGGTTAGGGAGACTTTAGGATGAAATTAAAAATGAGTGGAAAAGAATTAATTTAAGAAATTAAATCAAGGCATGAGAAAATGTGTGACAGGGAGATAAGATTTAGTACAAAAAAGAAAGATTTAGAAAATCAAGTCATTTTAGAAATTACTTAATTTGTGGAGGGAAATGCTATTTTGAATTTAATATTTAATTTAATTCAAAATGGTGAAGTCATGTGATGGTAAATAATAATTAAATTATTTACTTGAAAAGAGGGAAATTCAAATAAATGATTTTATTTAAATTTGGAAATGAATTTAATGAGACAATTAAATAATTAATTTTAAATTATTTAATTGTGGAAGAAGTGGGTTAATAATAAATAAATTGTGGGGGATTTATTTAATTATGAAAAGAATTTAATTTTAGAGACATATTTAAATAAAATTAATTTATTTAAATAATCAAGAGGGAATAATGGACTAATTAAATAAATTTAATAATTTATTTAATTTAAAGAGGACTTTAGACATTAGTGGTGTATTTAAATAAATGTGATTTATTTAAATAATCAAGAAGAATGAGAGAGGTGAATTAATTAAATAATTGGTCATTATTTAATTAATAGTTGAATTTGGTCGGAGGGACATAATCAAACTATGTTTGGAGTAATTAATGAGAAAATTTAGTTCATAGGCCTAGGTCAATTTTATGTGTCTACATTTTGCCCTCTTTGCCATAATGTAGTTTATTGCATTATGGAAAAGAAAATAAGTCAAGGATATGCCCCAGCGTAGGTACAGAGTGCCTATGCCCCCTTGGGAAATTTTTTGAATTTTGGCTTGGGGTTAGAATTTTTTGAAAGTGTCCCAATAAGCTAAATGGATGCCCAAAAAAACAACGACACGACCGGTTTCGAAAATGGAAGACATTAAGATAGCAAAAATGTTGGTCAAAGGCAGTCAAATGAGCCTCTAGTACAAACCCAAATGGAAAAACCCTAATTTTCAACCTATGAATAGGTTTGAAAATGCAATCTAGGTGTCATTTTCACATTTGCTATTAGAGATTTTGGAGAGCAGAGCACGAGGAGAAGATGGTGATTCTAGTGACAGAGCACCATGGCTACTGAGTGAGGACCTTCCGACGACCTGAGGGCATAGAGGCATTGATAAGTACCCCTTCTCGACTTTCATTTTCTCGTTTTGTATGCATTAATTAGGGTTTAGGATAGGAAAATGAATGTATTGTGATGCAAATGTGTTTGCATAAACTGCAATTGCTATCGTGTTTGATGCATTTGTTGTGTTGCGATGCAAGTGCATGGGATAGGCATGGTTTAGGTTTAAAATGATGCAAATTCTAGGTCATAGGACACAACTGTTAAAATACGACGCAACTGTGCCAGCACACGATGCAAGTGAATTTTTTTGACTCAAGTGCAATGGTAAACGACAAAATCATTACAAAATGATGCAATTTCCATGTAGCTTCGCAATTGTGAGCTAGAGCGACCCAATCACTTGAATGTGATGCATGTGCGAAATGTAGTGATGTATATGACTCAATGAGATGCAATTGTAGTCAACGTGATGCAATTGTAGTTGACGAATGTTGACATAGTGTAGACTCTTTTTTCAAATGCATTTTTTATTACATAGATAGTAATAATGCTTTGCAATGCTAATCCATGTGTGCTAACCCTCGTTTCTTCTTGTGCAAAAATGACTAGTACCCATTTATACGCGTGAGTTCAGGCCAGCTACTTATGCCTTCAGGGATCAACTATGAGACGGTGAGCGGAGACGGCTGATGAGACTAGGTCTATATTATGTCACTTACATGCCCATTATTCAGGAAAATAGGGGATTGCTGATAGTACTTTATGAGAGGTGGCATTCAAAGACATGTTCCTTCCACCTACCTATAGGAGAGGCCACTATGACCTTAGAGGATGTATACAAGATACTCCGCATCACAAACAGTGAAAAGCCTTGGAGAGATGTATGAGTCTGTGGATGATGTCAGGTTTGGGATTCATGGTTACGAGATTGGTTGGGAGTTTTTGGTGGAGCACTATCCTCGGTGGGATGCCATGTTGACGACATTGATCATCGGGGTCCTTATACTAGATTACTGTAGCCACAGATTCTGTATTGGATGGGCGAATGTACTGGTGTGGATGCATAGGGACATGATAGTGTTTTCCTGGGAACCATGTTTGTTGGGTATGCTATATCACTAGTTTCATGAGGTGGCTTACCAGGAGGGCCAAAGTATTAGTTGTGGTACTACACTTTTGATGATCTGGGCATGGGAGCACATTCCCATTTTCTGCCCACTAGTTCAGATTCAGTAGTTGGGTGAGGGTATGCCCTATGTATATCTATATGCAGCTTTAGTCACATAGACCTAGGTAGGAGATATAGGGTAGTGGTGCTATAGGATTGATACCTTGATGAGTTTTGTCTGGAGGACCTTAAGAGATTGTGCTCAATGGTTAGATGAGGATGGGCATCTTTCCTTGTGTCGGCAGGTCAAATACTTGATTGGTCGGACTGTATTGAGCCAAAGGAGAGAAACAGGGTGTGCCTATGGGGATGGTCGAGTATGTGCGGTCGTTGAGAGAGACCATGTGGGGGTCTCCTATAGAAGTGCCCTTGGCAGAGCAAAAAATTGATGGGTTGGCTGCACAATAGTGGGTATGGAGAGGAGGGCCAGTAGATGCCGAGACATTGGCAAATTATGATGCCTGGTGGTAGATTCATAAGTCAATCCCATTGACTGATCCAGATGGTCTTGCACTGATTGATCGGTGATCAGTCATTCCATGGCTATAGAGGGGAGGATGGGGAGGGAGAGATGGTGGCATAGGGAGGGATAAAGGCTGAGGGGATGGTGGGAGAGGTGGAGGGGATGATGGAGGTGGTGGAGGTGATGGTAGAGGTGGTGGGGATGGTGGGGATGGTGGAGCTAGCAGAGATGGTAGGGGCGGGAGGAGGAGGAGAGGTGACAGAGGTAGGAGGTAGCCGAGGAGAGTCTAACACCGAGTGGGTGGAGTACTATTTTCACCCATCAGGGAGGACGGTGAGGAGGGGGAGAGGGAGGAGGATTTTAGAGAAAAGGGGGAGGCGATGGTCTGAGCAGAGGAGGAGGGCAGGTAGGAGGGTGAGATGGAGGTTAAGGTTAGGGTAGAGGCAGAGGTTCATCCAAAGGGGGAGATTCCAGAAGAGGAGGATATCTTTGGGGAGCATTGGACCCTGGACATAGATGTGGAGAAGATTGGAGTAGATGAGGAGAGGGATGAGGAGGATGAGGAGGGAGAGGATGAGGCAGAGCAGAGGCTAAGGGAGTAGATGATTGAGGGGGAGGAGGATGGTGACATACCACCTATTTTTCCTGCAAATGCTATCATTGATTAGAGAGTTTCTGACCTTTAGAGAATAGTAGATGTGGCCTTGTCTTAGAACAAGGCCTTATTAGCAAAGTTAGAGGTGGTGCGGGTGGAGAGAGACTAGGTTGTGATCAGACTGCAAGAGGCTGATAGGTGGGTGACAGAGTTCACATAGTTGTGCATAGGGCTGACATGGGATATGGCAAGAGAGTTGGCCAGGATGAGTGAGAGCAGAGGTAGATACATGTTACTGTATGAGTAGGTTGTGCCACCTAAGAGATGGGACCCTGGATTGTCTAGATCATATTGCAAGAATGGTAGTGGTACCTAGACACATAGCAGTAGTAGATCCCACAACAATAGTCACACCAGTGCAAGTGGGTCCACATCATCTGGGTAGTCATCAGGCCACAGGTCACATCATTAGCAAAGACATTTCTCAGGCCATGCTTATAGGCCGAGCCATAGTTAGAGGTCATTGTCATCAGGACACTAGCTTAAGCAAAGCCAACCTCTCGTCCTTGACCCTTCAAGATCTCAACCTCTAGTTACCTCACCCATATGGGTCACCATTGAACTAAAGAGTCAGTATTAGTCGCCTCATCATTCACCTCCATGAGACAAAGAGGGCACAACTTAGGGTTCATATTTCTATATTGTTATGAGATTGTATATGTTGAATTTTCAAGCCTACGAACTCCATTTTTTGGATTCCTCCAAATTCTATCCTGTGACATTATTCTTTTTGAGATATATATTTGAGATGATCTTCATGCAGACTACATGCTTTTTTCTGATGATCCTATGTTCTATGATGTTGCATGCTTTATTTAATGTGATGTGATGTTATGCATTAATGATGATTGTTTTATCCTTAAATACAATGATGGTCCTATTTTATATGCTGATGATAATGATATTATATAAAATGAGATGGATGCATTTAATGTCTTATGAGATGTATGGATGTCATGCTTAATGATTATGGATGCAGTGATGGATATGTTCATGTATGTATGAATTATGAGTTGTATGATTATTTTATTCCTATATGTATGCATTGATGTTAATGATGGTTATGATGTCTATATGTTAATGCAAATGACGGTTATATTTATGCAAGATGTATGGATGTAAATGATAAACTCATATGTCATTCAATGTAAATATTGATATTATTATTGAATTTTTTTTATACAAATGTGAAATGTGATAATAAAATTCTCATATGATCATGTATGCAACCATGTTTTTGTATGTCATAGGATATCATCAAAGGATGGGAGAAGAGAAGACGGACATGGATGTTAGTGCAGAGAAAGATATGCATGCTAGTGCGGAAACAAGAATCCTTCAACAATTGCCATAGTACTATAATAGTTGTTGCTCTTAATCATCATTGGGCAGAATGTTGTAATGGTCAAAAAACACTATGATATGACATAGATCAATAGTGTGCAAGGTCAAACCATCACATAGGAAAAAAAGTCACAAACAAGGATGATCATGATTCATACAAGGAACGTGATTGTTCCAAGTTATTTTGTCATAACCAACCACAAACATACAAGACTAATCATGAAATTTTGTTGCTTCTCTAAATACTGATGTTAGGACATCCTCGAGAAACTCACCACATGATAGCTAATAAAAGACAAGATGACCACCGTACTACGTCGTTGCTCCTCTAAATCCTGAAGTTAGGATATCCTCAAGAAACTAGTAGCAGGATGATCAAAAGGAAAAGGATGATCATCATGATATGTCATGGCTCTTTTGACATAAGGAACCAATATTATGATAACCATTAAAAAGAAAAATAATGTTTTCCAAGTGAACATAATGTCAAGTGTTTTGGTGTCAAAATGTCAAGGTTGACGAGGTCTAGATTGCCAATTATCGACTGATGCTAGATTTAGGAAAGACACATCTTGAATGATGTTGTTGTCAAGAGGATTGATTCTTGGGGTCAGGAGAATCCCTCCAAATTCCAGATGATGATGATGATTCTTAGGAAGGACACATCCAAAAGCAAGAATATATGACAAAAGTTGTTCCTCAGAAGGACACATCTGAAGAAGAACCCAAATTTTTGATAGGTTGATTTGCCTTGATAGAATTTGACTAGATGATAGGTTTGATCACATGTCAGTGTAGACATGTGGGTTTGATTAAGATGTTGATTATAAAGATTGTTTAAATTTTGTTGATAGATTTCCTATTTAGAATTTAGGGATGATTTGATTAGCTTGAGGATTTTTGACGTGTGTGAAAGTGCAGTGCCTTGGACCCTAATGGACTGACCTAGTGTAGCCTCAGGGGCTCATCGGTTGATGGCCTTGCCTACGTCATGCACTTAGAGACCTTGTAGTTTGACACTACCAATGACTTTTCCTGAAGGACAAAAGATTGAATCGTGATTTTTTATTTTGACAAACCTAAAAATATAGACCTAATGTCTCGGGGATTCAAAGATGAATCTTGCCTACGTAGCAAATGCACAAAGACAATGTAGTTCAGACAATGACAAAGACTGATTGACATAACTGACTTGAATGATAGGATATACATTGACTTTGATCAAAGACTTTGGACTCTTTCTAAATGTATTTGTGTTTTCTCCAAGACATTTTCTAATTTTTTTTCAGGACTTTTTCCAATTTTTATGACTTTTTCAAGACTTTTTCCAAATTTTATGACTTTTTTCAGGACTTTTTCCAATTTTTATGACTTTTTTAACTTTTTCTATTTTTTTTTTACTTTTTTTAGGACTTTTTCTGATTTGTATGGCTTTTTCTAGGACTTTTTACAATTTTTATGACTTTTTTTAGGACGTTTTACAAATTTCAGGACCATGTGTGATGCAATCAAATGATATAGGTCATGCTCCTAGGTAGGTCAGGGATTACCTAAGTAGACTGACATGGAAAAGGGTGTACATGGGAAAAAGGCAAGGATATGCAAGGCGTTATGTCAACCACTACTAGCCATGGATGAAAATGACATGACTGATGGCAAATGTCATGAATGTCGGGATGTCGTGGTTATGCAAAGTGGATGAAGGCTAATTGAAATGATAGTAGATGGCAAAGCAACGATCGACTATGGATGGCTCATGTTTACCAAGTTTTCACCATGGTACTTATCTAAAGCGCTTGTTTTCTAGGTTTTCACTATTGGACGAATTTATTTATTTCTACTATTCTTGCCATTTTTTTGATTTTTTTAGTGTCACCAAGACGCCTATTTGCCAGGTTTACATCAAGGTGACAATTTTTTTTATTTTCATTTTTTTGTATTTTTAAGGGTTCAGCCAAGCTCTCTGATGCTATGTGTAGAACTTCTGTAAATTTAGGTTGTTGATGGGTTTTGTCAACTGTTCTCCATCAGGTGTGGATAACTGATAAGCACTAGAACCAAATGTTGTAGTAATGATATAAGGACTGAGCCAATTAGGCTCAAACTTTCCAGGCTTCTCACGATCAGCCTAATTTCTTGGATTCTACATGAGGACCAAGTCACCATTTTCAAAATCTTTGACCATCACTCTTTTGTTATAGCTCCTATAGAGACAATTTTGATATGCTTGTAAGTGGTTCAAGGCATTTTGTCTTCTTTCTTGAAGCATTTCTAGTTCATGCAGGCGAGACTATATGTATTCTTCGTCATCGATCATTCCCTTCAAGGAGACTCAAAGAGAAGGAATTTTGACCTCAAAGGGCAATATAGCTTCAGATCCATAGACCAAGGAAAATGGAGTGGCTCTAGTGGGTGTGTGGATGTTGTTACGGTAGGCCCACAAGGCAGGCTTGAGTTGTAGATGCCAATCTCGGCCAGCGTCGTTGACGGTCCTCTTGAGAATGCAAAGAATTGTTTTATTTGATGCCTCAACTTGACCATTTCCTTATAGATAATATGGTGTGGAGAAATGGTGTTGGATGTGGAATCGCTGACAGAGCTCACGAACATCTTGGTTTTTGAACAGACGACCATTATCTGTGATGATGGATTATGGAACACCATACTGGCAAATGATGTAATTAAGGATAAAATTTGAGATCTACTTACTGGTGATGTAAGTGAGGGGGGTGGCTTCAATCCACTTAGTGAAGTACTCAGTGGCGGTAATGATGAACTTATGGCCATTGGAGGAGGATGGATGGATTTTTCCCACAAAATCAAGTCACCATTGTGTGAAGGGCCATGGAGAAGTGATCAGTCTCAACTTCTATGCAGGTGCGTGGATTAGGTCACTGTGCACCTAGTATTTTCGACATGTTCTGACAAATTGAAGAGCATCTTTTTCTAGTGTCGGCTAGTAATACCCCAGTCTGGTGACTTTCCTAGCTAAAGTTGGGCCACTCGAATGAGATCCACATATACCCTCATGTACCTCATGTAAAGTTGTGTGAGATTCATTAGTGTCGAGACAACAAAGAAGGTTTTTGTCAAAGCTACCTCAGTAAAGGGTGTACTGACGATGGTGTATTAGGTGGCTTTTCAGATGAAGGATTTGCGCTGATTATTGGATAAGTTGGGTGGAAGGGTCTAGGATTTCAGATAATCATAAATGTTCTAATACTGAGGTGAGTTGGGACTAACAAGTTCACAAACAATTTCTAACTCTGGAACATCATATGCTGGAACCGACAGTTTTTCCACTAAGAAGTCTAATTGTGACACATTTTTGGGGATGTCCAAGAGAGATCCAATAGTTTCCATTACATTGGCAACCTTGTTTTGTGCCCTGGGGATTTGTTCAAAGGCGATCAACCTAAAATAGGTCAGGAAGCTATCCACAATTCACTTGTAGGGCAATTAATTTTCATCCTTTGTTTCATAATCATCATTCACTTGGTTGATAACTAACTGAGAATCCCCGAAAACTAGGAGTGTCTAAATTTTCCATTTAATTGCCATTTTGAGTCCTATGACCAGTGCTTTGTATTCTGCAATATTATTAGTACAAGGGAAAGTGATCCATAATCTCTTAGGAATGGAATCCCCTTGCGTTTTGATGAACAAGATATCAGCTCCTGAGCCATGACCAGTATGAGACCTGTCAGAATATAGTTTCTAAGGTGATGTAGGTTCTTCTTGAAAGATCGACTCATCAAGAAAATAAGTTATCAATGTATGAGTGCCTTGGATGGGTACATCTGAAAGTTGATCAACTATAACCTATCCTTTTATTTCCTTGCACTCAACATATTGTATGTCATATTCACTCAAAATCATGACCCATTTTTCCAACCGACCTGTCAATGTTGCCTGACTTAGAATATATTTCAGTGGATCAATATTTGCTACCAACTATGTTTGGTGATTCAACATGTAATGTTATAATTTTTGGGCCACAAAAACAATTGCGAGATAGGAAAATTCCACAAATGTGGAATTGATTTCATATCTTATCAATGTGCGCATGATCTAGTATATAGCTCTTTCTTTTTCTTCATAGTCATTTTGTGCCAATAATGCCCCCAGGGCATTGGTGGTTGCAGAGACATACAAGATTAATGTTTTTCCTTCATTGGGAGGCATTAGGATAGGTGGTTTCAATATATATTCTTTGATTTTTTGGAAGGCCATTTGGCATTTATCTATCCACACAAAGGGGATACATTTGCGCAACAGGTACTAAAATGGCTGACATTTGTTTGCTAGCTGAGTAATGAAGCATCGGATCGACTATAATTTTTCCTGTAGTTTCCTTAGCTCATTGATTCCTTTTGGTGGAGGCATGTTTAAGATTGCTTTTACTTTTGCAGTGTCAACTTCTATGCCTCTTCGTGAAACTATGTAGCCCAATAGCTTGCCTAAAGTAACCCCAAAAACACATTTCTTTGGGTTCAGACGAACCTTGTATTCTTCTAGCCTCCTAAATTTTTTGTCTAGGACCCTAAGATGATGTTTCTGTGTTAAAGATTTATCCAAGAGGTCATCCACATAATCTTCCATTAAAGTATGCATGAGATCATGGAATATTGTTGTCATGGCTCTCTGGTATGTTGCACCTACATTCTTTAGGCCAAAAGGCATGAAATTCCAATATTATGTTCCCCATGGGCATGTGAATGTTGTTTTGTGTTGATCCTCAATGGTGATGCGTATTTGGTTGTAGCCCGAGAAACCATCCATGAGGGACAACATCTCATATCGCGCGATAAGATCAACAATAATGTCTATGTTCGGTAGTGGTAAATAATCTTTTGGAAAGGGCTTATTTAAATCTCTGAATTTCGTACAAATTAGGATCTATCCATTTGGCATGGTGACAGGGACAAGGTTGTAAATCCAGTCGGCATAATCTATTGATCTAATGAATCCAACATCCAATAACTTTTTCAGTTTAGCCTTCACAAGTAGCGTAATCTACAGATGCATTTTTTGTAATTTCTGCTTGATTGGTTTGATACGTAGAATCAAAGGAAGATGGTTCAATACTAACTTAGGGTCCAGCCCTGGTATGTTAGCATATGACCATGTGAAGTTAACTGTTCTTTCTGAGAAGAATTGTTTGAATTCAAGTTTTTCTTCTTTTGTCAATGATGCGGAAAAGAGAACCATTTTGGGATTCTCTGGTGTAGCTATGTTAACTTATATGGTGTCTTCAATAAGCATTGTTGATTTTTCTTGTGTTACGGGAAGAAATTCCAATCTTCCATCCTTGGGTGCCTCAGAGAGGTTTTCACCTTCGAATATGTCCTTTATTTTTACTATTGAATTGTTAGAAGGTGCTTTGCGATTTTCACCTAGAGACATGTCTTTTTTATTTTATTTTTTATATTTTTGCGACTGGAGTATTGCACAGTCTCCCCAAAGTATGTTGCACAATCTAGATCAATAGAGAATCATGTCTTGTGATCACCACTTGGTATGCCCTCATGGAGTCCCATGAATTCTGCAATAGCCTCATCATTCTTAAAAATATCCATGTCAGGCGGGTCTTGTCGGTCCCAGTCAATGAGTTGTGGGTAGACAAGGTAAATCCCATCATCAATGTTTGAAAAGGAGGGGGAGGATGCATAAAGCATGCAAATGGAAGCCTCAAGTGTGAAGGAAGAATTATCATCTTCACTTTCCCAGTCAGATTCAATCCAAGGACCATCTTCAGAGTTAGATGAGTTATGATCTTGGTCATAATATGGGACAAATGGATCAATATCATGATCAATGAATGGTAATTTAGAGTCATATATAGTATGTTCAATCATGTTAGGCTTTTGGGTGGGCTTGGGAATGGGGCAGGATGATGCAGATGTTACTGGTGATAGTTTATGATCACTTGGGTCCCAAGGGATGCTTACTCATTCTTTATGTTTAGAATGACGATCTATAGGATCAATGTTGTACATTTGTCTGAATCATTCCTCAAAAGGGGGTTGGTTAGGTTCTAGGAATAATTCATCAATATCATAGTCACTCATGGTTCTATCAGATCCCCATTGCCATTCATGAGTCATTTTCGGTAAGGAAGTCTTCGCATGTCTCAACACTTTCATAAGTTGTTACATCCTTACTTGAAAGTACATAGATACATCGATCGTCAGTTTCAAGTTGCTAAAACCTTAGCCCTATATTATCTGGTCTCTTAGAAATGATGATAGGTTCTCTCCTTCCATTGTAGTTTGGTCCAAGGCCACTAGTGCCATCAAAATGATGTGCTTTACATATGTCATAGCCTTTGGTGTAGATATGTACTGGTAGCGGGGGTAATCCTTTTGGGTCCTTGTAGATCCAATCAGCTATGTCGATAATAGCTTCATCACTCATGTCTCCCCATAGTGTGAAGACCCTTTTCAAAGAAACCTTGAAAGTTGCCTTAGGTTCCACTGTGAAACAAGGTCGACCATAGACTTTAGGTGGCTTGGGTATTTTTGTAATACAGTAAGTCATATTCAATTTGAATTCTCCATAGCCAACGTCTTGGATCTGAAAGTTAGTACTTGGTATGGAGGCCGAGGAGGATGGTGTGGTGAAAAATGATGGAGTGGATATGGATGACCTGGTGAGTGTAGATGGGTCAATATATTTAGAAGAAGTGGAAGTTGAAGCCTCTCAATTGATAGGCACCTAGTGCTCAATAGTGGCTCTCAGGTTGGTACAGTATTGAAATGGATCAGGATCCCCTGGGATAGTAATTTTGATGCCATCAAAATGGAACTTTAGACATTGATGGTATATGGAAGGAATGACCTTTAGGGCATGAATCCATGGGTGACCAAGTAAGATATTGTAATGTATATCACGATCCAGAACTTGGCATGTTGTCTCTATGATAACTGGTCCCACACAAATTGGAAGTGTGATGACACCTTTAGAAGCATTTTCTTCATCATCATATGCTTTTATCACAATACTCTTGGTAGCATCCAAACAAGAATCAGAGAATCCAAGAGCTTTAAAAAATTTTAAAGAGCATATGTTCAAACTTGCTCCTCCATCTACTAGGACTCATCTAGCCTTAAGCTTATGGATAGAAACATTGATATATAGGGCATTGTTATGAGATGGTTTAGGTGAGGAATATTCTAGTTTTGAAAAAGTAATGCGGTGAGGCGAAGTCAAATATTCGGCCATAGTTTCAAAATGGTTGACATCAATATTGTTTGGGAAAAAAGACTCTTGCAAGACTTTATCCAAGATGGCCTTATGCATGAGAAAAATGCGGAGCAATTCAAGGATGGAGATTTGAGCTGGTGTTTTGTTCAATTGCTTGATAAGGTTAAACTGTAGATTGGGTTTTGACTATTTAGCAGATGGACCTGGTATGGTAATCTTAGGCTGATGAGTAGAGGGGCCTGAGATGGTGACCTTTCCTTTGTGTGTAGTTACATCGCATTCCGGATTTGTTTTAATAGTAATGGTATTGACACATTTATCTTCATCAACCACTCGAAGGTTATTAATGATAGTACCACTGAAATAGTCGAAAGAAGCACACACATAACTAGCTTGATTGTTATTATTATTTGTGTTGGACGATGAGCAGTTACCTAAACCATGGTCCTGCAGTGGGTTCTTATGGATTGTATGGTCTGCATTAGACATAAATGGTTGACCTCCAAACTCAATGGTGTGATTTTCAATAATATCTTGGACAAGATTTATGAGTTGGTGACAAAAGGAAGTTTTATGTCCTTTGACATGGTGATAATCACAGAATGCATTATCATCCCACCATGATGGCTTAAACTGACTAGGATCATATGGTTTAGGTTCTTCCAAAGTTATGACACCATTTTGGATGAGTTTCTTTAGGACAACTTTGATGGGTTCACCCAAGGGGGTGTATGTGCATTTTGGGAATTGCTTTGTCTGATGAGGTTGCCTTTGGTTGAATTGAGTAGGATTGTTTTGAATGGAATTAGAAGTTGGTGTTGGTGCATTCATAGGTGCATTTTGATTTTGAACTCCTTTGATGGTGACTACATGACCTATTGTGTTGAGTGTTTTTGCATCAACCATGCCATCATTGGTGATGTGTTTTTTTTTAACCCAATATTTGTTTTTATCATTGGAAGCACTTGGGTTGATGTTTGAGGTTATGTTGATTGTTTTGCCACCATACTTAAGTTCAAATTTGGCAAGTAAGGATTTTTCAAGTTGAACACCTTTTTCAACAAGATTCATAAATGTGGTGCAACAATGGACTTGTAAGCCATATCTTAGCGGGCCGAGGGGATTCTATACAAACATTGTGAATTTTTCCTTTTCAGGTATCTCCACAAGACATTATCTTGCTAGAGTTCTTCATATTTGGAAGAATGGGATAAAGGTCTGTCCTGCATACTCTTGAGTGAGTCTACATAAGGAGGCAATGTCAATGTTTGTATCAATGTTATAGGCATAGTTTTCAACAAACTTGTTTGCCAATTCATCCCATGATTTGATTCCTTTAGGAAATTGTGTGAACCACTCTAGTGCGTGCCCTATGAGACTTCTAGAGAAGAGTCTCATTAAGTAGGTGTGCTCATAGGAAATTTCTATGCAACTAGTAGTGAATTCTCGGATGTGCTCAATGGGATTTGTCTTTCCTTTGTATTTAGGGAAATGTGGCACCACATATCCTGGAGGGAATGGTGGAATATACAAGGTTGTGTCAAATAGATATGGAAACAAGTCATATGACATGTAAGACTTTTTGTTTGATTGTTGTAAGGTTTCCACCTATGTTTGAAGAGCAGCAAGTTTGAGTGTGAGTTCATCCACAATTGGGTTGTTGGTGGCATCACACATGTTGGTGATAGGTATGGATTGAGTGCCCACCTATTCTGATGAGATGTGTTGATTTGGAATTTGTTTTTGGTGAGAAAATTGGGTGTTTTGATTTGGTGGTTGTTGGAAATTAATGTTTTGATTAGGGATGTGTTGTTGTGTATGGACTTGAGAAGCATAGGTTGGGATGTGGGTTCCAGCCATGTTGGATTGAATTTGAGGGCCTTGCTAGCCTTGAGCATGTTGATGCCCATATGGAGTGGTATATATTGGGTGCCTTGATTTACTTTCCCAAATAGATAATTATGGCCTTGAGGAATGTTGGTATTTTGTCTCAAGGGAATGTTGATGTTGACATGTGATGAATTTGGGACATTAGGTTGAGCTCCTTGAATGACAACTCTTCGTTTATTCCTCCCAAAGGGGTTTGAGGAGTTTGTTGCCATTGTATTAGAGGAACCAAGTAAGAGGTTTTTTGATGTCCCCATTGAGCTAGATGAAGCTCCAAAGAGGTTTGGTGTGTTGGTGCTGATTGCGCTAGATGAAATCCCCAATGTTGATCCAATAGTTTGTGAGGAAACTATAGATGTTTATTGAGGGATGGAATGTGATGTGGTGTTTATTTGGGTTGATGATCCCCCAATAGACATTGTGTTGACCACATTGGATGTATTTGTTGTGGTAGCTACACCAAGGGAGGTAGCATTAATGGTGTTGATGACATTTTGTGTGGTGGCTCCCATGGAGGCATTGTTTGTATCATGTGATTGGCTTATTTGATTAGTAGGATCTGAATATGTTGCTCTTATAGTGTTGAGGTCAAATCGTTTTGGTAACCTAGTCCCTTGGTCAAGGAGCATAGCTAGATATCTAGCTAAATCATTTAAGACCAAATCTTCCACAAAGGAGGCCACTTCTAGATTTTGAGCAGTTGCTTGTATGTCTTCCTCAAAGACTTTCCCATTGGCATCTCTATGGATGAATTGTTCAAAAGGATTGTGTGAAGAGGATGGAATGGACATCTCACTAAACAGGTCTATGAAAGAATTCCCTATGTTGGTATTTCCATTCATGTCGTTAGGGAAAGTATTTGTATTCATGTCATTGGAAAAATTGATTAGGTTGGTGTCTTGACCAAAAGAATCAATGATTCTTCTTTTTCTCTATAATATTGTTTCAACCATAAAATTTTTGCTCAACTTGGGGATGGTGGAGGATGACCTAAATATGCAAATCTTCTGACACTATGTTTTTGGAATAAGGAATGCTTATTGAATGATGAATGCAAAGGAGACTAAAACTAAGTGGACTAAATGTATGCAAATGTAAAGGAGATGCACACTTAATCATACAAAGGTTGGGAAATGTCTCAATTTTGGAATGTCAATGGACTTGTAAAAAGGACTAAGGAGGACAAAACTTGAAGTTTCAACACTAGACTAATGAGTGGGAAATGATTCACAAAAGAAAATGAATAAAGGAAATGGTTTGATCAAGTCCAATGACAACCTACTCTTGAAAGCAAAGGTTTGACAAAGAATGGTAAGGAATCTTCTCCTAAAATATGCAAAATGAGTACCTAGAATGATGGTAAAGCCTAAGAATGCAATTAAGGAAATGCAATGGAAACCTATGGAAAACTAAGAATGCAACCTATAATGCAAGGATGATGGAAGTTGAGAAATTCCTAATCTGGCTATGGATAGAAACAACAAAGAAAGATGTTTGGAATCTTGTGTGGAAAAGTTGGGCCTCAGATTTATGACAATGAATGAAATTTTAGGTTACTAGAAAATGTGTCATCAAAAATGCATTGCAGTAAAGCAAATATGTCACAAGATAGGAAATTGTGGCATTTGAGGAAGCATATGCAGTTCAATAGAGCAATTGTGGTGTTTAAGAGAGAAAATGTGGTGCGATAGATCAATTGCGGCTCAAAAGTCAGCAATTATGGTTCAATATAACATATGCGTCACAAATTTTAGTTTGTGGAAATTTTTTAGCAGATTGCAAAATGTCTTTTAGTTTTGAAGTGTTATTCTGGATTGGAAGAGGATGTTGATTTGTTCATTTTGTCTGAAGACACTTGGAAAACACATTTTCATAAAAAATAAAGTGAAAACAAACACATAGAAAACATGTATAATCCCTATTTTACTCCAACCACACTTGCTCTTAGTGGATGAATTCAGAAGCTTGGCCCCACAGGCTCCCCCTTACAATGCACTCACTTCTTAGGGAAACCAAGCTTCCAACCCCCATGAATCTCTCATGTAAGGTTGATCACCTCTACTCAAAACTACGAGAATGTGGATGCCTTCACAACGACCATTGTTGCACCAAAGAATAGAAAGGGTTTTTGGCTTTTATACAAAAATTTTATAGTTTGGGAACCCGTTCGAGTAGCCACACATGGGTAACAAATTAAGCTCCATTAAAGGAGAAATTCCAACTTGAAGAAGTTATGCTCAAAAGGGTTTTGGAGAATTCTACTTTGTCTATGTGACATATCCGCACTCATAATCTTAAGCTTTCTAGTAGGATTCACATTTGTATACCAGTCGAGAGTAGCTCGGCCAAAAAGATTCGTTTTCGGTTTGAGTCGCCTTGGGGTGAGTACTTTTTCCCACCAAGGTAGGCCCAATTTCTAAGGTAAACACTAGCGAGTAAGTACACCCATAGTTCAATCAATCTTTTTTTTCCTAAACAAAGAGAGAACACATGCAATATATTAGGCTCACACTAGCAAGATTGTTCATTTTAATCCCAAATTGAAATATGAATGGTGATAGAGTAACCAAATCGTTAGTGGTTTTATTTCTCCAGATTGCACAAGGTGCAAGATAATTGCATACACACTGCGAAGATCATTACTGAATCACAAAACACCTCAAGCACTTGTTCATTTTAACCGTTTGTAGTGTGAGCAAGCAAGGGTTTATTTTAACCATTTGTAGTGTGAGGCAATCAAGTGTTCATTTTAACCCAATGAAAATGTATGAATGTTCTTTTTAATCCAATGAGTGAACATGCATGGTTGTGTTCTTTTTAACCCAATGAAAATATATGAATGTTCATTTTAACTCATGAATGTAATGCAACTTTGTTTGTTTTATTGATTAAAATTGTAGAAGTAAACAAAAAAAGGGGTTAGACTCCATCTTTGCACATTCTATCATGAATAGATTAGTAATCTAGAAATCTTTAATCTATTAAAATAGGAAAAATAAAGAAATCTGGAAAAAACCGAAAGCAATCATTTACCAGGTGATTGCGTCACAATAGAGCGAATGTGGCTCGACAAGGTAGATGCATCAATTGGAATGGTGAATGCAGCTCAGGGGATCGAATGTAGCTTGGTTTTTGTCAAATGCAACACATGAATTCAAATGTGTTGTTATGTTGGTTAGATGCATCATGATAGAGCACTTGTGTCATTTATGAAGGAAGATGCGACACGACAAAGCGATTGTGTCACAGAAGGTGGTGTTTGCGGCGTTTCGTGCACTTGTACCTACAAAAATGATAAAAGACCATATAAAAATCTGCAAAAAAATGTGTTTTGAAAATAATCGGGTTCGCCAATATAACAAAGGGTATTTTTTTTAGGTTGCTAGCAGATTAAATGCAACATAAAATCCCAAAGTAAATAATAGAGTGCAAAGGAATAAATGAAAACTAATGGAATGATCTCACCCAATGTCTTCATTCTCCATGGCTGACCTCCATTACACCTTCTAAACTTGTTGAAAATATCAGGTTGCCCTCAGATTTACGATGAGCAGCCTAATAATGAATAGTCCTAAGCAGATTTATGATGAGCATGAAGTATGGATGGTTTGTTTTGGTTCCTATGTTTTCATTGATGTCAGCATGGTGATAACTATATGGGAAGTTTTCTTGGTTTATCAGATGCTATTCTCTACTAGTAATACTCTCTTGTGATGGATTAGTTTATTGGTATCTAAGTTCAAAATTTACCATAAGATCTGATATGACTCTAATCTCTTAACCATGTTTTCTTGACTCATTCAGATAGCTATATCCAGGATCCTGAGACATATTTTATTGTGAGTAGTACGTTATCTCTTACAGAGTTTAACTCTGTATTTTATTGTTGTTCTCTACATGGCATACTGTGGGAGACTCCACATTCTATTAAGGTGAACATTATTATGTTGCGGTTTTGGTGATAGTCTCTATCTTGGTAGTACGATGGGAAATTAATGTGTTTTGAGATCTTGAAGGTGTTTTCTTAGAGGATTATTTGTTGGTTTGGAGAATTGTGTTCTATTCTTGGCTGACTCAGGGTATGAAATACCTTATGAAGACTAATTATGTTTTATGGATGTTAGCTGACTTGGTATAATGCACTACGTGCATAAAATCCGTAAGTCATATATGGTTCCAAAAAAGAAGGTTTTGATTATTTTTGTGTTCATCTAATTAGGCTGAATTAATTGATGATTAAGATATACTTGCATATATATAAGGTGTTTTGAGGAATGAGATGAGCATGATTGGTGGAAGGAGGACACACATGAGTAGTGAATGGGAAATGTGGAGTAAGTGTAAGTGTGAAAAAGATTAAGAGGTGTGTAAAGATATGAGCCTAAATGTTTTATCAGTTGTGATCAGTGTAGTTTTGTTGCACTACTATTGTGTGAGGTAGTACATTATATTCTGAGCTTCATCAAAACCAAACTCTGCCCATTGAAGGTGTATCCTATTAGTTCAATATTTTGGTAGTGAGCCACTATCATTATATCTTGGCGGTTAGCAATATTTTGTACTCAGGATGTGAGCCTTTTAAGGACAGTGAGTCCTGGCAGTGAACCTTGTAATATTTTGTATCCAAATATAATATATTATGAGTTAACCCTCATCGTGGTTTTTCCATTTTTGGGTTTTCCACATAAAAATATTGGTGTTCATGTGTATGGTTGCATTGATTTGTTTTTATGTTCCTTCTTGTTGATTCAATCAGAATTGAGATAATGTTTAAATGGATATTAATATGGTTTTATGGAATACTGATTCACCCCCATCTCATTATTCTAGATGTTCAACAATTGGTATCAAAGCTTGGTTCCTTCGAAGAAGCCTAATAGATTGAGAAAGATCCCAAAATTTGAGTATAAGAATTTTTTTCCTCCGGAAGTAGTCTCTGCCGAATATTCAAAAGAAATAGAAGATCTAAGGGACAAGTTGATAAAAGCGAATGATTACATTGAAAAGATGCAAAGTAAAAGTATTGAAGCATGTGATCTATTGGATGAGGGTGAAGAAATTATCTCTAGCTTGTTGAAATAGTTGGATGAGAAGAAAAGAAATGAAGAATATCAGCAAATTGAAATTCAAAGGAAGATGGATGAATGCATAAAGCTTGAAGAATAAGAAAGAATCTTGAGGTCTGAAAATCTTGAGGTCTGACCTGGAAAAGGCAAGAATTTTTTAAGATAAATTTAAGATAACCTCGGCGATGCTTGAAATATTGATTACTTCTCAAAGACTGGAAATGGATAAGAGTGGTTTAGGGTTTGAGGAAGCTCGGATTTCTAAAGTGAAGCAATCTACTAGCAAGAAGACTCAATAAAAAAATGGAAAAATCAAAGATCTAATAAAAAATCTTGAAAAAAATCCTACCAAATGACACGATGCTAAAAGGTATTTATCTTTCAATGGTGTTTGTTATTCTTGCAAGAAATTTGATCATAAGGAAAAGGACTGCAAAGGTAAAATGAATGATTCTTTATCATTCTCTGAAAAATGTTCTAAGAGAAAGAAGAATGGATATAAATTTATTCATTTGAATAAAAAGGAAAACAAAAATAAGAATTTGTTTGTTGTAAGTGCAACAATTCAGAACACCTTACTAATAAATGTAGAAGAAAGAAAAATAATTATACAATGAAGAAGAATGATCAAATCATTGATCAGGAAGAAGTGAGAAAGGAAATGAAAAGGATTTGGAGAAAGGAATCAAAATTATCAGTCTTATTTGTGTCGACCTCCGGTGTAGATACTCCCATAAATTTCTAAGTAAAAGCAGTGGCTAAGGGGGAGAAATTATAAAAAAATATAATAAACCCCCTCATTGGTACTTGTTTCATATCATGACATAAGTATATTAAATGTGGTAACAAGATTAAGGTATTTTTTTCTTAGTAACATGTGTGAAGGATGAATTTTGTGGAATTTGAAAGAATGGAGGTGTACACAATTTTCAAGGTAATCTACCTAGAAGTTGAAGCATTTATTGAAAGTCATTCAGAATGGAAGGAATAGATTTAGATAATTTTAAAGGCTTATGTATTTTCGAAGAAGCATGCAAAGGAAGTCTAGAAAGGAATTCAGAGTTTCAAAGTTTGAAGAAGAAATAAAGCAGATTCGAAGTGAGCTCTAGAAGTAGGATATCTATACAAATTTTGTTGGAATTTATAGAGGCATTCCTATTTGCACAATCTTTCATTTTTATTGCTATAGATAATTCAAAGGTTGTGAGTAGTGTGGATAAAGTGCAAGTCAATTTGAAGAGATATTTGAGGAATGTGTCAAAAGAGTCTGTTGGTGCATTCTCCTGCATCCCTCCAAGAGTGTGTTTCCCATAGAAGATATCTATGCATTTATTTATAGTAAGGTAGAAGAGATGTCATCAGTTCAGTTGAGCATGCTTTGGGAAAGTGAATTGAAAGAGAGCCATGATATCTGCAAAGTGTTAGTTGAAAAGAAGTTGGATGCTTGGAGTAAAGTTCCCTTGTTTGATTTTGAGAAGAAGTATACTCGAAGAGTGTTGAATATAATTCATGATGAATCTTTATGGATTGATGAAGCACATTTGATTACCAAAGAAGCTATTAGAGTTGTAATTGGTTTGTGTTCCTCTGGACCAGTTCCAAATCTGAAGGCAATGGATGGGAAATAAATAATTGAGGTTACCAGTGTGAATTTTTAAGGGAAAGAGATTGATTTGAGGTTGATTGTTGATCCGGTAATAAGGTATGTTGCTATGGTCATCGTTCATAAATTTTGTATCCCTATTAATGACCTTACAGTTTCTACTATTTTTGTACATATTGTTAATGTTGATATGGGTAAAAGAGGTATGGATTATGATTTGTGTGAATTACTTCATATACATATTTTGAAAAATTTAAAGGAAATCAAGAAGTGTAAGAAGAATACATTTTGGTATGGAAATCTGGTTGTTTGTTTGCTATTTTAATTTTTGAGAGAGTTATCGGTAATAGGAAGGATAGAATGGTCAAATTCAGTGCCTATTTCCCATCAAATTAGGAACTTCATGATAAATTTTGGTAGTTTGGATGCACAAGAGATTTCCCTTATCGCATTCTTTGGAACATTTTAGATTAGGATGAACTAAAGGTTTAGGATTCCAGTAAGTGTTGCTGAAAGGTACTTTAGAAGCATAAATTTTCTTGTGTCTACATATTTTTGTCACATGGAAGTAGTTGAATCAAGGTTAGTCTGGATATTTGAATTGGATTATGACGTTTCAGAGGCTAAAGTTGATAATTACTCTAAAATTCTTTTGGAAATACCTCAGAATCTCATTGTAGAAGGTACCTTCGGTAGCGTGACTAGAATAGGGAAGAAAAGGAAGAGTTTTTTTAAGAAAGAACTAGTTGCAGAAGGAAGTGAGCTTGAACATGAACATGAAAGGATAAATATTCAAAGATCTTTGGAAGAATTACATAAGGTTATTCCCGGTGCTAATTTTGATTCATCTATTTTTTTTGTGGTGAATCTCTATGGCATGATTGATTCTTTGAAGGTATACATCTTTGGACTTGAAGTGTCTACTAGAATCAGGTCTAATAAAGGAAATTTTGAAGATATCAAAGGAAAATGTGTGAATGCACATATTTGTGTGATGAAGGAATTGGAGAGTGTACAAGTTTGTGAAAAAGAGGCACAGGAACTACTTTGTTTTTTCCTAAGATTGGTCTGGTAGTACACTAGATATAAGAAATGAAATAAAGATGAGTGAGTCTCAGATGAGCACTCAGGAAGATACATACAGGTTAAAAGAAGATAACGATAATCATAGGTGGTCCTATATTGTATAACTTCAAAAAAAAAAATTCTCTATAGTATCAAAGGATAGTTGTTATCAAGAAGTTTGTGGCACTTAGGGACATGATTAAACTTAGACATACTTCTATTTCTAGTGCTCTTGGCTGTATTGGTGAATTATCAGAGATCAATCTTTGTTCCAATACTTTAGTATATGGTGCAGAGTTCTTAAATAAGCTTGAGATATTTTAAAAGACTCTTGTAAGTGCAAAAGGTTCATGGGAAGAATGAAAATCATTATGGAAGGCTATCTTGGAGAGTCTCAAAGGTTCTTCTTTAGGAAAATTCAAATCTGTGTTCATATCTTTTTTATTTCACTTTGATGCATATATATATATATATACACCAGGCCCCTTCCTCTGTCATTTATGTCAAAGGGGGAGAGATAAAGAGATAAAGAGATAGAGAGATGGAGAGATAGAGAAATGGAGAGAAAGAGAGATAGAGAGATAGAGGAAAAACATTTTGGTGAAGAACAATTTTGATAGGGGAGTATTAAGAGTATTTAGTTTTTTGGAAAATGTTTTTGTCATGCATGTTGCCATCAATGCCAAAGGGGGGGATTGTTGGAATCCTTACAACATGAGCATGGGATGGTTTGTGTTGGTTATTCCTATGTTTTCATTGATGTCAACATGGTGATAACTATATGGGAAGTCTGCTTGGTTTATTAGATGTTGTTCTCTGGTGGTAATACCCTCTTGTGATGGATCAATGTATTGGTGTTTGAGTCTAGAATTTACCACAAGATATGATATGACTCTAATCTCTTAACCATGTTTTCTTGACTCATTTAGACAACTATATCTTGGATCTTGAGACACCTTTTGTTGTGAGTAAAAAGTTATCTATGATAGAGTTTAACTTTGTATTTTACTGTTGCTCTTTGCATGGCATACTATGTGGGAGACTCTGCATTCTATTAAGGTGAACATTCTTATGCCGCAATTTTGGTGATAGTCTCTATGTTGGTAGTATGATGGGAAATTAATGTGCTCTTACATTTGGAAGGTGTTTTCTTTAAGGATTATTTGTTGGTTTGGAGAATTGTGTTCTAGTCTTGGCCAACTTAATGTATGCAATACTTTATGAAGACTAATTATGTTTTATAGATGTTAGTTGACTTGGTATAATTCACTACATGGCCAAAATGCTTAAATCATATATGGTTCCGACAAAGAAGGTTTTGATTATTTTTGTGTTCATCTAATTAGGTCGAACTAATTGATGATTAAGATATACTTGCATATATATATAAGGTGTTTTGAGGAATGAGATGAGCATGAGTGGTGGAATAAGAAGAAGGGCACACATGAGTAGTGAGTGGGAAATGTGGATTAAGTGTAAGTGTGAAAAGGATGAAGAGGTGTGTGAAGATCTGAGCCTAAATATTTATCAGTTGATCAATGTAGTTTTGTTGAGTGACTACTGTGTAAGGCAGTACATCATATTTTGAGCTTCATCGGAACTAAACCTACACATTGAAGGTGTGTCCTATTAGTTCAATCTTTTGGCAGTTAGCCACTCTCATTGTATCTTGGTGGTTAGCCATCATTTATACTCATTATGTGAGCCTTTTAAGGATAGTGAGTCTTGGTAGTGAGCCCTGTAATATTTTGTATCTGGATATAATATGTTGTGAGTTAACCCTCATCATGGTTTTTCCCTTTTTGGGTTTTCCACGTAAAAATCCCAGTGTTCATGTGTATGGTTGCATTGATTTTTTTTATGTTCCTTCTTGCTGATTTATTTAGTATTGAGATAATGTTTAAATGGATATTAATATGGTTTTATGGAATACTGATTCACCCCCCTCTTAGTATTCCATATGTTCAACACGTTGAATCATATTAACTTGAATATTTTGGTTTTTTGGATCAAAATATCTAGATTAAGATCCCATCATCCCACACATGGACTTCTTGTGGGTTGTCAGACTATTGACATATAGTGGTAACAAGAAAGGGAAATCTATTACAAATTAAATATTTAATAGTGCATGAGCCGAGATTGATGTTTTTTTGAATAAGGAGAAACACATTTTATAGTATTCATTGTGTTGTAGGTGTAGAAGTAAAGGTTCCAGAGTTTCAAATCCAAATGAAAATTTCAAGAAAAGAAATTCATTGATATAAAGTGATTCCTTGTTTTAATGCCTTTTTGAATTATTCAATTATTCAATAAATGATGTAAAATAGTCAGTGAGACAAGTTGCTAGTGAGCCACATCATTTATATGTTTTGAATTTATAATGAGGTTGTAAAGCAATGAGGTTTTTCTTTGGCAGTGAGGCAATTGTCAGTGAGACATTGAATGTAACTAGTGAGGTTTTTATCTTCCAGCGAGGTTTAATGAAGTAAATTTTCAAAGTGTTTTTTCTCACTGTATAGGGTTTTCCACTCATAAATAATGTGTTGTGGCTCCTCTTGATTTGTGATTTGTTTGTGTCTGATCAAACATATTTGTTCAAGAATTTTAGTCTTCATTTCATGGTGCTTCTCTCAAAATTTGAATATTGATGATACTTGAAGTTTATATTCATAAATTTGTGAGGATTAATTAAGTTAGATTTGATTTGTAACCTAAATCACTGGTTCACCCAAATAAATTATTAAACCATGAATAAATAAATGACTACAATGACTACCATGACTGAATAAATGACTACCATGACTAAATAAATGACTACCATTGATAAATAAACAACTACCATGATTAAATAAATGACTACCATGACTAAATAAATGACCAATCAACAACAATCACTGACTAAATTAATGACAAAATATACTACCAAATTGATCAATCAAAACAATGAATAAATGACTAAAAATGGTTTAGTCATGAATTTCGTCGCATTATAAATGACTAGAAATAAACTAATAATGGTCACTTGACCAATTTTAGTAGTTTTTTTAGTCATTTATTGTTGTTTTTCTACTAGTTTTCAAAGCCAAATGTATTAAGCATTAAAATCATCTGGTAATCATTGCTTTAGATAGTCAATCTCAAAGCAAATATCATTTAAATATAAATATACAACTTATACATATATATACTTATACACACACACATACACACACACATATATATATGCATATGTTAGTATATTTCCATAGTTATCATATGTCAATAAAGCATGTATATATAATCAATATACAATGAATACATCAAAATAACAATCACATTGTTATATTAATATATTAGTTGTGTATACATATATATATATTCATATATATGTGCTTCTATGTAAAGGTATGTGTATGTATGCATGCATTGATACATTTGTATGGGCATGTCCACTTACCACCATACACATTTATGGATACATATATATATATATGGATATACATATATATATTATATATATATATTTATATACACATTCGAGTCTCACACCAAATCATACATAATTACTATGGAAATGATAAGAAATTATGAGCAATATATCTATACGTATACATATGCATGTCTTTGGTTTTGTCGGATAGTTCCATGTACATAAGCAACTTGTGCATGAGTGTGCATAGGTACATCTACCTATGTACCCTTATGTATGTGTTCCTTTGTGTGCATAGTCCATCGTCATCATGAATGTGTATTTTCATACAAATACCTCATGTGTTTTACATATCAATATAAACATAGTAACAAGGAAATAAATCTCAAGCTCAAACAAATAAACATCATTCATGCATGCACTCAATAGTAGACTAGACTCATACTAAAGCAAACATACTAAAAAAAAATGACTTACCAACTTCCCACTTAATAACCTGACTCAATTATTCTACTATGGTGTATGTAAGCTCAATTTGGTTATGTTAATAATTACCCAAGCAAGACCTTCTCCCAAGTGATACTTCCCCTCTGCCTAGATGAATTGAACATATACCTTCAATCACTAACACTTGCACATGATAGTCAGTTGTTCACAAAATATGTAGTATACATAATACATATTCAAAGTTAGAATATTAATAAAATATCTATCCAATTACATAAATGAATTCCTTCATATAACATTAAATTAGATGGCATTCATTCATAAAGTAGTGATAAAAAAGTGCACACACAATGTATTCATCCATTGAATTCACATTACATTCACATTTACCCTACATAGTAGAGTAAATAGTAATTATACAATTGGGGTGTAACATCATGTGTTATGTGCTTTGATTATTACTTTCATGGTTTATTTCCTTACTACAATTTGAATATGATGTTTCAAATAGATGCTTAAATATTTAAGTGGTTTAAGAGAATACTTATTCACCCCCTCTCACTATTTTGGGTGTTCAACAATTGGTATCAGAGCTTGATTCCTTGGAAGAAGCTTAATTTCTTGAGGAAGATCTTGGAATTTGAACACATGGCTACTAGGAGATATCCCACTCCTCTAGAATAAATTCCAATGTTTGGATTCATTGAAGAATATTGTATGGTTTATATGAATGCAAAACTCATACTAGACCTTGAAGATCTAGAAATAACTAAAAATGATAATAGAGATATGAAAGAAAATATTAAGGAAGCAGATGAATGCATTATAAAGTTAAGGGAGAAAATCATGAAGTTCTGAGAAAGACATAAGGAGGCTAATGAGAAATTTAAGCAATCCAATGAGATAATCACTAGTCTGAAAGTGCAAGTTGAAGAAGGAAAAAGAGTTGAAGAATGTTTGATTGACAAACTGAAAAACAAATCTAAAGAATATTCAAGACTTGAAGAAGTGGTTGTGAATTTGAGATAAAATCTAGAGAAAGAAAAGAATCAAGAAGATAAATTCAAGAAGAGCTCTACCATACTTGATGAAATTATTAAAAATCAAAACATATCTAAAGAAAAATGAGGATTAGGTTTTGAAAAAGGAGAAAGTTCAAAAGAAGATTAGACACCATGTATTGAAAATAAGACCATTTAACAAAATAATATTGGAGACAAGAAGAGCAATGGAAAGTAGGTTCAGAATCAAAGGAAAGACTTCAAAAGACCACCTATCAGACAACCAAATGCACAAAGGTACTCATATTTTACTGGTTATTTTTATTTCTACAATAAGTTTGGACATAAGGCTTAGATTGTAAAAACAAAATGAATCAGAATGTTCAAAATTTTCACACTCAATACTTTACATGTAATAGGTTTGGTCATAAGGCTAGTGAATGTAGAAATTAGGTGATGAAAGGTTACAATAATGGCAAGAGGTTTCAATATTTTAATAGCTATTATTATGCATGCAATGGATTTTGGCATAAGGCTAATGTATGTAGATCTATAGTGGTGGAAGTAATCTTGAACATTCAAAATGTTCACATGTCAAAAATGCGATAAACCTAGACATATAGCCAAATTTTGCAAAAGAAAGAATGTGAAGGTTGATCCGGTAAAGAAGAATGATCCAATGAAGAAGGATGGTCTTGTAGAGATGAATATTGAGATGAATAATATCTGGAAAAAGAAAGAGGGGAATGAGGTTAAGGATGAGTCTCTGCTAGCTTCTAATGTAGATGTTTTCTTTGGAAACTAAATAAGGAACTTTGGCTCAAGGCGAGTTTTAACATAAGATATTTGAGCCCCTACCAAATATATGGTGTTGATACCTTTAGCATGTTGGAATATGGCACATGTTGATATTCTTGAAATATTGGTGAAAATGTTGGTGTAAAATATTATGTTACTGAATTTTACGGAGTAGTTGAAGGTGTATGTGCTATCACAGTTAGGGTTTATCATCTTTTGGCCTAACTTCAAATTAGTGATTCAATACATTTTAGTTCATTTAAAAAAGGTTTATAAGTGATCTTACATGTGTCTCAAGTCATTTCAAAATGATCAATCGAGGAGATAAGAGTAGATAAGGAGCAAAGTAAAGTGATTCTGAATTCTTACGTCAATCCCTAGTGATAGAAATTCAAATGTATTTACAAATTTCCAATTTACCCTAAGTTTTCAAAGTGTTTTGAAGTGTTACAAGATGTATACTCCATAATTTGTCTATGTTGACCATCCTCGACCCAAATTTAGAAAGCACCTTGTAAATGTAATCAAATCTTTATCAAATAGGATCCTAAAAATCTAAGAATAAACTAAGGTCTGAAATTTTGTGTGAGAAATTCTAAGTCAAAAACAATTTTCAGATTTCTTCTCTTAATGTCGAATGTACTGATTGCAAAACATTAATAAATTTCCATGTTTGCATATCAAGAGTGGAATTCCCTTTTGTATGTAAGGAGACCCACCTCCAAGGGATGCATCTCTTGAGAGGACGTGTCTCCACACGTGGAGACACATCCGCTCAAGGGACGTGTCCCTTTGGGCACATGGGCTTCCTTTACAACTGATTATCATTCAGTTAAACAAACTTAACACATATACCCCCTCACACATGGCGGATATTTATTATATGAATTCTGAATTTATTCAATGTGAATTTTGAACATCATTTATTTAAATTCGATTTTATACATGCATTATAAAATTTGATTTTACTTATTTCTAGAAATATTAAATACGAAGAGCAATTGATCTTATATAAACGATGATGATTCTTATAGCAATCATCGTTTATATCTGACCTAAGCTACCATTCATCAACACTCCCTCTTAGCTAGGGAAGATATTTCAAATCAAATAAGTGGAGATATCACCTTCACACGTGATATCAAAGATAAGATATGTTTTCTCAAAGTTTTCAAGTCACATGACATTCTTCATAACACATCTTCATTATGGTATGTGCACTAACATCAAGTCACATGATGTCTACCATAATTCATGGCATATCCACGGATATAAATATCCACCATGATTATCTCTTAAGGATCATAATGATCTTCAGATGATATCAAGTCCCATGATATCCATCAAAGTGTCCAAGAGATACTATCATGACATGTCCAAAGATATCAAGTCACATGATATCTATCATGATAGTTTATCATTGTAGAGTCATCACTTTACAATGTCAAATACAAGTGTTCACTATTAGAAAGATCGTCACCTTTCAATAATGTACATAGGGGTAGTAGGCCCATAAGGTCATGGAGTCGCACACATGACAAAAGAGTTTACACATTAAAAATCTTTATATATTACTACAATTTATAAACAATTTGTATTTCAAACATAAATAACAAATTACATTTCAACCATACCAACTTTCTTCCTGAAGTGCTCTACCTTCATTCGGGAGAGAGGCTTGGTGAGAATGTTTTTAGTTTGATAATTTGTACTAATATACTCCAACTGGATCACTTTCCTTTCCACAATATCTCTTACATAATGATAGGGGATCTCAATGTGCTTAGATCTATCATGAAAGATAGGATTTATAGAGATTTTGATGCAACTCTGATTATCACAATGAATAATTGTAGGATTGAAGGGCTCACCAAAGAGTCCCATAAGCAATTTACGAAGCCAAACTGCTTCTCTTGCTCCCATTGAGGCTGCAATGTATTCAGCTTCTGTTGAGCTCTGTGCAACAGAAGATTATTTTCTACAAATCCAGGAGATCATACTTGATCCTAAACTGAAGCAACATCTTGATGTGCTTTTCCGATCGGTTACACTTCTAGCCCAATCTAAATCAGAGTATCCATGTAGATCTAGTTGATCATTCTTGTAAAGAAGACCATATCTAATAGTGTCTTGAACATATCTCAAAATATGTTTCACAGCCATTCAATGAATTTCCTTTGGCTCACACATGAACTGGCTGAGAACATTCATTGCATAGCAAATATCAGGTCTGGTGTTAACCAGATACATCAAGGATCCAATCATCTGTTTGTAAAGGGTTGGATCTACACACTTGGATTCTACTGTTGCTTCTTTCAACTTGTGAAGGTTGGTTTCCATAGGTGTAGACATCAGTCTATAGTCCAACATTCCAAATCTCTTCAGAATATCAATAGTATACTTCCCTTGGTTTAGTATAATGCCCTCTGATTTCTGCCATACTTCTAAACCTAGGAAGTAGTGTAGAATGCCCAAGTCTTTCATGTCCAATTCATAAATTAGATCCTACTTCCCTTGAGAAATGAGGTGATCTTCTCCTATTATCAATAGGTCATCAACATATAAAATAATTATTAGCATATCACCTTTGATTACCTTGAAGTACAGATTGGAGTCAACATCATTCTTTGAAAATCCTAATCCCAAGAGATAGTTGTCAATTCTTTTATACCAGACCCTGGGAGCTTGTTTAAGTCCATAGAGGGCTTTCTTCAGTCTGCATACATGTGAGTCAAGTTTGTGTATCACAAAACCTTCAAGCTATTCCAGATAGACTTCCTCTTCAATGGTTCCATTCAAGAAGGCAATTTTCACATCCATTTGATGGATCTTCTAGCCTTTAGCTGCTGCAATGGCTAACACTGCTCTCACTGATGTGTAACGAGCAACAGGTGCAAATGTTTCTTCATAATCAATGCCTTCCTTTTGAGAAAAGCCTCTAGCCACAAAATGTGCTTTATGTTTTTCTATACTGCCATCAGCAGCATGCTTGATTTTGAAGAGCCATTTGGAAGAGACAATAGATTTCTCTTTCGGTCTAGGTACTATATCCCATACATCATTCTTTAGAATAGACTGATATTATTCTATCATTGCATCCTTCCATGCTTGGTGTTGGAAAGCTTTTGTAACATTGACAGGTTCTGAGTCTATGATGTTATTCATTAGAGCTATATAGCTAGAGAAACGTTTGGGTCTTTTGCTCTCCCTGAACATTCCTTTGGGTGTTGCATGATCCTTGACTTCTTTGATCATCTTTCTTGCCCAAAGCGATCTCTTCTTTCTGTTTTCAGTTGTATTCTCATTTGAGGTAGAAGGAAGTTCATGTGGTATTTCCTCAGGGTGCTCCCTCTGAATCTCAGGAGCAGGTTCCATTTCAGGTACTCTCGAGGAATAGGTTTTTGTCTCACTAGAACTTCTTTCCCTCTTGAATGCAATGTCTTCTTCAAAGATGACATCTCTGCTCAATTCAATTTGTTTATGCCTGGGTATGAATATCCTGTAGAGTTTGGAGGTTTCACTATAACCCACAAATACTCCCTTCTTTCCAGAAGGTTCTAGTTTGAATCTCTTCTCTTTGGGCACATGAATATAGATAGGACAACCAAAAATCCTAAAATGACTAATGTCAGGTTTTATGCCGGTAAAGGCTTCTTCAGGAGTTTTGTTATCAAGATGAGAATGAGGGCATCTATTTTGGATATAGACAATAGTCCTAGAGGCTTCTACCCAGAAAGAAGTTTCAATGTTTTGGTCCAGAAACATTGCCTTAGCAGCTTCTACAATGGTTCTATTTTTTCTTTCAGCTACCCCATTCTGTTGAGAGTTGTAGGCAACTGTGAACTCCCTCTTAATTCCAGCACTCATGCATAATTCTTTAAAAATCTCAGAGGTATATTCTTTCCCATTGTTTATCCTTAAGGTTTTTATTTTCTTTCTAGAGAATTTTTCAGTGAGGGCTTTAAACTCTTTGAACCTTTTGAGGATTTCTATTGACTCTTTACACTTAAGGAAATAGATCCAGGTTTTCCTAGAGAAGTCATTTACAAATATGACATAGTATAGAAATCCTACTTTAGAAGGTATAGACATGGGTCCACATAAGTCTGAGTGAACCAGTTCTAACACATTTAGTGTTTTGCTCAAACTATTGGGAAAGGACCCCTTTGTATTCTTTCCTAAGGCACAAAATTTGCAGGTTCCTTCATGAGATGGTTTTAACTTAGGTAAGCCTGTTACAAGTTTTTCCACAAAAGGTAGGGCACGAAAATGAAGGTGTCCTAATATTCTATGCCAAATATCATTTGAATCAAAGGTGTCAAGGGTAAGGGCTTGTTTAACTTTAGTGCACAGTTTGTAAAGGTACCCTTGTCTTACACCTATAGTTTGGGCTTTCTTGATTGTTGAGTTCTTAGGCCATGCTAGAACTTTCCCACCCATAAAGGTAACTCTATATCCATTGTCTTCCAGGGCAGAGATGGATATTAAGTTCCTCTTAATTCTAGGTACAAATAAGACTCCAGTGTGTTGAAGAGAAAGGCCGGATTTCAGTTTGATGGAGCAAGTTCCAACCCCTTTTATAGGGTGTGCAAAATCATCGCCAATGGTTACTTCTTCATTAGACTTTTCAGTCATAGTGTCCAGGTGTTCTTTGAATCTTGTGATGTGTCTAGAAGAACCACTATCAATTACCCAGTTGTGGGTGTTGTTATATGTTTGGCTAGATAAGGTTGAATAGAACACAAAGTTCTCAGATTCATGATCTAAATTTGTCTTTCCTACTTTGGCAAATGATGCTTGTTGCTTTGATCTTTCAGGGCACTTCATTGCATAGTGACCATATTGATTGCATCTAAATCATTGCTCTTGAGAGATATCTTTCTTCTTAGAAGATCCCTTTCCATTGGGATTTCTCTTTCTTTTAAAAGATCCTCTCTTGTAGGAGTTTTTCTTGTTCCTTTTATTAGTTTTTGTGTTGATTACATGAATGTCTTCATCCATGTTCTTTTGTTTATTTTCCTTAGTGGAGAGTCTTGTTTCCTCTTGAAGGCAGTCAGTTCTCAGCCTATCAAACTTGGGGAGTTTAGATCTCGCACTTATTCCTTGAACAAATGACTCCCATGAGTTGGGTAGGCCTCCTAGTGCAATTAGGGTTAACTCTTTGCTATCAATCTACTATCCAATTGTGGATAATTGATCCCTTAGTTCAGTGATCCTCATGAAGTATGCATTAATTGACTCTCCTTTGTTTATTTGGGCATTGTTGATTTGCCTCTTTAATGCAAGAGTCCTACTGGTGTTGTTGATCTCATAGGTACTCTCAAGAGATTTGAACATATGATATGTAGTTTCATGTTTTGCTAAGATAGGCACTATATGATCCCTAACTGCATCTACTAGGATTTTCATGGATCTTTCATTGTTTTCAATCCATTGAGTTTTCTCAGGTTCGGCCTCTGGTTCCCTTTTGTTTTCTCTCACAAGTGAGTCTAGTTTATTCTCTTTAAGGGTCATCATGATTATAAATTTCCATGATGTGAAATTGTCTGCTCCTGCAAGATGATCTTCAAATCTGATCACACTTGACATTATGAAGAATGTGATGTGAATTCGATTTTGGAAAATACGAATTTTTCTAGAGCAAACTGATTTTAGATTTGATTTGGATTCACACAACTTGGCTCTAATACCATGTAAATGTAATCAAATCTTTATCAAATAGGATCCTAAAAATCTAAGAATAAACTAAGGTCTGAAATTATGTGTGAGAAATTCTAAGTCAAAAATGATTTTCAGATTTCTTCTCTTAATGCCAAATGTATTGATTGGAGAACATTAATAAATTTCTATGTTTGCATATCAAGAGTGGAACTCCCTTTTGTATGAAAGGAGACCTGCCTCCAAGGGATGTGTCTCTTGAGAGGACGTCCGCTCAAGGGACGTGTCCCTTTGGGTGCGCGGGCTTCCTTTACAATCGATTATCATTCGGTTAAACAAACTTAACACATATACCCCCTCACACATGGTGGATATATTATATGAATTCTAAATTTATTCAATGTGAATTTTGAACATAATTTATTTAAATTCGATTTTACTTATTTGTAGAAATATTAAATATGAAGAGCAATTGATCTTATATAAACGATGATGATGCTTATAGAAATCATTGTTTATATCTGACCTAAGCTACCATTCATCAACACACCTTGATAAATCAAGAATGATGGACCCAAATAATGCATTTTTGAGTATTTCATATGGTGTGATGCATATAGAAGATGTTAGGATTTACATGCATATAAAATTGGATGAGTATAACCACTCTAATCTTGGAGATGTATGGGTTAATGAGCTCACAAGAGACCAATTTGAATTGAAACCCGAGTTTGAGAATTTCAAGGAGAAGAAGCTCGATGTTTGGAACAATTTCCCCAAATTTGCTATGTTGATGAATGGGTCAGACACAAATTAAGAAAAGTTCATGAAACTTGTATTTGGATAGATATATCACATATGATTAATAAATAGGTGATAGGGCTATAACAAGGTTATGTTCAAATAGACTAGTTCTAGCACTCAAACCAATGAAAAATGAAGTTATGAAACTAACTATTGTCAAATTTGATAAGAGGGCACTGAATATCAAAGATATTGAAGACCCTATAGTGAAATATGCATCGATGATGATAGGTGATAAAATATTCTTCACAAATAAAGAAAACTCTATTTTTTGTACTACCATCAACACTACTTATGAGATGGTGAAGAAATGTGTTGAAGTTGATTTATGAGAATTGTTAAGGGAGAATTTGTTAGAGAATTTGTAGAAGACCAAAGACTCCCAATACCCTTTCTAGTTTGGAACTTTGATTTTTTTTTCTTTTCTACTTTCTAAACAAGGTTCCTAGAACCAGTAACATTATGTGGTTGAAGTAAATTCCTATGGAAATTCAAATCAGAGACCACTTGTTGAGATTAGGTGATTTAGAAACAAAAAAGAAATATTTATGGGGATTCTTTAAAAATTTCCAGGAGAAGATGCAAGCCAGAAAAATAATACCAAAAAGTGTTGTGGAGAAGTACAATAATGACATTATTTTTATGGTTAGCAAGGATTGATGCTAGATGAAGGCTATTGAGCCTAGAACTGTGTGGATCCCTGAAATGGGATATGAAGTCATTAAGGATGTAATTGTTGGCCTGGATGATCATATGCTTAGCATTCCTAGAGATAAAACTCATGAAAGATATGACACTTATGAGGAAAAGTATATGAAAGTGCATACAGAGAATAAGAAGGAGATTAGCAGAAATGGGTAGAATATGACATCATAGGTTGTGGAGATGATGGGACTTCCTAAGGACTTTGTGAAGAAATATAAGAACATTTACAGTCCTCTAGAAGGTTCCCTCAACACAAGAAGATATGGTAGAACAACTACCCCTTCTCTAGTTTCCCCCAAGTCCTTCAGGACTAAACTTGCTGCTGGTACAAAGAGAAAGGAGTCAACTAGTACTCTGGTTAAATAGCAGAGTGTGCCAAGAAAAGAAAAGAGTGCTCTGGTGAAGAAACAAGGTGCTCAAAAAAATAGGAGAGTGAAGGATAAAGAAACAAGAGAAAGATATGTAAGTTTTAATGAAGAGGAAGAAGAGGAATAAGAGGAGGAAAAAGAAGAACATTTGACAACAAAGAGGAAAACTGGTGTCTCTCAAGTAGAGACAAGTGGAAAGAAGGAAAAAATTGACATTGTAAATATTGATAGTGAAGCTAAGGTAGAGAAATAAAAAGAAGGTTTTAGAATTCATGTAAGGGAAAAAGAAGAAATTTCCGGGAAGAAAGTGAAACCAACTAAAGAAGACGGAAATAAGAATGACAAGAGCCCTCCTATCTAGCATCAAAGTCTAATGAAGCTTGAAGCTTTGGTGAACAACATAGGTGAATATTAGAATCTTGAGAAGAATGCTACCTTATATCATCCTTCAGATGATGTAGGCAAGGAAACAATTGAAGAAGCTATAGTAAGGTATATAGTTGCTTTTGATGTTGGTATCAAAGATATTGAGAGTCAATTATCTAAAGAATTAAAAACTATATTATTTGAAAGAAGGAAAGAAGCCATTAATGTTAAGATCTTTTTCTTTAGAGAAGTTTAGTTCTACTTTTTTGATGAGGATAGAACTAGATTAGCTCAATTGTACAATAAAGAGTTTAGAACCAAGCATATACTAACTGCCCTGATAAGAAAGGATAAGGATGACATTGAGAGGTTAAGGAATGAGACTGTTGAGAAGGTTTCCAATTTGAAAAAGGAGCCAGGCATGATTTTGACAATGAAATGAATGTTGATGTCTCTTTGCTTGAATTAAATGTACCAGAATGTGCTCAACATGAGCATGTGACTGAGGAAGAAAATGTGAATACTGAGGATACTCCTCTGATGGACGAGAATATTAATGAAGAAGAAAAATATGGAGAGATGTAGAAGGAGGATGAATAAACAAAGAATATTACACCTTCTTCGAACACAAGGAAGAATTTAGAGTAGGAAGAAGAGGTTGTACAAGACAACTCAAAGAGCACTGTGGCATAGAAAACTAAAAATCTGCCTCCTCCAAAAGACAATGTGAAACCAATTGAAGAAGAAAAGAAGAATGAGGATAAGTCCAACAATGCTAAGGAAGGACAAAATGATAAAAAATGTAAATATAGAATTGATGACAAGGAAAAGGCTTATGAGAAGAAAGATGAAGAGACCATGAAGACTATTGGTGAGTCTTCTGGAACCTACAAAGACTCCTTGAAAAGCCTATTGGTTATGCAATTGCAATTTCAATAGGTTGCATCTACACAATTGCTTCAAATCCCAATATAGTAATGGAAAGTAAACATGGACACGATATCCCCTTTGCACAAACTATAGCTTGGTGACACATTAAATCCTCCACCAGAAAGGAGATCTTACAAACCCATCAGAAGAGTACAAAGTTGATAGATGAGGTGGTGAAGGTGTTGCAAGAAAGTTTTCTCGGTGCTAGTGTTGATACTTCTTTATTCGATGTGCAGAAAATGAGGTTACTCCTTGATTCCTTCAAAGAATATTCTACTATTCTTAAGGAGAAATTGGAGAAGAAGGTTGAAAAGAAGGTGAATGATAAAAGGTTGGTAGATATGATAGATAAATGTGCCATTGCATGTGGTAAATTTCAGAACAACCTTAAGGATGTACAAATCTGTGTTGAGGAAGCTAAAGTGTTGTTTCAATTTTTCTTAACATTTCCTAGTTCCACCAAAGAACATTAAGGATGAGATGAACTCCATTGAGTCCCATATTGAAAATTAATTTTGTGGATATGACCTAGCTAATGATAAAAATGGAAATACAAGATTGTCTATAGAGAATCTACTCGAACAATTCTTCCAACTATAGGAAAAAAGAAAAGATTATAGTGCAGTTTGGATAGCTTAGAGACCTAGTGAATGCAAAGTTGGCACATATTTCTAGTACTCTAAATAATGAAGAGAAGGAAATAAAGTGTAATTTGGTACCCAATACTCTAGATGACGAAGAATAACTTCTCATGGAGTTTAAGACATAGAGCCACATGCTTGGATTAGCCAAGAAAGAATGGGAAGAAGGCTTGATGAAGTTGAATTCGGTACCCAATACTCTGAATGATGGAGAATATATTCTCATGGAGTTTGATATTTAGAGTTGCATGCTTGGCTTAGCCAAGAAAGAATGGGAAGAAGGAAATGAATTTGAATCTGGTACCCAGTACTCTGGATGATGGGGAATAACTTCTTATGCAATTTAATACATAGAGACGCATGCTTGGCTTAGCCAAGAAATAATGGGAAGAAGGAAAAGAGATTGGGAAACACATCAAGGTGCCAAATTGCAAGTGTCAAACAATTCTTCCAACTAATGTTGTATATTTTATTTTTTTATGCATTTTAGATTTCATTATATATGCATGGAAGGTAGTAGAGTAATTTTTTTATGGATAGCACTATTAAGGGGAGTTGGTTAGACCTTTGAAGAATTACTTTACTCTGATGCACATATGTATATATCAATTAGGGAGAGTATGTGAGTAAGTAAAAAAAATCATGTATATATGAAAGGGGGAGAAGGAAACACAAAAGCAATGTGAATGACATTAAAGGGGGAGCAAAGAATAGAAAATATGTGTGTGCACTTTTCCCTTGATGTCAAAGGGGGAGAAGATTTTTGGTGAAGAGTTAGAGAAGAGTTTGGTGCATGTTTCCATCAATGACAAAGGGGGAGATTGTTGAAATATTGAGGATATTATCATTGATATGGTTGATATATTTATTGGCAACATGAGCATGAGTATGAGCATATACAATTTTTTCATTGATGTCAACATTGTGGTTTGATGTGAAGATTGATGAATATTTGGATGGTAAATTATAAGTGGTTGAGGTGATGGAAAATCAGTATATAGGTGAAATATTTTTTATTTGGTGCATACCAGATGTGTTGGATATTTAGTTGTCTAGAATACAAGTTTTCAGTGTACAAAGTATCAATTTTTGGGTCTGCATTTCTCTGCCATGAAGAATATTTTTCTATGGTTCTAAGGTAATTTTGGTGTGTGCTAGAGGAATCCAAATCCAAATTTTCATGACTTATGTCCTAGATGGTATCAAAGATGTATCGAGTCTTCTAGTGACAATGTTACCAGTACATAGTACATGTTTGGAATGTTCCACATTCCACCAAGGAATAATATTTAGTTATGTAATTTTTTGGGAGTGTTTACAAGTGTCAGTAGCATCTATGATCCATGTGGCGAGTTTTTTTGAGGTTTGAGTGTCAGTTTGTGGATGATTCATTGGTTTATTTTAGTGTTACTTCACTAGTGGTGCTGACCTAATGAGTTTGGGGTCGTGTGGAGTTAAAAGGAGTATTGATTAGACTTATGGGAGTTATTATAGGTCCCCTCCAACCAATTTGGATGTGTTACAAATTTTGAATAATGGTGTGAAACATGTCTTTTTGAATCTTGAGATGAAAAGTTAGTGTATTGCATGTTTCATCTAATTAGGCCAACCTAATTGATGTTGTTAGTGTTTGTAGATGTAATGGGTATGAATGTAAGACCCTTTTCAGTATTGATGTAAGCATACATGTAATATAAATATTGTGAATAGAGTGTAAATGTGATGCAAATATAAAGCAAATTAGAGTGTGGAAGTGGTGTAGTATGAAGTGTATTGATTTAGTATTTTGAGCTCCATTGGAACTATATCTCTTGCATATTTTAGATGCATTATTAGCAGTTCAAATCTTGGCAGTGAGTCAGGTTGATGGTGAAGATGACACAAACAACGTTAAAACATAATATTTCTACTCTATTTCTCCTAAAAAAAAGAAAGACAACATATAGTAGCCTAACTCCCAAGGTCCTGGTAGTTGGTTCTCAACTGTCTGGTGTCACTCAATCGGTTCATGCAACTATAATATTCAAGGGGCTTGTGCTAGTAACAAAAGGTTCAAGCAATGATTCATTTTACCTCCTGCTTTAGTAGATCAATGGGGTTTTCAAATAAAAGAAAAAGATAGGACAAAGGGGTAAAACAATAAGTATGAATTGAATTTATCTAGTATCTGGACATATCCCTTCAACAATGAATATTTCCTAATAGATCATAAAAACCATAAGATGACACAGTTTATAGCATAATCTATACCACTGCATACATTTTAGGTGCTTAATTAACTTCGCAATTACTCTTCACAAATATTTCAAGGGTTTCAAAACAACACACATTCATTCATCATCAAAATTATAGATCAACAAACCTTTTTAATAACTTCAACTCAATGACAATCTAATAAGATGATCCTTAAATATGATTCTTTCAAATGACTTTCATCATTCAAGAAAATCTTATGTTTAGCACAATCACTGCATACAGATAGATCATAAGTTATCACCCTTATCAAACAAACAATTTAATTTCAAACACCATATTTCGAGTAAACCTGTAATTCTATTAACTGTAAAAGATCAAGTACACTGTATCTCTATAAAATCACTACAAAATTCTATGTCCTAGCATTAGGTAAGCCAATCCAATTCTCAATTAGCCGACCTTTACAATATGATAGCCATCTGGTATTTATAGATATACAAAAAGTTCGAACTTCACTTCTTTTTTAAGCTATCCACCTTTTTAGGAACAACAACTTTCTTGGAAACTCAAATCAATTTGATCTTGAGTTCTTACATTAGACTTTCAATCTTAACTAAAAATAGAAAATAGAAGAAAAGAAAAGAATTCATGCGGCCCCCAAAACTGTCACTGTTGTATGCATGCAACATGCAAGGAAGGAGAACACATGCATGTAAGGATTCATGCACACGAAGCTGGATCTACTAGGAACTCCTCATAGCTGGTGAAGACTTGTTGTAGAGTATCCATCTCTGGCCCATCAATCTAGTCATCTTTAAATTTAATCCGATCCAACTCAGCTGCAGCAAACTCCTTCATACTTTTCACCTTTATTAACTCTCTCCCAGCAACTTTTATCTCTTCTTTGACCTCTAGTAGCTGATCTAACATCAACTCTCTGCCATCATCTCCCTTTTGCATAAGTCCTTTGAATCTTTCATCCCACTTTTCCTTTATTTGATTAAAAGGCATGCCCTCTTTTGTAAATGCATTTATATCTACAATAATGGCAATAGCTGCTTCTAACTCTTCCAATTGCTCAGTTAAATTATTTACAGTCTCTTGAATCTCATTCTTATGCTTACACAAAAAGTCAATCCTAAACTAGAGTATAAGAGAAGTTTTCTCTACGAAATCCTTGTTGTCTTCCTCAAGTATGGATTGTTCCAGAAGAGTTGTTAGAGGAAATTCACTTACCTTTTCTAAAATCTGATTGTATTCTTTGTATTCCTCTTCTTGCTTTTCTGATGCCTCAATGTATTGATACATCTCTTTAATCAACCCTTCAGTATCCTTGTAGGCTTCAAATCCTTTCACTAAAACCTCTCCTACCTCTTGGTTCAATTTATCTATCCACTTGTCTACCATCTCCGCCTTTCCTCTAACCTGCACCAAATCATCTACCTCCTTTTTGCTTAGCAAAACAGGAGTCTCAATGGCTGCTACTTGTTGTGACCTTGGAGAGGAGACACTCTTCAAGAATGAATGCAACTGATCCAATTGAGCTTTAAGCTCATCCTTCTTTTGCTTGTCCTTAATCATTCTTGACTTAGTCATTGAAGCCACCACATCAATCAAATTCATTTGCTGATTTCTAGTGGGTCTTCCCAAATTGATTGTACTCAGTTGATAATCTGTTAACTGCATATCCCCTACCTCCTTTTCTATCATCAGCATGGCACATTCAGCAACAATTTCTCCTTTTTCTGTGTGTCGGGTAGAATGTAGAATTTCAGCCTTCTTTTTAGGCCTCTCCTGCTCAATTCCCTTCATCATATCCTCCCAATTGAGAGGTTGTGAAGGTATTTCTGCTCTCTTCTGCAGGTCCAGTTTCAGCCATGTAGGAGCACTTGGAGTAGTAGTCATCGTAGAGGAAGAGGGAGCAATAACTGTAGAAGGAGATTGCATACTCACTTGAGATTGGGATTCAACCCCTGCTTTCTCTTGTTGCTCTTGTAGTATATGCATTTGCACAAGTCTTTCAGCCTCTTCTCTATCCTTCTGTTCTTGTATTTTCTTGTCTTCTTCTTTCCTCAATCTCTCTTCTTCGAACCGATCTTTCTCCAATTTTTCCTTCCTTTTCTAATTCTTCCCTCTCTATTCTTGCTCTTTCTAATTCTTCCTTTTCTAAAGCTTTCCTTTCTAGAGCCTCCCTTTCCAATTTCTCTTTTCCTAAGGCCTCTAGCTTTTCTCTTTCTAACCTTTCTACTTCCAAAGTCTTAAGTTTTTCAGCTTCTGCTTCTTCTTCCTGTTGTTTCCTAATTAGCTCTTCGGCCTCTTTTTCCTTCTTGATCTTTTCTGATTCTTCCTCTTTTTGTCGAGCTTCCTCTACTTGTTTCAACCTAGCAACCAAAATTTCCTTTTCCCTCTAGTTTCTTGCTTTCTCCTCCTCAAGATCATGGATCTTTTGTATCAGCTCTAACTTGTTATTTTCTATTTTAACTTTAAGCTCATGTTCTCGCTGCCTCCTTTGCTTTTCTATTTCATCATCTATTGCCTTAACTTCAACTTGTTTTGACTTTAATTGTTGTTGGTGAAGTAGAGCATCAGCTTGTACCTTTGCCTCCATTTCTTTTTGTCTCTCCATTGCAGCCCTTGCATCAGACTTCCTTTTTTCCTCTTCAAACATTTTCCATTCCTCTCCTTGTGTTAGAATCTACTCAATAGTCCCCTCTAAAGGCATGTTTTCTTGCAAATCCTTTTCTTACAGAGTTTCATCTGAATCTGTCTCAACTTCTACAAATTCTTCCTCCAGTTCTTTTCCTTTAGCAGCTTCAGCCATGGTATGAAGAGCTCCTTCTTGAACCTCTTTACTTTTCTTTCTTGTAAGTGGGGCTTGGGTGGATGATTCACCTAAAGTAGGTGTTGAACCAGCAGATCCCACTAGAACATCTCCTTCTTGAGCTTCCTCTCCATCATCCACCACCTCAAGTTCTATTTCTTCAATGTCTGGAGGAAGGAATTCTAATGGATCTTTGGGAGGTGTCTTTCTCTTAATTCTCTTGTATCCTTTACCTTTTTAAGAACTGGCCCTTGAGAAGCTTGAGTTCTTAGCACTAACCATTCCACACTTCTATCCAACACTGTCCTTCCAATCTTCTTGATATCAATTGTTTCTTCAGCATCCCAATCAATTGGATCTAGGTTCTTGGTGCCAATATTCAACGCTTCATAGGATGGATCCAACATCATTCCATCCTCCACCATGGTGTCAGGAATGTTTTCTTTAATACCAAGTTCTGACATGAGTGAGACTAATAATCTTTCATAATTCTTCTTTCTCAAGTCATACTCATCTTGCCTATCACTCCAAAAGTCTTCTAACAAATTAAAATGTCTAGTGAACACTGAAGGTAATAAAGCATACATCTTCTTCTTTGGATCAAAATACTTACGAGTTGTATACAATCCCAATTTCAATTGTATCAACTCATTACAAACCACTTTTGCTCCCTTCAAGTGTTGACAGCTATATTCACCCAATTTCATGGGAAATTTATGGCATCCAGTTTTATGCTTAATCCCGAACCGAGCATTAACTCCAATGGCTTGATATACAAACTCCATTAGCACCATCCTATTACTACAACACCTTGGAAGTAAATGTGGGTGGCCTTCAAAACCAAATAACTTGAAGTATGTAAATTTAGGGTATTGGATGTACCAACTTCCCCATTCAGCAAATGAACACCATAGCTTCCTAACTTAACCTATATCCTGCATCTCCATTTAATTGATTGATGACCACATATAAAAATGCATCATTGACTCTTCTGAAATGAGTCTCAGCAACCTGAAGAGATAATTGATCATAGTGCTCCCATACCTTCTTTTGTCCATCCAAGGCTCCCATTACACCCACTCTGTTCAAACCTAGGAAAACACCCACTCTTGCAGCTGCATAAACAATGTAAGAGGTCATGAAGAAACACTTGGTTTCTCTAATCCTAGTTAACTGATCATGTATGGCATCAGAAACAATCACTGTCCAATCAAACTGTTGTTCTCCTTTCAAGATATTCTGAATAAAAGGAAAGATCCACTCCTTGAAGCAAAATGCATCCCTCTTTCCAAACACCCTAGACAACATCACAATCAACCTTGCTATCTCTTAATAGAAATCTGCCCTCTTTGGCTGATCTGCAAGTTTACTTAGAGATTTCTTTTCTGTCCTCAACCACTTCTTATTCAAGTGAGATTTATTCATTCCCTTATGCTTACTATATTTCTCCAAGGCCTCTGCCTCATTTAATTGCACCAAGCTCTTTGGATCTGGAACATCAAATATAGTCTGAAATGCTTGAGGAGTGAGATTAATAATCACATTGTCTTGTGAATCCATGCATAATCTTGCAGCAGGATTGTAAGCACTGGCTACTATCATGATTAACTCCGGGCACTGGATAGATATAGGAAATAAGGTGATATGAGCTAACCCAGAGCTGACAATTCTTTCTGTAGTCAATGTAATATCCTTGTCAAACACTTCTGAATACCATTCCTCAAAATTGTATTGACCTAAATTGGTGTCAGTGATATCCGACCAATTTGATTCCACCTTGCTCATCTTCACAACTGGACTCTTGTGATTATACCTTAATGTATAAGGCAGTTGTTCTGGCTTTAACTTCTTTGGTTTCAATGCTACCTTTGATGTTTCTGTAGGTTGATTTCTCAGAGTAGCTTCCCCTGATGTTCCTGACATCTTTCAACTTTCCTGCAAGGAAAACCTTTAGTTAGATCTTTAGATATTATCATAAAACATACTTTAAAACCATACCTTTTATATACGCACTAGAGACAGAACCACAACCTAAACAATCTCTTTTCACAACACTATTGGACTCAGAGCAAAAACCGATATAAAAATTTCACTAACAATGAACAGGCTCAGAGTCGGAGTCGAGAAGGTTATCAGAACCGAGATCAGAATGGAAAATGGATTTGATTTTCTTCGAATTTTCATTTTTTCATATTCTATTTCCATTCTACCTCCGCCTCCGATGTGGTGATCGTTATTTTGAAGGAAGACTTTCCCATTATGCACAGAGCCGGAAACGGGATGAAACATGGAATCAATACCTTTTGCAAAATAGAACTTTCAAGTCCAAGATCGATTTCGATCCTGTCTCTGCCTAGGTTGACCATGATTTCCAAAGAAGACTTCTTGCTATACACGGAGCCGGAATCGGGATGAGAATGGAATCGATAACTTTTATAAAACGAAATTCTCAAGTTCAAGATCAATTTTGATCTCACCTCCGCCTAGGTTGACCATGACATCATTAAGGATTTTGTTTGTTTTAACATATAACTTCGTGATTAAAATCGAGGTCGCTTTAAAATGAAAAGGGGCTTTAAAAAAACTACATTCATATGACCCTGGGGAACGACTGAATCCTAAGATATCATTATTTAATCATTTAAAGTGATTACAGAGACCAACGAAACCCTAATCTAACAAACCCGATAAAAACTAGGGCATGGATTTTAAACCTTGCCATTTTTACCAGACCAAACACGACAAAACCCTAAGTAAAAAAATGATGAATCAAGTTACCCTAACTCATTGTAAATCTCTAATCTACCTCACTATAAATTTCTAATCTAACTTACCATCATTTAAAATCTAAACTTAATCTAACTCACTGCAAATCCAAAACAACACGACACAATCACGATTAAAACGCGAAAGCGACAGTGCCCTAAAAATAGAAAGAACTAACAATAAAAACAAATAGAAACAAAGAAACAACTCGACCAACAATATAAAAGACCCATTCAAAAAGCACGTCAAGAATCACAAAGCTTTAAAATGAAACGATAACAACAACGTGATTCAAATCACGGGAAAACATATATACAAAACACGCAATAGTAAACAAAACAAAGAACAATACTAAGAAAACCTACCTCGAAACACAATTATGCAGCTAACCTTCTAAACTGATCCGCTCACAACAATCTTCTCCTCTTCAATCTCTTTGCTTGAATGAACTCTGTCGCTGCTCTTTCGTGCTCTTCAATCTTATAATAATGATAATAATGACTCATTTAACCCTTATATGAAGATAAACATGAAGATTTCTACCTAGACGACCAACTATCATTAATGCATTAATGCGTAGTTAAGGCGGAGTCAGAACTGAAAGTGAACCAACACTTCACAACAGTACGACTTCAGTCAAATAAGTCAACAATCCAAAAAACTGGTGGGGGCGGAACTAAAATAGAAACTGATTTGAAACTTTCTGAGAAATTTCCAAACTTCGTTCCAATTCCGGTTCCGGGTCCGCCAACTAAACATAAAACAAAAACAAACACAAAAAGTAAAACAAAGACTGACATAACAAAACTAAACAAAAAGACAAAGACCAAAACCAAAAGTCAAAATAGCGGAGGCGGGGGCGGAGTTGATTATAATTTTGCAATCTTCGGTAAAGACTAAGTTAACCTCCACTCCGGGTCCGGGTCCGCTAAAGACAAAAGAAAAGACATAAAGAAAAGACTGTCAGGATTGAAACCAAAACAAGTTTCAAAAGAACTTTCAGAACCCGATTCAGTTCCGGTTCCGATTCTGACAGAGAAACAAAAAGAAAAACAAAGTATTGGCAAAAACTAGATCCAAACTTTGTTTCAAAACAACTAAGTACAAAAATAACAAAGGGGGACCCATTTTGACCAAGGCAAAAGATGGGGTGGTTATGCAAGGCATAACAAGTTGCCCCTCTTCTTTACTTCTCTTATTCTCTAGACAATGAGTTTAAATAGTGAATCCAAAAGACAATGAGACATTTGGTAATATGTTGTAATTAGTTATAATATATTGTGAGATAATCCTCGTCGTGTTTTCCCTTTTTGGGTTTTTCATGTAAAAACTTGGTGTTCATGTATTATGTGCTTTGATGATTGTTTTCATGGTTTCTTTCCTTACTACAAATTGAATATGATATTTCAAATAGATGTTTAAATGTTTAAGTGGTTTCATAGAATACTGATTCACCACCCTCCAGTATTCTAGGTGTTCAACAAATGTAGCATTGTAAATTGTCACCCTTGACAATTTTACAGTATGTTTTGCTCCCCTTTAAGTTATCAGACCTAATTGAGCACTCAATTTCCTAAATTATGAATTCCACATCTCATTTTAAATATTTACTAATAATTTATAAGAATAAAACAAATTCTCTCATTTAATACGTTGTCCTCAACTCCTTAAGTTTCAAAAAATAGGCCTGGGACATTAGTTCTTAGGGAACCTATGTCCCCCTATTTTGGCTCCAAATTCAAATATGTTGGTGTCAACATTTTATTATTTGAAATTCAAATATCCAAGGTTGGTTTTCAAGAATGAATTTTTGGGAAATTAGAATAATGGCATATAAATACCTAATTATTGCATCGTTTCAAATCTATCTAGCATCAAGAGGCAATTTTAGAGATCAAGAGAATTATCAAGCAAGTCAAGAGAAGAATTTTAATTATTATTAGAATAAATTAAAGATCTAAACATCATGTCAAAGTGTATGTGAGTGTGTGTTCATGTTTATATTATTATATTATTTGTGAAGGCTAATCCTTGTAGGTCTCCAAGAAATTCAATAAAATTCAAGCAAGCAAGATCCAAGCCTTGAGGTGATGTGTATGACTTCAGTCCTTCTAGGAAACCATTGAAGGGTGGTGAGTTGCAACACTTTGTGGATTCATCATTCCTTCCTATCATCTATCCTTTTATCATTGACATTGACATTGCCATTGTGGAAGTAGAAAAACTAATAGAGGGTTTGACCAAGGAAAGCCCCTAAATGGCACAACCTTTCTTCTTGTTGAACAGTCCAGATAATTGAGACGGGGGTGAATCAATTATACTAAAACAATTTTCTTGACATTAATTGATCCGAAGAAATCTTAAATTAATTAGATAATCAAAACATATATGAACATGAAAACACACCACTACACCATGCACAATGAACACCAAAATTTATGTGGAAACCTAAGATGGGAAAAACCACGAAGAATGCTAATTCTCAATTATAGATCACCGGTTAAGGTGACATTGATTAAGGTGATTTTTATAAAGGCTCACTGCCAAATTTCTTACTATAAATAAGGCTCACTGTTGGTGGGATCACTGCCTGATTAATACAAAAACATTTGATTACAAAATAGAAAAAACATGAACTAATGAAGCTCCATCTACATATGCATGAAGTCAGTTCTTGTTAAGAGCACAATATCTATCTGTAGCAGATTCAATCAAGAATCTTCTTCCAACCTTCCTTACACAACCTCTGCAATACAGATTACTTCTTCCTGATACTTGCCTTCTCTTCCTTCTATGTTTCTTGTCGCACAATCCTTCGCACTATTATCATTGTTCACACACACCCCACTTCTTGTTCAAAACCAAAGAGATGTTCAATATATATATTCTCGTAGAACAAAATAAGTCGACCTAGCAAAACATGTTGGCTTTGAAGAACAACCTTGAAATATTCAATAAGGCTTGGTATGCTAGCACTGGACCCAAGGGATAGGTCACACATAGAGATATCCACACCACGTTACCATGGGACCCATAAATAAGTCATACATAAGATAAGCATAATTACTAAAAGATAACTAACTTGAATTACATAAGATATATTCCAGAGCTAATGAGAATGCCAAAACCAAGACCAAGTCTTGATATCCATCAATTTCAGTACCAAACAGAGGAATGCAATTAGACATACCAAAACTTGTATCATGCTAAATTAATGTCTGGATAGCAAGGATACCTGGAAAATACTTTGAGCACAACAACCAATATCAAAAGATTAGTCTTTATTATTCTGCATTAATTGTCTTCCACGGATGTCCCAAAAATAAGTACTACCATATTTGGATCAAGGATATCCATACTACACAATAGGATAGATCATTTATGTATATCATCTGGAGCACAACCTTCCAGATCCCATGTTTTGACATCAATGAAAACAATGCCAAATATTCTTCATAACTTCTCAACAATCTCCCCCTTTAGCATTGATGGTAAAACAACAAAAACTCAAAACCACAAAAAATGTAAACAAAACTCCAAGCACTCCCACTTTGTCAAGCAATTCAATTCCTCTTTTTTGTTTCTCTTCATTTTCTCCCCCTTTTTTCCATCAAAGGCAAAGGGAAAAATAAGAACATTTGAGAAATCAAGTAAAAATAACACTTTTCACACGAATTTTTTTCTTGTACCTTTATCTCACAGTTGGAAGAATCCTCTTCCAAGCTTGCACTACAGAAACCATTCTAGCACACATACTGTCTAATATATCCAATAGCTCAAATGATGATGATCGGTTTGGAGACAGGTACTATTTTTCACAATCCTTTGCATCAAAAAGTATCTCGAAGAGATGATCCAATCAGACCTCAAAAATTTCTTTGACCAACCATAAAGTTTTAACCAAGTCTTCCCTCTGTCACTAAGTAGACGATAACTCAGCTTGCAACTCACCAACTCTTATTCTTTTTTTTTCCATTTTTATCTTTGAATAAGTCAAAGAACTTCCCAATATCATTCAATTCAAATTCAATACCTTCAATTTTGCTTCTAAAGTTATCAATAGCAGAAGGCCACCAAAGACAATACCTATAGATGTTAGACATCTCCTTAATGCATTCCCTTGTCTCACCAATGTGATTAGATAATTTTTTTTTGGATTTAAAAAACCTTCTCTCAATCATTGATTGGATCTTGTGTCCTTCAGATCCTTCCCGCAACAACTTTTCTTCAACAACTTCTATCGGATCATCTGATAACGAGTCATAAACATCAAAAATAGTAATAGCCTTTTTTAGCAGATAATCAACTAAAGCATCTTCAATTCTAGACCTACCGATTAGAGATAGGCATACCAAATTTCACCAATCTTTTTCATATCACCATCATCCAACACCAAATGAACTTCATCAGATCTAGGTAGAGATTCTTCTTCCTTCTTCTTCTCTTCTAAGATAGTGATGACATCTTTTGTGTTAATTTTCCTCCTTTTAGGTTGTGAAGGAGAACCACCAATGACAACCTCTAACTACTTCTCATTAGAGGAGGAACCCTCCTCAAACTAACTGATAGGTGTAGCACTAGACACTATCACAACAGAGCACAAACCCATCTAAAAAGATGAGAAAAAAATTTGCATGCATTTTCTCTATCTTTCATACATTCCAAATATCTGTAAACTTGCTTTTCAACAAGAATGTCGGACTTCCACTTAACATTCTCCTTTAATGGTAAATAATTCAAAAATTAGAATACTAAACACATGAGCAGAGACCCAAACTAGAAGGGATAAATCTCAACCAAAGACATTCTGACATTCTCAATTAGGTTTTTCATTACTAGGCTACACAGGTCAAACTGATTATTTTCCTTTACCATCTTATGTGTAAGATACACAACAATAGCTGATGTAGAACCTTCATGATTTTGAAAATAGATTTTGTAAGAGATACCATAAGAAACATACCTTACTATAAGATCGACAATGGTATTTATTAGTAGAGCTCGAGGGTCTTTGTCGATACCAATAAGTTCCTCCATGTCTCTATATTTTACCATCTTCTTCCCAAGGAGGTCACCAATACTACATAATCCAGTAATGGCTTCAATGACTTCCTTGGTGATTAGATAGGGTTTGTCCAAAACAATGTTGCCATCCTTGAATCAACTCAATAGGAACAAGATAGAATCTTTATTGTCAATCCAGGGAGATTCTCCCCATAGATCCATACCCAGGGCACATACATTTTGTAATTCATCAGTCTTCAACCCTAGTTCCATTTACTTCATCTTCCGATGATCAAATTCATCCAACTCTACTCTCTTAAGCTTTAGAAGAATATCGCCACTCGATTCACTATCAACCAACATAGATCCCATTGTCGCGCTTAGATTCTTCAATCCTTTTATTGCTCAACAAAACCTTTTCTCCTTCTTTGCAAACTATGAGAAACGATTTTAAACTCCACCTTTTATCCTTAATTGCTCATGATGATTTCTCTGCCAAAAACTTACATTGATGATGCCATCAATTTTACTTCACTTTTCAATCAGTCAGATTAAGCTTCATCATACATCACCAACCAGATCAAACTTAGTCATGTCGAGAACACATCAATATTACTTCAGAGAGGGGGAACCAACAAGTTATGTATTGTAAAACTCCCCCTAAGCCAAGGTAGTTGGATCAGATTCCAAAAGAGCTTGTACCAAGATCCGGTACGGAAGGGCTCCCCACACTTGTTTCTTTTTTCTTCCAAACCATGATGGTCTTCTTCTTAGATTCATTTGATTCTACAACCTCCTTTTTATTTTTAGACTTTCTTGGAGCAACATATCTACATGTGTTAGCATAATGTCCAGATTGACTACATTTGTAACATCTTTGTCCTGACTTAATTGAGTGAACCCTAGATTTGTACTGACTAGCTTTGTGACCATAATCATGGCATAGATAGCAATAACCATGAAAGAGATTATCCATTCCATTCCTTCTATCCAGATTAGATAATTGACTTCTACAATGACTTGCTTTGTGACCAAACTTGTGAGAGTTAAAGCATTGAGTACTCAGTTCCTTCTTGCTTCTACACTCTATAGCCTTATGTCCAAAATTTTTGCATAGAAAACAATGACCATTAAATGATAAGTACCTTTGAGAATTCGGTTGCTTGATCGAAGGTTTTGTGTAGATGTTCTAGAGTTTCAGACCTTGTTTGTTACAACAAATGTTGCTTCAGCTTCAACTGCTTTGTCTTTACCCTTAGTATTTTTATTCGAGCTTTCACTTAAGAAGCCAAGTCCTTTCTTATCCTTGTGATATTTCTATAGAGACAAGAGTTGATCCGGAATTATGCTACTTTCACATTCTCTTGCTTCTGATTTCAACCTTCTTAACTCTTTATCTAATTTCTCATTTTCTTCTAATTTTTGTTTAATGGTATCCTTGAGATTTTCTTTAGTCTTCTTCCATTCTTCCATTTTCTATTTGATGTTATCTTTGATATTTTCTTCATTCTTCTTCCATTCATCCAATTGTAGCTTTAGATTCACAACACTTTCCTTTGACTCCTTTAATTCCTCGCTGACCTCTTTGTGTCTTGCTTTGAATTTCCATATTTGCTCCATTAGCTTTGAGATATAAGCATTTTCCTCCCTAATGTTTTCTTTCAATTCTTCATTTTCAGATTTTGTTCTTTCCATGTCATCTAACATTATCTTAGTTCTTCATCAAAGTAATAGTCTCCTGCCATTTTTTCAAACTGCCAAGATCTCCCTCAAGCGGTTAAGATCTATCTACAAGGGACCAAGCTCTGATACCAATGGTTGAACAGTTCAGATAACTGAGAGGGGGGGTAAATCCGTTATACTAAAACAATTTTCTTGACTTGAATTGATCCGAAGCAATCTTAAATTAATCAGTAATCAAAAAAGATATGAACATGAAAAAACACAACTACACCATGCACAATGAACACCAGAATTTACGTAGAAACCCAAGATGGGAAAAACCACAGAGAATGCTAATTCTCAATTATAGAACACTGATTAAGGTGACACTAGTTAAGGTGATTTTTACAAAGGCTTACTACCAAATTGCTCACTATAGCTAAGGCTCACTGTCAATAGGCTCACTACCTGATTAATACAAAAAAATCTGATTACAAAATAGCTAAAACATGAACTAATGAAGCTGCATCTACATATGTATGAAGTCAGTTTTGGATAAGAGCACAATATCTGTCTACAGTAGATCCAGTCAAGAATATTTTGCCCACCTTCCTTGTGCAACCTCTGCAATACAAATTACTTCTTCCTGACACTTTCCTTCACTTCCTTCTTTGTTTCTTGTCGCATGATCCTTCACACCCTTATCACTATTTGCACACACTATGCTTCTTGTTCGGAACCAAAGAGATGTCCAATATATATATGCCTGGATAGAACAAAATAAGTCGGCCTAGCAAAACATGTCAACTTTGAAGAACAACCTTTAAATATTTTATAAGGCTTGGTACATTAGCACTGGACCCAAGGGATAGGCCGCACATAGAGATTTCCTTACCATATTACCAATAAATAGGTCATACATAAGATAAAAATAATTACTAAAAGATAGCTAACTTGAATTACATAAGATATATTCCAGAGCCGATCATGAGAACGCCACAACCAAGACCATGTCTTGATCTCCATCAATTTCAGTACCAACCGGAGGAATGTAATTAGGCATACCAAAAATTGTAACATGCTACATGAATGTCCAAATAACAAGAATATCCATAAAATGCTTTGAGCACAACAACCAATATCAAAAGATTAGTCTTCATTTTTTGCATTAATTGTCTTCCACGGATGTCCCAAAAAGAAGTACTGCCATATTCAGATCAAGGATAACATCTATACTACACGATAGGATAGATCATTTTTGTATATCATCCGGAGCACAACCTTCTGAATCTTAGTTTTTGACATCAATAACAACAACGCCAAATCTTCTCAACAAATTCTCAACACTTCTCTCTTTGAATGTGTAGGTTTCAGATCTAAAAATATTGAAGGAAGTTTGAAGATCAATTATTCATTATTGCAATTGAAACCCTTCACCTTGACAACTCACAAAAACTCAGTTATAGAATTATCTGACTGTGATCTAACAGTGCAACAAGCGGGAAACATAAGCTATGATCCAACACCAAAGGATTGCAAAAACAAATCTGAATTATCCCTACAAAGACAATGAAATTTGGGGCACCTATCTCCTCCCTTTTTAGCTCCAGATTTATATCATAGGTGCATAGTGTCCTGCTCAATCCTTTCCTGTAGTCTATTTATGTCTGTGATTTCTTAGATCTATTGTATTTGTATCAAAACAACAATTTGGATCATTAGGTCAATTGAATCATTGCATTTCATCCTTAAACCACTTTTAGATTTGGTTAAGGGCAGGTTGACTCATTTTTTAGGCTATAACTCAATCATATACCTTATCCAAATCTAATCAAACCCCCATCACATCTCATTCCACACATTTTTTTAATAAAATTAGGGAAAGGTGTTCAAACGCTAAAGTGAAAGCTCCAAGGTTTCCCTTTCCCACCGTTTCAAAAATATATCTTAATTCTTAAGTTCATCATTTATTATAGTACACTAAACTTTACAATGCAAAGGTCCTAGCATTTTATTATTGTTGACCATTAAACTTGTATGGACATGAGTGAAACATTTTCAATCTAGACACCTTTCGTTCATGGCCATGTGAGATGAATTATATTCATGTGATCTTTTGTTTGATATGAATGCGTAATCTTAGGTGTATACCAACAATTCTCTTATTATTCAAGTCTAAATAAATCCTACATATTAGGTAGTTCTTGATATGTTTAGGTCTTTGTGATTATTCACATTTGAGATTCCTAATTTGTGAGCTTGTTAATAGAATTAGAATTACATTTTCAATTATTTTTTATATTACATAGTTTCTATTGCACCAAAAATTAAATTAAAAATTTAAATAAAAAATTATGTAGTTTTCACAAATTGAAAATTAAAATAAATGAAAATCTAAGTAGCAATAAAGTCAAACAAAAAATAATAGGGTAAAGGTAATAAATGATTAATAGAAAGGGAGAGGAAGGAACTCACTTATTCTACATTAGGATTGATCCAATGCTTATTGTGAAACTTAGTGTTATTTAAGAAAAGTCGAGTTGAATGGTGCAATAACAAAGACAAATGACACAATAACAATTTTAGGACCATTCTTGCTTCCTAACTTTCCTTGATTCAATGTTGACCATGAAACCAAATGTTATTTAAGAAGAGTCATGTTGAATGGTGCAATAACAAAGACAAATAACACACTTCAATTTTTTAGACTTTTCTTGCTAATTAACTTTCCTTGATCTAATGTTCACTATGGAACAAAGTGTTAATTTATAAGATTAATATTGAACAGTGCAATAACAAAGATAAATGACACACTAAATTTTTTAAGACTGTTCTTACAACTTAACTCTCCCTAAATAAATAATTATATAAATACATACACACGAAAACAAAATAATTAAAAAACAAGACGAAAACACACACAAATAAAAATTTACTAAATAAACACACCTTGATCACAAAGAACTAGAAACATTTACCTTACATTATAATAAGTTTTTTTCAAGTTCTAAATATTAGTAACATTCGAGATAAATATTTTAACTAAAGCCAACAACACTTATAAAAAGAAATAAATGTAATGTAGGTACCTATTTCACTCCAACGCCTCGATCTATACTAAGGAAAGCAAGGACAGGAAGCTTTCTGACATCTTTTCAATGGCCCACACGGAAGAAGATACTTTGCACTAACTAAGGATTTGAAAATATTTCTCCCACATAGAAATGAGGCAAGGATTTGGAAACTTACAAACCTCATATGACATGTCATTACTAATTGCTGCCAGAGCATCTGTGGGGACTTTTCTTTTTTGAGGACTTGTACTACCATTTTACAGTGAAATATCATTGCCCACAAATCAACATTGAAAAAATTTGGAAAACATAGAGAAATTAGAGAAAACAACTTATGGAGATTTTCATTTTTCTTGTTTGTTGTACCTCAGCCTCTACAAAACAATTAAAGAAAGTTTTTGGATCCATTATTCTCGCTTATATACCTCAACCTCTATAAAAGTTGTTGGTGTGCATTAAAATACAATGGTCTGGTCTCAAATGCTCTTATGCTCAGTCAAGTTTTATGAAGGGTTTAGAATGAAAGAGTGAAGTTGAATTTCATGGCTTATTCAATTTTCATTCATTATAAATGTGAAGACAGAGGCAAGTGCTAGAATAGTTTGATGCATCTAAAATGTTGTCCCGAATACTGATAGAGGCAGTGAAGTCGATAAATTTTATGTTCTAGAACTGGTGGGAATTCTTATTCTTGTAGTGGACAATTTATTTGAGATCAGTTTGAAAATCAGCTAATAATAGAGAAAAACTGTAGCTACTGACATTGTTTTCCCATGCCCTCCCAGGGAGTTTGTTTGGATTAGTCTTGCATTGGACATTGTCACAATTTGATAATGGCTGAAATCCTTCTTCAGGTCCATTCTTTAATACTGTTTTGAGAAAGTTAAAAGAGGTATGCATGTTCACTCATTGTTGAAGGCTTGCAGCTGTAAATATTCCTTTAAATATATTTTATGGTGAATTTATAATGTTCTAGTTGTTGAATTTTAAGGAAGTGTACTCAAGGAGAGTTGAGTAGCAAGAATAGTCCTGAAATTGTGTACATTGAAGACTTTAGATTTTGGTCTTTTAGATTTATTTTATGTTTAAACAGATAAGGATTATAAAGTATGTTTGGCAATAGTATAATATTGTTAATCTGATTGTCACATCTTTGGGAATTGAGTTTGTGGATGATTCGTCAATTTTAAAATAGATAAAGATGTTGATTTGAAAATTTGAATTTTAATGCAATGACAAATCAAAAATATTATAATTTCAAAATTCTATTAGGATTGTGGAGTTGCGTAATGTGTTTTATAATACTGTACTTAAAGAATTTTCAGTGCTAGAGAATGCTAATTGTAAGTTTGAATGCATCTAATACTCTGTTTGGGTTTCGTAATGTCTATTACAGATGTGTGGTTTACAGTCCTGTACTGTAATTAATGGCCAGTTTGGCTGTTTAGTATGAGCTCTTGAGACCATCTTATATTTGAGTGTGACAGGGGCTTAGCTGCTTGAATTTTTTTTTTGTTATTTACATCAAAAAAATTTGATTGCGTAAGAATTTTTCATGAAGTTTTTTCTTTTTTCTTATATTCATGTATTGAATTCATTTGTTCAAAACCCAGCAGATATGATTCTAAAACATCTATTGCGACAAACCTGCTTGGAGAGAAGAATCAAACACTACTCCAACTTCCATCAGATATTATTAGTGGGGGAAGGAGACTTCTCGTTTTCTTCAGCTTTGGCCAATGCATTTGGGTCTGCTGAAAACATGGTTTCCACCTCTCTTGACAGCAGAGGTCTAAAAGCTTTCATCCCACATTTTCTACTGCTTGTTTTCCTTGTACTTTTGCATCCTCAATAACCCCTGTTATTGTTTTTCATAGTTTTCTTCTTGTTTATTTATGTCTCTGCTCAATGCAGAGGAGGTCTTAAGTTCGTATTCCTCAGCCCAAAAAACCTTTGAGCATTTGGAGGGATGTGGAGCAACGGTACTGCATGGTGTCGATGTAACCGTAATGAATAAGCTTCAGATTATGAGAACGAGGTCGTTTGATAGAATTGTCTTCAACTTCCCCCATGCAGGTTTCTGTGGAAGTGAATGTGATCTTGAAGTAATCAAGTAAGATTCTTAAATTTTAGTATCTTTTAGTAAGCAATGGAAATTATCACGTACGAAAAAAGGATTTTATAAGATCATAGAAAATTTCTTTGGTAACATAGAATCGAATATGAAGATACTTTTAAGTAGAACATAAGGTTTCACAGTCCACACTGGTAATGTTAAATTGTTTTGAAAAAATCTGTCTAATTTTCATGAATGATAAATTCTGCTTGTTGGGCAGAAAGCATAGTCATTTGGTGAAGATGTTCTTCAAGAATGCAAGGACCATGCTTCACAAAACAGGAGAAATTCATGTCACCCACAAAGTAGGAAACCCCTATAGCAAGTGGAAATTAGTGGAACAAGCAGAAAAAAGTGGGCTACACTTGAAAGAATCTGTTAAATTTCATATAGAAGATTATCCTGGCTACGTTAACAGAAGAGGAGCTAAACCAGAGATCGGCGAGACTTTCAACCTGGGCAAGTGTCGTACTTGTATGTTCATCCTAGGGTAAAACTATCATTGCAACAACCTCTGTCTTTTATCCTTTTGTTTGTAGGTTTCAATTTTGCAGGCACAGCTTATTAACAAATCTTTCCTATTGTAGCTCTGCCTTTCCTGATTCTTTTCAAAAGCATCGAAAAGAGAAGAAATCATTAGCCCTGCCAATTATGTTGCAGAGGTTTTCTTCTAAATCACAACCAAACAGTCTTAAAGCTGTTGTTTTGCAACTCGAATCTGAGAAAATACAGAGAAATGCAGCTGAAACTGCAAGAGTAGATTTGGAGGCTTCATTTTCCCAGCTGATGACACTCGCAGAGAAAGCCCTCGAAGAGAGGGATGAATTCAGAAGGGAAAGAGATAATGCTCTCCACCAAAAGGACCAAGTTTGCAGAGAGGAGGAAAATATTGCCAAACAATTAGCAGAAGCTTTGAGATTGAAAGAAGATGCAGCTATGCAAAGAGATGTGAGTTTTCTGGATCTTGAATCTGAAAGGAAAGCCAGAGTTGATGCTGAATCTGCAAGAGATGAAACATTGAAGGAAATAAATGAATTAAAAAGTAAAAAAGATGAAGCTTTGCGAGAGAAGGCAAAGGTTACCAGACAATTAGCTGAAGCTTTGAGATTGAAAGAAGATGCAGTTAACCAAAGAGATATGAGCATATTGAACCTTAAATTTGAAAGGCAGGCAAGAAAGGCTGCAAAATAAGATGCCGAGGATTTACTTAAGAGCTATAAATTTGTCAACTTCCATGAAAATAAATATGCTACAGAGACAGAGAGATGATGCCCTCTGTCAAAAGGAAAATGCTTGCAGGGAAAAAGAAAAGATTGCAAACCAATTAGATGAGGTTTTGATTTTGGAAACAACCAAGGAAAGAGAAAGGATTCTAAGGGAACAAAATGACCTTAACCTTAAGAACCGAAAGGATAGGATTGTTTTTTGGAGTATGGTTGTGGCTTGTGACCTGAGTCTTTGTATCACATATTTTTTTGTCATGTATGCTTTGAAAAAATAATCCTAAAACTTAAAAAAAATAGCTGTTCTGGTATGCGAAGACTTTACATATTGCATGGTTTGCATTTGTAATATTTATAACCATTACTTAGATCACTTTGTTTTAATTTGCAAACGACATTTTCAATTTCATCACTGTGGCCATTTTATGAATGTAGTTTAATATGAGCATACCTTCATTTTAACTCTATCTATCTCAGTAAGATATCATCGGATGGCTTAAAAAGGGTCTTGTGTTTGTTGGATGTACGTGTTGAATTTCTTATCTTTCATATTACTTGAGGATCTTCCCATCCCTCAAATCCAGTCTATACCCATGAAGAGGATTTCTATAAATCATTAAATTTCTACTTCTTTTTGGTCCAACAATTGATTATCTCATTGAAAACATTCTCAAATCTATATATGTTTTAAGTAAAGTTTTGTTTGGTGATACACATAATTTATTGAAATATAAGTTATATAAACCAAAAATAAATATTAAAATATCAAACTATTTTGATAGGCACACACAATTGCACCAAGAGGAGGTAGATCACTCTAACAATGAACCATAGAAGGAGGGTTCTCTAAAGGAAAGATCACATGCCTTCTACGCATTGTAAGAGTCTTGAACTACAACTGACACCAAAACTTCTCAACTTAGGAGGTAAAACATCATTGGCTTCAATGCCACCTTATGCAGAAGACCAGCTTGACAAACTAATATTCTTTCCATAGAGTGAAGGACTTTGACATAAAAAGAAGTAGAGGTGCAAAATACACTTCCTACACTAATCTATAAGAGGAGGTATTTACAAAATTAAATTGGTCATATAGTTGAAAAAATAAAAAATAAAAGCAATGTACCATAACACAATGATTTACAAAGGAAAAACTCCATATTTGAAAGAAACTCAATGTATTATTCAATAATCAATAGTTACAATACACTTGTAGTGTCTTATGTCTTTATAGGAGTACACCAACAAGAGATCTTAAGCAATCGTGGTACCATAATGGTACCTACAAAATTCACTATAAAATATTTGACTTAAACACCCAATAATTAAGACAAGCTATACATGAAACTGTCAAATGGTAATTAAGAAATTGTGAGTTAAAATTATTCAAAATGTAGCACCAAAATTCTAGTCAAACTTCAACCCCTAAATTCTAAAATTAGTTTATAAGCTAAAAAATAATGTATTTCTTATACTCATAATATTTCACTAACCAACTTGTGCAGTTTATTTTGATTCCATTACCTTCATTCATAGTTGTTATGTGGTGTGTCATAAGATGCATCATAAGTTGGTTAGCAAGTGTAGCTCTTTTATAAGTCTATTATGTGTCATGGATGTTCTTATATTTTGTATGTGGGGGGCTAACTTCTAGAGTGCCAAAGAAATAATCTTAGAAGTCAATAAAACTCTTTCTTAAATTGGATGTCTCAAAGAATTCTATGTCACCGTAACCAACTTACTTTGGCTAAGGCCCATTTTAACCAAAATCAAACTTTGCAGGTTAGAAATTATATTTATTTTTGTTCTTAACATCAAGATATAAGGTTGAAATACTTTTATTTATATTCACTCATTTTCTAAACACCTTGTAAGAGCAAAGGGAATACCAATGTTGTCAAAACCATAAAGCCCATAGAATTAATGCACCACCTAAACTTCTTTATGTTGATTATCTTTATCAATGTATCTCTAGCATTTTGTAAAGTTTCAATTTTCTCTAGTATCACCCTTTCTCTACCAAATTTCATGAGTAAAATGATATTGGACATCCATGAACTTCACCCTTTCATGAAAGGTCAAGTTCTTTATCAAATATTTGAAACTTTGACTAGCACAAATAAATCCCATAGCTCTATGACTTATCCATACATCTAACAATAATATTTTTAGTTTTATGGTCTTCTTACATGCATGATTAGTTTCCATGTACTAAAATTTGTAGCATATACAAAGTGACCATAATCTTGTTGAACATAGGTTGTCATTGATGTCAAAGGAGCTCAATGTGTCAAAGGTGTAAGGCTAAGTAGTACATGAATTATCATTATATTCTCCTTACCACTTTGAGGTGTAAATATTTGTAGAAATATAGGTTACTAGTTATAGTTCCATAAGTGTGTATGAGTGTTATATGCTTGAAATATCATGCATTCATCTATTCACTATGATAGAGGTAATCCAAAACTCTATACTGAAATGTTTCAACTAAGTTCTTAGGGTAAAGAAATTTCTCTAACAATACAATTATGGTTAGCATTTCTTTTAGAAATGCAATTTGGCTTTGTGGTTTTAGAGGAGAGTATGTATACACTAATTCTATCATATTTCAATTTTTTTAGAGGATATGTTCAACATGCAAAAAGATTGTTGTGATAGAAGGTTATATGTGCTTGTTTGTTAAGCAATTGGTGTTTAATGCCTATGTAGTAATGGCTAGTAGTGTGTGGAATTAAAATATTGCATATGGTGTCAAGATAGGACTTGATTAAGGTTCCTATGGTAATGCATAACATTAGGTTCTTTTGGTGGAAAATAAAATTTGATTTTGGACCAACTTGTTACACATTTCATATAATTTGAATTCAGGTCCAACTTATGCAATCCTAGTTATTTGAGGACCCTTGGATGACATAGATGAAGTATCAATGCAATGCCATGTATATATTCATCAGTTCAATGGATGCACAATATGAATTTGACGAAGTGTACAAATTGAGATGATCACATGAAGCTAGAGTTGTTCAATTTGAGTTTAATTTCAAGTGTGTGTCATTATCAAAAGAACATAAGAAGTGTGGAAGATTGTTTGTAGCCTGTCCAGAAGTGTATGAGATGTCTTAGGCTACAATTGAAGATCCAAAATCATTATCTATGTAATCTGGTAAGACTAGTGTTTTGCATGTTGTATTGATTCATTAGGGACTGTTGTCTCTAGTAGGTTGGTGCCTACAAAAACAATAGGGGATTAGTGTCTCTGGTAGGTTGGTGCCTCCTTCATATTGTAAAATTCACTTGTATACTTCTACTTTGTGAGGATAGATTTGGACAATATATCCAAGCAACTATTCTCACCATGGTTTTTCCCATCTTGGGTTTCCACGTATATATGGTGTTCTCAATTACAAATGTGTGTTCTGATGTTGTTTCTAGATCATTAGTATATACTTTGATTTAGGTTTCATTTATGATATGTGCATTTGAGTTAAGAGTTTTAAATAGATTTGATCTATTGATTCACCCACCCTCTCAGTAGATTGTGTGCTCTTCAAACCTATCAATTACCCATCCAACTAATAACACCACCAAATAAGTTGAACACATAACTATTGGTGGATTTTTTTTGTTGACATCTCCTATTTTTTGTTGACATCTCCTACCTAATGTGAATCCATGAATGTTTATTAAGTATTCGTCCTCTATAAAATCACCATGATAAAAAATAGATAATTTGGAGGTATCTCACAAATAATTAAGACTCTTAGCTACAACTTATTGATATTTTCTAAGATTAGCCATAAAGGGGATCAAAATGTTGAACACTTTCAAAGACTAAGAGGGGGGTGAATTAATCTACTCAAAACTTAACCCCTTTTAGAACTTGAAATATTCAGCACAACTCAAACTCCCTTAGAAGATAAAGGTAGTTCACATTAAGTAGATCAGTAATAGAGAGGATTATAGCAATTAGAATCTTTTAGAAAACTTAATTAAAAAAAGATATAACAATAATCAGATTAGTAGAAAAGAGAATGAAATAGAGAACACACACATGCATAAGGAGACACTAGATTTATGCAGAAAACCCAATGAGGGAAAAAACACTATGAGAGTAAACTCACAATATAAGGCTCACTACTTTAGATCAAGATACAAAAAGGACTTGCAACACTCAAGTACCAAACAACTCTAAGAGAAAGATACATGGACTTGATGAGTTCACTAACTCAGAGCAAGATACAATATAATTTAAAGAGAATTACAAAGAATGCCAACACAACCCTCTATTGACTAAGGCATTCAAGCATAATTGATATTTACTTTCACAATATTTAGCACTATCTCTATTGGATATTCAATATGATTCACGCATACACTTATTTGGACTTATACACTTCTCCATCTTGTTACATCTGAAATGATCTTGTATTTATATCCATCACAACACTTCAATTCTTCAATTAGGTTGCCTAAGAAGAGAATGAATAATGAATATAGTTGGTTGAACACAAAAAATATAATGCAATCCTATCCCAAAGATAGAGAGGACCAAAATAATCTTAGCAATTATTTCAATATGATCCAATAAAAAATACATGCAGATGCACATCAAACTAAGTCAACATCAAGGAAATGTGTGGAGGAAACATTAAAGCACATAACCAGTCAACCCATAAACATGATCTTTCAATTGAATTTACTTGATGCATTCCTAAAAGTGATAGGTTGGGACCTAAATATATCATGACACATCTTACATTACTAGCACATTCCCCCAAGCACATGGCCCAAGTAAAGAAACAAGCCTTGTCGACTAGATATCCATAATAACCCAAAAAGATAACTCAAGACACAATACAACACCAAAGTGGCCAATTAGCAACATGCAAAGCACATAGGGATGTTTTGTGAGAATTCAAAAATACTTCCATGTACTTATTTCATAGTGTCATACCATTAGCAACCACCATAGATCAAATAGGTACAAAAAAATCTTTTTCATGAAATACAAGATACATAACTAGATGATGTAACATTTGTAGAACAACTTGCAGACCACTTCAACATATGAGATTGAAACTGAGACATTGCACAAATTTTGTGAGCATATTCACCAAGTCATAGGAAAAAAGACATTAATACAAATAAATGAAGAGCATTTCCTAGACTAGTCTAGACAAATAGCAACACTATCAAACTTCTGCAATTCACAAGAACCTCCTCAACAATAGAAGCAACCTACAAATATAGGAGTGCAATGTACACAGAGCACTGAGATTGAATACCAAACCATTGTTGGAATGAAAATAAACTGAGAGGGTGGGGGGTGAATCAGTGTTATTAACTTCTTTACCAAATTTAACTGAAACTAAAAAGAACCATACATATGCTCTCATTTATCAATGATAGAATCATTCATGTATTTGAATGCAATCACATAAGCTGAAATGAGAATAATGTAACATAGCATTTTAAATTAGTAAAGAAATTAACCAAATGAATCATAGAAAATCAAATAGACACAATATATACCAAGTGGAAAACCCTCCTAGGGTAGAAAAACCACTCCTGAACCTGCTGCCTTTTTCAGGCTTTCATTTCAATAATTATTTTGGCAATGCCTCATTGGCTGATTTCTGAGCACCAACTCAAGGAACACCAACCCCTCTGTTTAGAGACACCAATCTCAAGGAGCACCAACCCCTTTTGTGTTTTTCAATAGAACATACAATGATATAGAGGATCTCTCTGTTTCTCTTATTTCTGTCAAGTGCCTCTTGACAGACGATGTATAGAATTCTCAAGAGTCAAGAATGACTCTTTAGAGTTCCATTCATTATCAAGCCTTGATAAAACTTGAGGAAAATCTAGTTACAGTTTCAATACAACTTCTCATCAAAATTTATTACAGTGATATAATATTTCTTTCTTTTTCTCACACTCTCATTTTCAATCTTTCGTGATACAAAATACAAAACAGACAACACACTGTGTTTTCCAAATTTTCAGCATAAAATATGTTTTGCCTATCTCATCCAAAAAGTATTATGTTTTGCACTTCTCTCTCTTTTTATTTTCAGGTGTTTTCGGTTATGATGAAGCCCTAATCTCTTTGTTTTTAACAATTTACATATTACATCATAATTTACAACTTTCGGTTACAGCTGAAACTGTTTGTTTTTTGACAAAAGAAGAGGTGACCTTTTTCACTGTTTTTACATCTTTGACAAGTTACTGTTTAGGTAATACAAAGGTTGGTTTTTGTAGAATATTTTCTCCAGGCATGACAAGAAAAGTATCATGTAAAAAATAGAAGTGACATAACCCTATCCTGTCGAGTAGACTGCAAGAGCAGAGCTTGACCAAAAATAGTATCAAGACATACATGAGTGCATGCATAACAACCACTGAAAAAGTAACAACAAGTAGTAATTGTAAGTTTATTTATAGAAATTGAAACCTCAAAAAGGAATGTTCCCAAAGAGCAGTTACCCACGAACCAAGTGAAGATGAGAAGATATTCAAAGAAAAATACCCATTATAATAGCTGCAAATCTTAAGTAACTGAACCAATAATGCTCAACAAATCGATATCATTATGATGTGAAATTGAAAAAATAAACTGAAGCATTTAAGAACGGTTGTACCAATGACTCCAAGTGTGAAACTAAGAAGATTCTTTCGGTTCCACAAATACCCACTACTAAAAAATGCCATTCCTTAAATGTGATATAGTAACTCTATTAAAATATGATTCTAGGCATGCAAAATTCATAATAGTTCTATTTGAGAGAGGAATAAACCAAATCTCTGAATTTCATGCAGAAACAAACACTTATCCCTTATTAACCTTGACTGTAAGGGTAATGGTTCTGCAAGAATAAATAAATGAGTACCTGTGAGGACCAAAAATGCATTTCCCATGAGAGATTTACCAGGTCTATGAAAAGATAGAGAAGCTCGAGCTCTTTCCCCATTCGAGCTTCCATATGATGGCAAGAGACCGACAGGTGAAATGACCATTGTCATGGTCTTCCTATCTTCCTTATACATTGTCAAAGTTCAGTAACCCTACAAATTTCTCAATGAAAACGACTAAAAGAAAACTATCATGATGGCGGCCAGAGTAGGGTTCCAAACCCTTCAAGCAAAAAAAATAATATTTTGACCTAAACTTACAAAACAAACACATCATAATAATTTGCAAAGAATGATAGTCATTTGGAGTCTGAGAGGACAACCATTAATTAATCAAAAACTCATCATAGTCTTTGAAATCCGTGAGTTGTACAAAGATAATCATGCTGACAAAAATCAAACCCATAATGCCTTTTCAAAACCATGAGAAAACAGTGACTTGCATGCTGACAGGCATTATATCAATTGACTGATTTAGATAGTGAATAAACATCGACCACATTTCCCATCAAATTCCATTTAGAAAGATGCCTAACATTATTGCATGCAAGGAGTCAAATTGCTTAGGACATAATGTTTCTAGGAGATCAAGGCTAAGTCACTTCCAAAGTGACAAGTAAAAGTAATTAAAACCAAACACCTGTTGTCGGCCTTGAGGCCTAGAGATTTATCCATCTTAAGGCCTGAATCATATGCATAGACAATTATCAATTTGTTTACCTTTGACCAAAACCGAATTTCCACCTCATTGAGATCCAATGCTATATAATATGTCCAATGGTATCCAAAACTTTGTGAAGAGATAAAGACTTTGATGAATATCAAGAACATGTTTCAATTTCAAGATGCTTGTAATTGATCAAGCCATAATTAATCAACCTGTAGAAGAACTGAACATGCCAAACACATGTAATCAAGTGAAACACTGAAGCACAAATTATCAAAACAAAAACATGTCACCTGAAAAATGGAACATAGAACTTGTAACCAAAATGCCTCAGCTGGGATCTACACATGGAGTTAAATTATCAGTACCACCATATATAGTAACAACTGTGAAGTAAATATGCCAATTAGGAAAGTAGATCAACTGAGTGAGTAACCATCAAAATGCCAGAGTAACATATATTGTCATCAAGGAAAAATTTGCACAAGAGAGATTCAACAAACTCCGCCTTTGTCCTTGATGGAAAAAACTAAGCCACCAAGCCAAGATGAAATACAAGAACCAAATGCTCATAATTCTCCCCCTTTTTGTCACAAGGATAAAGGGAAGTCCACATAGATAAACCAGAAATAACTATAAAAAACCAACAAATTGCAAATGTAATCTTTGAGCAACAAAGTATGAGCTGCGAGAAGAGCTAACCAGCTCCCCCTATCACCAAGATAGACTGTTTAAGATAACAGAGATTGAGAGACAACTCCCAATCTAGACCGAAGTATTTCAAAAATATCTTTAGCCAACGGTTTTATAAAAATGTCAGCAACTTGTGCTTGTGAAGGAACATATTGCATAGATACCTCATTAGCCAACACCTTTTCACGAAGAAAATGAAATTTTATAGCTATGTGTTTAGTTCGAGAGTGCATAACACGATTTTTTGAGATATTGATTGCACTAGTATTATCACATAGAATAGTAATAGGTTTTGGAATTTAAATACCCATGGCTGATAATGTTTGTGACATCCAAATTACCTGAGTGCAACAAGAAGTGGTAGCTATATATTCTGCTTCAATAGTAGAGAGTGAAACAGAATCTTGTTTTTTGTTGTGCCAAGCCACTAAACGATCACCAAGAAAGAAAGCAACACCACTGGTGCTTTTCCTATCATCCAAACAACTTGCCCAATCAGAATTAGTATATGCCACTAATAAGAAATCATTTCTTCTGAGATACCAAAGCCCATAATCAATTGTGCCTTGTACATTTTTAAGAATCCTTCTAACAACATTGATGTGAGATTCCTTAAGAGATGCTTGAAATCGAGCAACCATGCAAACAACTTGCATTATGTTAGGTCTTGAGGTTGTTAGATATAATAGGTTGCCTATCATTGACCTATAGTCAGTTGGGTTGACAACAAGAGAATCACCAACCTTGCTAAGTTTACAGCTTGTACCCATTGAAGTGCTAACTAGATGACATTCATCCATTTGAAACTTTTTTAACATTTCTCTCACATATCTTGTTTGAGATAGAAAGATACCAGATTCAAGTTGTGAAATTTAAAGACCTAAGAAGAAGGATAGTTCTCCCAACATAGACATTTCGAATTCAGATTCCATAATCTGTGAGAATTTTTGACTCAAGGCAATATTGTTGCAACCAAAAATGGTGTCATCAACATAAATTTCAACAACAAGAATATCAAACCCTTCAATTTTAACATACAGATTGCTATCTACTCCTTCTCTAATGAAACCTTTTGATAGTAAGTGACTGTCCAATCTGGAGTACCAAGCTCTAGGAGCTTGTTTTAGGCCATATAGAGCCTTTTTCAGCCTACAGACACGATTGGGTTTGTTTTTATAGGTAAACCCTTCAGGTTGTTCTATGTAAACTTCTTCTTCTAAGTACTCATTCAAAAAGGAAATTTTTACATCCATTTGATATATAGTAATTCTTTTGAAAATAGAATATGTTAAGAAAATTCTAATTGATTCAAGCCTAGCAACTGGTGCGAAGGTTTCACCGAAGTCAATACCTTCTTGCTGAGCATATCCTTTGCAGACATATCTAGCCTTGTTGTGAACAACATGGCCACTTTCATCATGTTTGTTTCTAAAAATCTATTTACCACCTCTGACATTTTTTTCATTCGGTCTTGGGACAATCTCCCAAGTCTGATTTTTCTCAATTTGATTGATTTCATCCTGCATTGCATTAAGCCAACATTCATCAGTTAGAGCATCATTAAAGTTTTTGGGCTCAAATTGAGTGATTAAAAAAGAAGAAGTGAGCTTAGCTATGTGAGCTTTTTCATCATAGTTAACAATTATTTTCCTTGTTTGAAATCCTGCCGATTTATCTCCTATAATCAGATCTTTAGGATGGTTTCTAGCAAGAGATTTTTAAGGAGTTTTAGTTACACATTTTTTAGAGCTGATTTCAGCATTTTAGATTTTGCTTCAGCTAGTTTAGGACTAGCTGATTTTGTTTCAGGCTTCTCTGTTTTGCAACCTTCAAAAATTATATCAAGTTCAAATTCTTCCTCTTCATCATCCTGCATAGGTTCAATATCTAAAAGAATATTTTCATCAAATTTGACATTTATAGATTCAACAATCTTATTCAGTCTATTGTTAAAGCATTTAAAAGCTTTGTTGTGAGTAGAGTATACTAAGAAGATACCTTCATCTATCTTAGATTAAAAAATGCCTAAGTTATCATCGTCTCTCTTGATAAAATATTTGCAGCCAAATATTTTGAAATATTTAATTGAGGTTGATTTACCATACCATAGTTCATATGGAGTGAAATTTGATTTCACTCTGATCTGGACTCTATTCAAACTATACACAACTGTATGAATAGCTTCTTTCCAATACATGTTTGGTAGATTTTCTTCATTCAACATAGTTCTTGCCATCTCTTTTGCAGTCCTGTTCTTTCTCTCAACTACCCCGTTATGTTGGGGTGTTTTGGTAGCAGCATACTATCTTTTTATGCCATTTTTGTCATAGTAGTCTATGAATTATTGTGAGGTGAATTTACCACCTTCGTCAAATCTTAAACATTTCAATTTTAAATTTGACTCTCTTTCTACCATTTTTCTAAAAAAATCAAAACGTTCAAAATCTTCTGATTTATTCTTGAGAAAGGTAACCCATACCATACAAGAGTAGTCATCAACAAGTAGCATGAAATATTTCTCACCATTTATAGATCTAGTTCTTGTAGGACCACATAAGTCAGTATGAACAATTTGCAAAGGTTTAGTAGAGGAATGTTCCTTGGATTTAAATCTTACCTTAGTTTGCTTTTCTTTGAGACATTCTTTGCATACATCATTATCAGGCTTTTTCAGAAAAGACAGACCTCTTACATTTTGATTTTTACTAATTCTAACCATATTGTCAAAATTAATATGACCTAGTCTCTTGTGCCACAACTGGCTTTCTTCAACATGACCCATTAAGCACATACCTTGATTGTTTTCGTTTCCAGAAGTGTCAAGTAAATTGTAGACATTTCCCTTAGTCCTTCTTCCAACAACAATAGCTTTTCCAATCTTGTTTTTGATTTCACACCTCTATGAAGTGAACAGGACTTGATAGCCACTATCACAGATTTGACTAACACTTAGAAGTTTATGTTTTAGTCCTTCTACATAATATACATTGTAAATAGGAGTGTCTTCATTCAGAAAAAAAGATAACCTCTACCTTTGATTTGAATTCTAGAGTTGTCTCCAAACTTTACATATCCACCTACATAATCTTCCAAATTAGTAAATTTTTCTTTGTCACCTGTTATGTGGTTTGAACGACCACTTTCCAGGACCCATAGGTCCTTTTTCTTTGAGTGGAAGGTAGTTTGAACTAACATAGTCTGTTCTATGTTGTTGAAAGCTTTAGGTTTCTAGACCTTGATTGTTTTCAACTGTTTATTCTACTGATCAAAATTACATTGCTTAGTAGAATGACCCAAAGAATTGCATGTGAAACATCTAATCTTTCTTGCAAAGCCATGATTCAGCCTAAAACCAAATCTAGGTGTTCTAGAATTCATAAATCTGCAAGAGTTCACCTTGTGACCAAATTTGATGGAGAAGTAACAATACCCATAAAAGAAAGGGTAGGAGTTATAAGCCATTATGTTGCTCCTAAAAGGATGAACATGATCCTTGTCAAAATTAGGATGTTTGAGTTCAGGACTTTCGTTTCCAACAACAACATTGTCCTTTGCATTGTTATTTGAACATTCACCTTTCACAAAACCAATACTAGTTTTATCATTGTTCAGTTTCTGTTTACTGAGCATGTCATTCAGTTTAAGAGTGCTCTCATATTTCTCAATGGTCTTTCTGAGATCTACAATCTCATGTTCAAGTTTTTGAGTTTCTTGATCTTTAAAGGTTATGCCAATACAAAGACAGTCTTCAACTCTTTTAGATTCTTCAAGTTGAGTTTTTAATGAGACTATCTTGAGATTTATGAGTTGCTCCTGTGAAGTATCTTGAGTAGTATTTTGTTCTTGAGCACACATTTGTTTTTTAAGTTTCCTTAGCTCTTTTAGAGCACATTTATGTTCTCCTTCATAATCCACTTCGCCATCTTTAGCATCATTTTTGTTAGTTTCATCTTGCTGAATGATTTCAGCCATGAA
>CM021101.1:368703562-368832562 GCA_007115665.2 Sequoiadendron giganteum | reverse complement strand
TCATTAAATTTCTACTTCTTTTTGGTCCAACAATTGATTATCTCATTGAAAACATTCTCAAATCTATATATGTTTTAAGTAAAGTTTTGTTTGGTGATACACATAATTTATTGAAATATAAGTTATATAAACCAAAAATAAATATTAAAATATCAAACTATTTTGATAGGCACACACAATTGCACCAAGAGGAGGTAGATCACTCTAACAATGAACCATAGAAGGAGGGTTCTCTAAAGGAAAGATCACATGCCTTCTACGCATTGTAAGAGTCTTGAACTACAACTGACACCAAAACTTCTCAACTTAGGAGGTAAAACATCATTGGCTTCAATGCCACCTTATGCAGAAGACCAGCTTGACAAACTAATATTCTTTCCATAGAGTGAAGGACTTTGACATAAAAAGAAGTAGAGGTGCAAAATACACTTCCTACACTAATCTATAAGAGGAGGTATTTACAAAATTAAATTGGTCATATAGTTGAAAAAATAAAAAATAAAAGCAATGTACCATAACACAATGATTTACAAAGGAAAAACTCCATATTTGAAAGAAACTCAATGTATTATTCAATAATCAATAGTTACAATACACTTGTAGTGTCTTATGTCTTTATAGGAGTACACCAACAAGAGATCTTAAGCAATCGTGGTACCATAATGGTACCTACAAAATTCACTATAAAATATTTGACTTAAACACCCAATAATTAAGACAAGCTATACATGAAACTGTCAAATGGTAATTAAGAAATTGTGAGTTAAAATTATTCAAAATGTAGCACCAAAATTCTAGTCAAACTTCAACCCCTAAATTCTAAAATTAGTTTATAAGCTAAAAAATAATGTATTTCTTATACTCATAATATTTCACTAACCAACTTGTGCAGTTTATTTTGATTCCATTACCTTCATTCATAGTTGTTATGTGGTGTGTCATAAGATGCATCATAAGTTGGTTAGCAAGTGTAGCTCTTTTATAAGTCTATTATGTGTCATGGATGTTCTTATATTTTGTATGTGGGGGGCTAACTTCTAGAGTGCCAAAGAAATAATCTTAGAAGTCAATAAAACTCTTTCTTAAATTGGATGTCTCAAAGAATTCTATGTCACCGTAACCAACTTACTTTGGCTAAGGCCCATTTTAACCAAAATCAAACTTTGCAGGTTAGAAATTATATTTATTTTTGTTCTTAACATCAAGATATAAGGTTGAAATACTTTTATTTATATTCACTCATTTTCTAAACACCTTGTAAGAGCAAAGGGAATACCAATGTTGTCAAAACCATAAAGCCCATAGAATTAATGCACCACCTAAACTTCTTTATGTTGATTATCTTTATCAATGTATCTCTAGCATTTTGTAAAGTTTCAATTTTCTCTAGTATCACCCTTTCTCTACCAAATTTCATGAGTAAAATGATATTGGACATCCATGAACTTCACCCTTTCATGAAAGGTCAAGTTCTTTATCAAATATTTGAAACTTTGACTAGCACAAATAAATCCCATAGCTCTATGACTTATCCATACATCTAACAATAATATTTTTAGTTTTATGGTCTTCTTACATGCATGATTAGTTTCCATGTACTAAAATTTGTAGCATATACAAAGTGACCATAATCTTGTTGAACATAGGTTGTCATTGATGTCAAAGGAGCTCAATGTGTCAAAGGTGTAAGGCTAAGTAGTACATGAATTATCATTATATTCTCCTTACCACTTTGAGGTGTAAATATTTGTAGAAATATAGGTTACTAGTTATAGTTCCATAAGTGTGTATGAGTGTTATATGCTTGAAATATCATGCATTCATCTATTCACTATGATAGAGGTAATCCAAAACTCTATACTGAAATGTTTCAACTAAGTTCTTAGGGTAAAGAAATTTCTCTAACAATACAATTATGGTTAGCATTTCTTTTAGAAATGCAATTTGGCTTTGTGGTTTTAGAGGAGAGTATGTATACACTAATTCTATCATATTTCAATTTTTTTAGAGGATATGTTCAACATGCAAAAAGATTGTTGTGATAGAAGGTTATATGTGCTTGTTTGTTAAGCAATTGGTGTTTAATGCCTATGTAGTAATGGCTAGTAGTGTGTGGAATTAAAATATTGCATATGGTGTCAAGATAGGACTTGATTAAGGTTCCTATGGTAATGCATAACATTAGGTTCTTTTGGTGGAAAATAAAATTTGATTTTGGACCAACTTGTTACACATTTCATATAATTTGAATTCAGGTCCAACTTATGCAATCCTAGTTATTTGAGGACCCTTGGATGACATAGATGAAGTATCAATGCAATGCCATGTATATATTCATCAGTTCAATGGATGCACAATATGAATTTGACGAAGTGTACAAATTGAGATGATCACGTGAAGCTAGAGTTGTTCAATTTGAGTTTAATTTCAAGTGTGTGTCATTATCAAAAGAACATAAGAAGTGTGGAAGATTGTTTGTAGCCTGTCCAGAAGTGTATGAGATGTCTTAGGCTACAATTGAAGATCCAAAATCATTATCTATGTAATCTGGTAAGACTAGTGTTTTGCATGTTGTATTGATTCATTAGGGACTGTTGTCTCTAGTAGGTTGGTGCCTACAAAAACAATAGGGGATTAGTGTCTCTGGTAGGTTGGTGCCTCCTTCATATTGTAAAATTCACTTGTATACTTCTACTTTGTGAGGATAGATTTGGACAATATATCCAAGCAACTATTCTCACCATGGTTTTTCCCATCTTGGGTTTCCACGTATATATGGTGTTCTCAATTACAAATGTGTGTTCTGATGTTGTTTCTAGATCATTAGTATATACTTTGATTTAGGTTTCATTTATGATATGTGCATTTGAGTTAAGAGTTTTAAATAGATTTGATCTATTGATTCACCCACCCTCTCAGTAGATTGTGTGCTCTTCAAACCTATCAATTACCCATCCAACTAATAACACCACCAAATAAGTTGAACACATAACTATTGGTGGATTTTTTTTGTTGACATCTCCTATTTTTTGTTGACATCTCCTACCTAATGTGAATCCATGAATGTTTATTAAGTATTCGTCCTCTATAAAATCACCATGATAAAAAATAGATAATTTGGAGGTATCTCACAAATAATTAAGACTCTTAGCTACAACTTATTGATATTTTCTAAGATTAGCCATAAAGGGGATCAAAATGTTGAACACTTTCAAAGACTAAGAGGGGGGTGAATTAATCTACTCAAAACTTAACCCCTTTTAGAACTTGAAATATTCAGCACAACTCAAACTCCCTTAGAAGATAAAGGTAGTTCACATTAAGTAGATCAGTAATAGAGAGGATTATAGCAATTAGAATCTTTTAGAAAACTTAATTAAAAAAAGATATAACAATAATCAGATTAGTAGAAAAGAGAATGAAATAGAGAACACACACATGCATAAGGAGACACTAGATTTATGCAGAAAACCCAATGAGGGAAAAAACACTATGAGAGTAAACTCACAATATAAGGCTCACTACTTTAGATCAAGATACAAAAAGGACTTGCAACACTCAAGTACCAAACAACTCTAAGAGAAAGATACATGGACTTGATGAGTTCACTAACTCAGAGCAAGATACAATATAATTTAAAGAGAATTACAAAGAATGCCAACACAACCCTCTATTGACTAAGGCATTCAAGCATAATTGATATTTACTTTCACAATATTTAGCACTATCTCTATTGGATATTCAATATGATTCACGCATACACTTATTTGGACTTATACACTTCTCCATCTTGTTACATCTGAAATGATCTTGTATTTATATCCATCACAACACTTCAATTCTTCAATTAGGTTGCCTAAGAAGAGAATGAATAATGAATATAGTTGGTTGAACACAAAAAATATAATGCAATCCTATCCCAAAGATAGAGAGGACCAAAATAATCTTAGCAATTATTTCAATATGATCCAATAAAAAATACATGCAGATGCACATCAAACTAAGTCAACATCAAGGAAATGTGTGGAGGAAACATTAAAGCACATAACCAGTCAACCCATAAACATGATCTTTCAATTGAATTTACTTGATGCATTCCTAAAAGTGATAGGTTGGGACCTAAATATATCATGACACATCTTACATTACTAGCACATTCCCCCAAGCACATGGCCCAAGTAAAGAAACAAGCCTTGTCGACTAGATATCCATAATAACCCAAAAAGATAACTCAAGACACAATACAACACCAAAGTGGCCAATTAGCAACATGCAAAGCACATAGGGATGTTTTGTGAGAATTCAAAAATACTTCCATGTACTTATTTCATAGTGTCATACCATTAGCAACCACCATAGATCAAATAGGTACAAAAAAATCTTTTTCATGAAATACAAGATACATAACTAGATGATGTAACATTTGTAGAACAACTTGCAGACCACTTCAACATATGAGATTGAAACTGAGACATTGCACAAATTTTGTGAGCATATTCACCAAGTCATAGGAAAAAAGACATTAATACAAATAAATGAAGAGCATTTCCTAGACTAGTCTAGACAAATAGCAACACTATCAAACTTCTGCAATTCACAAGAACCTCCTCAACAATAGAAGCAACCTACAAATATAGGAGTGCAATGTACACAGAGCACTGAGATTGAATACCAAACCATTGTTGGAATGAAAATAAACTGAGAGGGTGGGGGGTGAATCAGTGTTATTAACTTCTTTACCAAATTTAACTGAAACTAAAAAGAACCATACATATGCTCTCATTTATCAATGATAGAATCATTCATGTATTTGAATGCAATCACATAAGCTGAAATGAGAATAATGTAACATAGCATTTTAAATTAGTAAAGAAATTAACCAAATGAATCATAGAAAATCAAATAGACACAATATATACCAAGTGGAAAACCCTCCTAGGGTAGAAAAACCACTCCTGAACCTGCTGCCTTTTTCAGGCTTTCATTTCAATAATTATTTTGGCAATGCCTCATTGGCTGATTTCTGAGCACCAACTCAAGGAACACCAACCCCTCTGTTTAGAGACACCAATCTCAAGGAGCACCAACCCCTTTTGTGTTTTTCAATAGAACATACAATGATATAGAGGATCTCTCTGTTTCTCTTATTTCTGTCAAGTGCCTCTTGACAGACGATGTATAGAATTCTCAAGAGTCAAGAATGACTCTTTAGAGTTCCATTCATTATCAAGCCTTGATAAAACTTGAGGAAAATCTAGTTACAGTTTCAATACAACTTCTCATCAAAATTTATTACAGTGATATAATATTTCTTTCTTTTTCTCACACTCTCATTTTCAATCTTTCGTGATACAAAATACAAAACAGACAACACACTGTGTTTTCCAAATTTTCAGCATAAAATATGTTTTGCCTATCTCATCCAAAAAGTATTATGTTTTGCACTTCTCTCTCTTTTTATTTTCAGGTGTTTTCGGTTATGATGAAGCCCTAATCTCTTTGTTTTTAACAATTTACATATTACATCATAATTTACAACTTTCGGTTACAGCTGAAACTGTTTGTTTTTTGACAAAAGAAGAGGTGACCTTTTTCACTGTTTTTACATCTTTGACAAGTTACTGTTTAGGTAATACAAAGGTTGGTTTTTGTAGAATATTTTCTCCAGGCATGACAAGAAAAGTATCATGTAAAAAATAGAAGTGACATAACCCTATCCTGTCGAGTAGACTGCAAGAGCAGAGCTTGACCAAAAATAGTATCAAGACATACATGAGTGCATGCATAACAACCACTGAAAAAGTAACAACAAGTAGTAATTGTAAGTTTATTTATAGAAATTGAAACCTCAAAAAGGAATGTTCCCAAAGAGCAGTTACCCACGAACCAAGTGAAGATGAGAAGATATTCAAAGAAAAATACCCATTATAATAGCTGCAAATCTTAAGTAACTGAACCAATAATGCTCAACAAATCGATATCATTATGATGTGAAATTGAAAAAATAAACTGAAGCATTTAAGAACGGTTGTACCAATGACTCCAAGTGTGAAACTAAGAAGATTCTTTCGGTTCCACAAATACCCACTACTAAAAAATGCCATTCCTTAAATGTGATATAGTAACTCTATTAAAATATGATTCTAGGCATGCAAAATTCATAATAGTTCTATTTGAGAGAGGAATAAACCAAATCTCTGAATTTCATGCAGAAACAAACACTTATCCCTTATTAACCTTGACTGTAAGGGTAATGGTTCTGCAAGAATAAATAAATGAGTACCTGTGAGGACCAAAAATGCATTTCCCATGAGAGATTTACCAGGTCTATGAAAAGATAGAGAAGCTCGAGCTCTTTCCCCATTCGAGCTTCCATATGATGGCAAGAGACCGACAGGTGAAATGACCATTGTCATGGTCTTCCTATCTTCCTTATACATTGTCAAAGTTCAGTAACCCTACAAATTTCTCAATGAAAACGACTAAAAGAAAACTATCATGATGGCGGCCAGAGTAGGGTTCCAAACCCTTCAAGCAAAAAAAATAATATTTTGACCTAAACTTACAAAACAAACACATCATAATAATTTGCAAAGAATGATAGTCATTTGGAGTCTGAGAGGACAACCATTAATTAATCAAAAACTCATCATAGTCTTTGAAATCCGTGAGTTGTACAAAGATAATCATGCTGACAAAAATCAAACCCATAATGCCTTTTCAAAACCATGAGAAAACAGTGACTTGCATGCTGACAGGCATTATATCAATTGACTGATTTAGATAGTGAATAAACATCGACCACATTTCCCATCAAATTCCATTTAGAAAGATGCCTAACATTATTGCATGCAAGGAGTCAAATTGCTTAGGACATAATGTTTCTAGGAGATCAAGGCTAAGTCACTTCCAAAGTGACAAGTAAAAGTAATTAAAACCAAACACCTGTTGTCGGCCTTGAGGCCTAGAGATTTATCCATCTTAAGGCCTGAATCATATGCATAGACAATTATCAATTTGTTTACCTTTGACCAAAACCGAATTTCCACCTCATTGAGATCCAATGCTATATAATATGTCCAATGGTATCCAAAACTTTGTGAAGAGATAAAGACTTTGATGAATATCAAGAACATGTTTCAATTTCAAGATGCTTGTAATTGATCAAGCCATAATTAATCAACCTGTAGAAGAACTGAACATGCCAAACACATGTAATCAAGTGAAACACTGAAGCACAAATTATCAAAACAAAAACATGTCACCTGAAAAATGGAACATAGAACTTGTAACCAAAATGCCTCAGCTGGGATCTACACATGGAGTTAAATTATCAGTACCACCATATATAGTAACAACTGTGAAGTAAATATGCCAATTAGGAAAGTAGATCAACTGAGTGAGTAACCATCAAAATGCCAGAGTAACATATATTGTCATCAAGGAAAAATTTGCACAAGAGAGATTCAACAAACTCCGCCTTTGTCCTTGATGGAAAAAACTAAGCCACCAAGCCAAGATGAAATACAAGAACCAAATGCTCATAATTCTCCCCCTTTTTGTCACAAGGATAAAGGGAAGTCCACATAGATAAACCAGAAATAACTATAAAAAACCAACAAATTGCAAATGTAATCTTTGAGCAACAAAGTATGAGCTGCGAGAAGAGCTAACCAGCTCCCCCTATCACCAAGATAGACTGTTTAAGATAACAGAGATTGAGAGACAACTCCCAATCTAGACCGAAGTATTTCAAAAATATCTTTAGCCAACGGTTTTATAAAAATGTCAGCAACTTGTGCTTGTGAAGGAACATATTGCATAGATACCTCATTAGCCAACACCTTTTCACGAAGAAAATGAAATTTTATAGCTATGTGTTTAGTTCGAGAGTGCATAACACGATTTTTTGAGATATTGATTGCACTAGTATTATCACATAGAATAGTAATAGGTTTTGGAATTTAAATACCCATGGCTGATAATGTTTGTGACATCCAAATTACCTGAGTGCAACAAGAAGTGGTAGCTATATATTCTGCTTCAATAGTAGAGAGTGAAACAGAATCTTGTTTTTTGTTGTGCCAAGCCACTAAACGATCACCAAGAAAGAAAGCAACACCACTGGTGCTTTTCCTATCATCCAAACAACTTGCCCAATCAGAATTAGTATATGCCACTAATAAGAAATCATTTCTTCTGAGATACCAAAGCCCATAATCAATTGTGCCTTGTACATTTTTAAGAATCCTTCTAACAACATTGATGTGAGATTCCTTAAGAGATGCTTGAAATCGAGCAACCATGCAAACAACTTGCATTATGTTAGGTCTTGAGGTTGTTAGATATAATAGGTTGCCTATCATTGACCTATAGTCAGTTGGGTTGACAACAAGAGAATCACCAACCTTGCTAAGTTTACAGCTTGTACCCATTGAAGTGCTAACTAGATGACATTCATCCATTTGAAACTTTTTTAACATTTCTCTCACATATCTTGTTTGAGATAGAAAGATACCAGATTCAAGTTGTGAAATTTAAAGACCTAAGAAGAAGGATAGTTCTCCCAACATAGACATTTCGAATTCAGATTCCATAATCTGTGAGAATTTTTGACTCAAGGCAATATTGTTGCAACCAAAAATGGTGTCATCAACATAAATTTCAACAACAAGAATATCAAACCCTTCAATTTTAACATACAGATTGCTATCTACTCCTTCTCTAATGAAACCTTTTGATAGTAAGTGACTGTCCAATCTGGAGTACCAAGCTCTAGGAGCTTGTTTTAGGCCATATAGAGCCTTTTTCAGCCTACAGACACGATTGGGTTTGTTTTTATAGGTAAACCCTTCAGGTTGTTCTATGTAAACTTCTTCTTCTAAGTACTCATTCAAAAAGGAAATTTTTACATCCATTTGATATATAGTAATTCTTTTGAAAATAGAATATGTTAAGAAAATTCTAATTGATTCAAGCCTAGCAACTGGTGCGAAGGTTTCACCGAAGTCAATACCTTCTTGCTGAGCATATCCTTTGCAGACATATCTAGCCTTGTTGTGAACAACATGGCCACTTTCATCATGTTTGTTTCTAAAAATCTATTTACCACCTCTGACATTTTTTTCATTCGGTCTTGGGACAATCTCCCAAGTCTGATTTTTCTCAATTTGATTGATTTCATCCTGCATTGCATTAAGCCAACATTCATCAGTTAGAGCATCATTAAAGTTTTTGGGCTCAAATTGAGTGATTAAAAAAGAAGAAGTGAGCTTAGCTATGTGAGCTTTTTCATCATAGTTAACAATTATTTTCCTTGTTTGAAATCCTGCCGATTTATCTCCTATAATCAGATCTTTAGGATGGTTTCTAGCAAGAGATTTTTAAGGAGTTTTAGTTACACATTTTTTAGAGCTGATTTCAGCATTTTAGATTTTGCTTCAGCTAGTTTAGGACTAGCTGATTTTGTTTCAGGCTTCTCTGTTTTGCAACCTTCAAAAATTATATCAAGTTCAAATTCTTCCTCTTCATCATCCTGCATAGGTTCAATATCTAAAAGAATATTTTCATCAAATTTGACATTTATAGATTCAACAATCTTATTCAGTCTATTGTTAAAGCATTTAAAAGCTTTGTTGTGAGTAGAGTATACTAAGAAGATACCTTCATCTATCTTAGATTAAAAAATGCCTAAGTTATCATCGTCTCTCTTGATAAAATATTTGCAGCCAAATATTTTGAAATATTTAATTGAGGTTGATTTACCATACCATAGTTCATATGGAGTGAAATTTGATTTCACTCTGATCTGGACTCTATTCAAACTATACACAACTGTATGAATAGCTTCTTTCCAATACATGTTTGGTAGATTTTCTTCATTCAACATAGTTCTTGCCATCTCTTTTGCAGTCCTGTTCTTTCTCTCAACTACCCCGTTATGTTGGGGTGTTTTGGTAGCAGCATACTATCTTTTTATGCCATTTTTGTCATAGTAGTCTATGAATTATTGTGAGGTGAATTTACCACCTTCGTCAAATCTTAAACATTTCAATTTTAAATTTGACTCTCTTTCTACCATTTTTCTAAAAAAATCAAAACGTTCAAAATCTTCTGATTTATTCTTGAGAAAGGTAACCCATACCATACAAGAGTAGTCATCAACAAGTAGCATGAAATATTTCTCACCATTTATAGATCTAGTTCTTGTAGGACCACATAAGTCAGTATGAACAATTTGCAAAGGTTTAGTAGAGGAATGTTCCTTGGATTTAAATCTTACCTTAGTTTGCTTTTCTTTGAGACATTCTTTGCATACATCATTATCAGGCTTTTTCAGAAAAGACAGACCTCTTACATTTTGATTTTTACTAATTCTAACCATATTGTCAAAATTAATATGACCTAGTCTCTTGTGCCACAACTGGCTTTCTTCAACATGACCCATTAAGCACATACCTTGATTGTTTTCGTTTCCAGAAGTGTCAAGTAAATTGTAGACATTTCCCTTAGTCCTTCTTCCAACAACAATAGCTTTTCCAATCTTGTTTTTGATTTCACACCTCTATGAAGTGAACAGGACTTGATAGCCACTATCACAGATTTGACTAACACTTAGAAGTTTATGTTTTAGTCCTTCTACATAATATACATTGTAAATAGGAGTGTCTTCATTCAGAAAAAAAGATAACCTCTACCTTTGATTTGAATTCTAGAGTTGTCTCCAAACTTTACATATCCACCTACATAATCTTCCAAATTAGTAAATTTTTCTTTGTCACCTGTTATGTGGTTTGAACGACCACTTTCCAGGACCCATAGGTCCTTTTTCTTTGAGTGGAAGGTAGTTTGAACTAACATAGTCTGTTCTATGTTGTTGAAAGCTTTAGGTTTCTAGACCTTGATTGTTTTCAACTGTTTATTCTACTGATCAAAATTACATTGCTTAGTAGAATGACCCAAAGAATTGCATGTGAAACATCTAATCTTTCTTGCAAAGCCATGATTCAGCCTAAAACCAAATCTAGGTGTTCTAGAATTCATAAATCTGCAAGAGTTCACCTTGTGACCAAATTTGATGGAGAAGTAACAATACCCATAAAAGAAAGGGTAGGAGTTATAAGCCATTATGTTGCTCCTAAAAGGATGTACATGATCCTTGTCAAAATCAAGATGTTTGAGTTTAGGATTTTGGTTTCCAACAACAACATTTTCCTTTGCACTGTTATTTGAACATTCGCCTTTCACAAAACCAATACTAGTTTTTTCATTGTTTAGTTTCTGTTTATTGAGCATGTCATTCAGTTTAAGAGTGATCTCATATTTCTCAATGTTCTTTCTGAGATCTACAATCTCATGTTCAGTTCTCCTTCATAATCCGTTTCACCATCTTCAACATCATTTCTGTTAGTTTCATCTTACTGAGTGAGTTCAGCCATGAAGAGATTTCCATCCTCTTCATCTAAAGAATCTTCCGATTCAGAGTCTGTTTCATTTTTGCTGAACAAACTTTTCTTCTTTTTGAAATTGAATTTTTGTTTGGGTCTATAAGCCTTCTTCTTTGCAAGTCTTTCAAATTTTTCGTTATCACTGTTTGTGTCACCATAGGGGAACTTTGCAACAAAGTGGCCTATTTTGCCACAATTAAAGAATTTGAAGGGAAGTTTTCCCTTATACTTTCCAGAACCCTTTTTGAGTTTCCTCACAAAGTGGGATTCTTTAGAATCAGAAAATTCAGATTCAGTGAGCTCTTCCTTTTCTTTCCTTTTAGCATTAAATGTTGTTTCTTTTGCAAAGGTGTTGTTTTTACTAATCTTCATTTCATAGTCAGTCAAAGTTCCTTGTAGGTTGTCAAGGGTAAGCAGAGTAAAGTGTTTCTTCTCTTCTAGAGTAGCTACCTTAGCTTCAAATTTTGTTGGTAAGGTTTTGATGATCTTGGTTACAACATCAAATTCCTTGACTTCTTCTCCCAGACCCTTCATGGAATTGACTATTTCATCAACTCTAAAAAATTAGTCAGCTAATTTTTCATCATCCCTCATTTTTAGCTCTTCAAACTGGTGTTTTAAAGTGAGGACTTTTGATTGTTTTACCTTTTCATTTCCTTGATAGATAGTTTCAAGTTTACTCCAGATTTCCCTAGCAGAACTGTAGTGCATGACTTTGATGAAGACATCTTTAGTCAGAGCACACAAAAGAGCATGTTTTTCTCTTGCGTTGGCTTCATATCTTTTATTTTCATCAAAAGTAGTAGGCAAAGTAGCTGGTACAATGTACCCAAACAATACTATGCTCCAAACATCAAGGTCAATAGAAGTTAAATAAGTCTCCATTCTGATTTTTAGAATACATAATCAGTTCCATCAAATAATGGAGCTCTAGTCATGGAAGTACCTTCATGAGCTTAAGACATTTTGAATAGACTCCAAGTCAGGAATCATTCCCAGGTTGGAAGACCTATCAGAGGACCCTAGGCTCTGATACCAATTGTTGGAGTGAAAATACACTGAGAGGGGGGGGGAGGGTGAATCCGTGCTATTAACTTCTTTAGTAAATTTAACTGAAACTGAAAAGAACCATACATATACTCTTATTTATCAATGATAGAATCATTCATGTATTTGAATGCAATCACATAAGAAAAAATGAGAATAGTGTAACATATAATTTTAAAGTAGTAAAGCACTAAACCAAATGAATCACATAAACTCAAATAGACACAAGATATGTCGAGTGGAAAACCCTCCTGGGGTAGAAAATCCACTCCTCAACCAGTTGCCTTTTTCAGGCTTTCATTTCAATAATTATTTTGACAATGCCACATTGGCTGATTTCTGAGCACCAAACCCTCTATTTAGAGACACCAATCTCAAGGAGCACATACCCCTTTTGTTTTTTTCAATAGAACATAAAATGATACAGAGGATCTCTCAGTTTCTCTTATTTCTGTCAAGTGCCTCTTGACAGACAATGCATCAAATTCTCAAGAGTCAAGAATGACTCTTTAGAGTTCCATTCATTATCAAGCCTTGATACAGCTTGAGGAAAATATTGTTACAGTGTCAATACAACTTCTCATCAAACTTTATTACAGTGATATAATATTTCTTTCTTTTTCTCATACTCTCATTTTCAATCTTTCATGATACAAAACACAAAACAGGCAATACACTGTGTTTTCCAAATTTTCAGCATAAAATCAGTTTTGCCTATCTCATCCAAAAAGTATTATGTTATGCACTTCTCTCTCTTCTTCTGTTCAGGTGTTTTCGGTTATGATGAAGCCCTAATCTCTTTGTTTTTAAAAACTTACAGATTACTTCATAATTTACAACTTTTGGTTACAGCTGAAACTGTTTGTTTTCTGACAAAAGAAGAGGTGACCTTTTTCACTATTTTTACATATTTGACAAGTTACTGTTTAGGTAATAGAGAGGTCGGTTTTTGCGGAATATTTTCTCAAGGCATGAAAATTAAAGTAGCATGGAGAAAATAGAAATGACAAAACCCTATCCTGTCGAGCAGATTTCAAGGGTAGAGCTTGACCAAAAATAGTATCAAGGCATGCATGAGTACATGCATAACAACCACTGAAAAAGTAACAACAAGAAGTAATTGTAAGTTTATTTTTAGAAATTGAAACCTCAAAAAGGAATGTTCCCAATGAGAAGTTACCCATGAACCAGGTGAAGCTAAGAAGATATTCAAAGAAAAATACCCATTAGAATAGCTACAAATCTTAAGTAACTAAACCAATAATGCTCAACAAACCAATATCATTATGATGTGAAACTAAAAAATATAAAATTAATCATTTAAGAATGGTTGCCAATGAATCCAAGTGTGAAACTGAGAAGATTCTTTAGGTTTCACAAATACCCACTACTGAAAAAATGCCATTCCTTAAATTTGATATAGTAACTCTATTGAAATATGATTCTAGGAATGCAAAATTCATAATAGTTATAACTGAGAGAGGAATAAACCAAATCTCCAAATTTCATGCAGAAACAAACACTTATCCCTTATTAACCTTGACTGTAAGGGTAATGGTTCTACAAGGATAAACAAATTAGTACCTTTGAAGACTAGAAATGCATTTCCCATGAGAGATTTAACAGATTTGCAAAGAGACAGAGGAGCTTGAGCTCTTTCCCCATTCAAGATTCCATCTGATGGAAAGAGACTGATAGGTGAAATGACCATTGTCATGGTCTTCCTATCTTCCTTATACACTTTAAAAGTTTAGTAAATCTATAGATTTGTCAATGAAAATGACTGAAAGAAAACTATCATGATGGCAGCCAGAGTAGGGTTCCAAACCCTTCTAGCAACAAAAATAATGTTTTGACCTAAAAATTCCAAAAAAAACACATCATAATCCTTTGCAAAGAATGATATTCATTTGGAGTCCGAGAGGACAATCATTAATTAATCAAAAACTAATGATAGTTTTTGAAATTTGTGGGCTGTAGAAAGATAATCATGCCGACAAAAATCAAACTCATAATGCCTTTTCAAAACCGTGAGAAAATAGTGACTTGCATGCCAACATGCATTATATCAATTGACTGATTTAGACAATGAATAAACATCGACCATATTCCCATCAAATTCCGATTAGAAAGATTCCTAGCATTATTACATGTAAGGTGTCAAATTTCTTAGGATATAATGTTTCCAAGAGATCAAGGCTAAGTCACTTCCAAAGTGACAAGTAAAAGTAATTAGAACTAGACACCTATTGTCGGCCTTGAGGCCTAGAGATTTATCCATCTTAAGGCCCAAATCATATGCATAGACAATTATCAATTTGTTTACCTTTGACCAAAACCAAATTTCCACCTCATTGATATCTAGTGATATATAATATGTCCAATGGTATCCAAAAATTTGTGAAGAGATAAAGACTTTGACGAATATCAAGAACATGTTTCAATTTCAAGATGCTTGTAACTGATCAAGCCATAATTAATCAACCTGTAGAAGAATAGAACATGCCAAACACATGTAATCAAGTGAAACAGTAAAGCACAAATTATCAAAATAGAAACATGTCACCTGAACAATGGAACATAGAACCTATAACCAGAATGCCTCAACTTAGATTTGCACATGGAATTAAATTATCAGTACCACCATATATAGTAACAACTATGAAGTAAATATGTCAATCAGTAAAGCAGATCAACTGAGTGAGTAACCATCAAATCTCTAGTGTAACATATATTGTCATCAAGGAAATGTTTTCACAAGAGAGATTCAACAACCACAAGACCATAACTATAGCATCAGTGGAATTCAAAGAATTCTCTTAGATAAACTTCAATGTAGCTTCCTGAACCAAAATTATTTGATCAACTTGCGAAGAACAAAACTTCCTTTCATCAACACATATATTATCAAGAACATCGGGAGAGAAAGAGATAAAGAGTAGAACTTCAACAAAATCTCTACAATATTATTCATTCTTCTAATCCTCCTCTGGATATTATATCAACTTTGTTGATAGTAATAATGTATTATATAAGCATCATCAAAAATACTAATTTGATAAGGAATGAAATCCAACCATGAACTTCTTCAAATTTTATCTTCTTTGAAAAGGAATGAAATCCAATCATGAACTTCTTCAATTCTTCTTTGATGAGAGATAACATCCAACCATGAACTTATTCAATTATTATTTGATGAGGCATGTGATCCAACCAACAATCAATGTTGAGAACATATGTCAACAATATCCTTAGTGTTAACATGTGTTGACATTAATAAAAAAAACACAACCATCAATGTTGACATCAATGACAATGATTTACAATGGTATCCCCCTTTGGAATTGGTGGAAACACACACTCCTCACTCTCCCCCTTTGACACCAAGGGAAAAGGGCCACACATTCCTACACAAGGCAACAATATTTTCTCTAACATTAGAAGCAAAGGGTAAAATGATCTTCTATTGAAGCAACAACACATGCCCCCCTTTGACCAAAAACACTTCTTTACACACATATACAACAACTACAAAAATGCTTCAGGGCTCCCACTTACTACCAGATCCCCCTAAAGGGTAGCACCTAAAAATCTAGGAGAAAGGATATGATATGAATTTCTCCCCTAGAAAGATGCACCATCTATGAATCTAGTGAGAACAAATGAGGGGAAATAACTTCTAGATTCTACCTCAGATACTCAAAAGTATCCTTTCTAAAAATATCTACAATCTAATCTTTTGTAGGAAGATACTCCATTCTAACTTCATGTTCTACAAATTTCTCTCTCAAAAAATAGTACTTGATTGAATTTGTTTTTCCTTGAATGCATAACCAAATTCTTAGAAATGTTAATTACGCTTGTATTATCACACAATATAGGAATAGGTTCATCATAACCCACTTGCACATCCTTTAAGGTCTTGTAACACCTCTCCAACCTTAGCTTGGGTAAGATGGTATTTTAATTTTGATTTAGCATTCTAAATGTTATTGTTACCAATATTTCGCTATAGCTCAAATAATGGAGCTGATTTAAATACTGTTATATCTAAAAGTGAAATACAATTACTTTTGAATGTGCTTGTGTGTTTTTTTGCACTTCGTTTAGTTCATTAAGTGACAGTTATGCTTTGAAAAGAGGAATCAGAATTTCAAATCTTGTTTATTCAATACTTCATAGTCAATTGAGTAAACAATAAAGCTTTTCAAATGTTTTCATTTATTTCATAAAGTGATTCATATTTACAACTTTTCATTTCATTGTGAGAATACAAATGCTAATACAAATTTGCATAAAGATGCATTTTTTCTTTTTCGAATGGAAAGTAGAAAGGATAAAAACAAATATACACAAGCCATGGATGTGACTGTTACAGTGCATCACAAGCAACACACTACACTATGGAGAATGCATAAAGGAGAAATCACATAAGTATAAGCATAATCATCATTGCCTGATTGGTTGATGACCGACGCAGAAGTGGTGCACCATTTGTCCGTCTTCGAGCTTCGTTGACCTATAGGAAGAAAGAGAGAGATGTCAGAGGCTCTGACTATGAATACAACTATATGAACCATCAACATTAATATAATGTGCTACTAATCATGCATTGAAACAATCAAAGAACAAACATAGATATGAGCTAAAGGAGAAGCCAACACGAACATGATTTATTGTTTTTTATGCTAACATAGTGTGTTTCCTTGTGTAGTTATAGGAAAAGCCATGTAGCTATTTATCTTCGAGGACCAAGCATGTGGGGAAAAATGGGCTCCCACAAGTCATCATAAGTCATCAAGAAAAGAAGTGCAAATGAAAGGGTAAAGAAAGTTATCCATCAAGCCATTAAATCAACTGTGCATTCATAATAATTAGGTAAATGAGTTTCTGAAAGCTACAGGTGAACAACGGGTTTAATCCACTTAACTAGATCAACATATAGAAGTAAAAAATGCAAAGGAACGCCAATCAGATAATTTTTTCTAAGAAAATATATTAATCTATCATGCTTTCAAGTTGTTGTTTTGAATACTATTTTTCTGTTTTTTAAGACTGTTCACCTTGTATTGTTGTTTCATATTTTTTTGATTTGGAACATAAGTGTCTTATCTTTTAACAACAATAGTGAACAGTGCAAGTTATGGAGTTTATGTCAAGAACAATGAAATTCATGAAGATTTTTGTTGCCAAAATAAATAGAAACAAAAATGCATTGAGAGATGTGGAGAGTCTCAGGTTTCCATCACAAAATGAAGGGTCACAAAGATTTAAGTTGCCCACATGATTTTGTTTATGAAGCAACAAGTTATTGTGCTCAAAATGTTATACACCCAGGTGGGGCTTTGTCAGAAAGCAAAGATTTATACAACGTTCTCATGTTTGAGCTCAAATACAATAGAAAATGCAGTTTAAAACATAGTTTTCTTCACAAACAGAAATACCCATATACAAATTTTAATCATTTCTTCAAAATAGTTCATTCTTGTTTGGGGTTTTAACAAAAAATAGAAATGGAGGAATTTCTTTTCAAGTTTGCAAAAAACCACATAGAGTTGTTTTCTCAAAAATGAATTTTATCCATATACAGAGATACCCACATGGGGTTTTCAACAAAAGTGTAGATTTACTATCATTTTGCAGTTCACCCATTTGGGGGTTTTTAAAATAAGTCAAAATCAATGTATTTTCCAGAATACCCAGGTGGGGTTTCTATACAAAATGGAGGATAACATAAATTATGGTAAAATGCATGAACATGGTGTGGCTTGTATGAAAAACTGCAAGTTTACAAGAAATGAGAGGAAGCCCTTTCGAGTTTTGCATAGGAGAACAAAATCATGAAGATTTGTAGAGTGCAAGTTTCCATATTTAAAATCCATTAGTCAACTACACATGTCGCGGCCTGTCAAGGAGAGAATGTACAAGAATTTCACAAGAAAGCAACCAACACAAGAAGGAACATGATGAGACCTATCAATAGGCCTGCAATTGTTTAAAAATTAACAACCATTTTTACAGAAGTAAAGCTCTTAAGCTTTAAAAAATCAAAGAAAATACAGAGGATTAACTAGAATGGAGGAGTTACCTTGTGTTCGTTGTTCAGAAACTCACAGGCCGCACCCAGCTCATTGGAGCCCATAAAGCTAAGGGTCGAGCCCTCTTATGGTGCCCAAGTTAATGATAAGGTAAGCATAGTGAAAAACTGCAAAGGAAAATTAGAGAGGAATGGAGTAAAAGTTGTGACCTTATGGCCTATCATTTGCTTTCAAAACAATGAAAAGAGCTATCAAGAATCACGAGGTCGCACCTTACCATTTCTTGGAGGCCGAATGTAGCTAAGATGGAGAAGAGTTGAAGTTTCCAAGGAGCTCATAGTGTTGGGTTGAGCATATTAATGGCGATGTGTTTCCTCTCAACAGAGGTTTCTTTCAAAATGTCAAATGCAAGGAATGAAGTGCTTTTAGGGTTTCACCATGTTTTGTTGTGTTGCCCTAATTCGAATTTAGGGCCTTTTGCCTTCTAGGTGGCCGAAATCTTATTCATGGCTTAGGTCGACCATAGACTAGGAGTCTTTATTTCCTAAGTCTTTGTGCTATTTGTTGAAATGTTTCATGCCTTAGGCATTTTTGATTAATTTTTAGGAATTGATCAAGTTGTTTTTCCTTAGGCATGTAAATTAAATGATATTCATGAAGGGTCATTAGGTCAAGATACCTTAGGATTAGGGTTAGTACCTTGATTAGTACTTATTTTTTAATTGCTTTTGGAGAAAACAATTTAAATATGTAAATAAATTATTATTTTTATGATTTTTTGATGAAAAAAATTAGAACTTTGTAAAGGAGATATAAGGGCTTATGTGCAAGGTTATTTTTCTTTAATCTATAATTGTAAAAGGCATAATAGACAAACTCCATCATGTAAAGTAGAATCAAAGCAATGCTTTATAAATTGCTTTGTTTTCTTGCTATTTTTAGTACTTAAGGTTGAATTTTCTCCATGGTCGGAATTGGGTTTTAGTTGGAGAAATAAGGTGTTCTTTCTTACTTTAAAAGTAATTTGTTGCTTTTTTTAGAGGCTTGATAGTTTATGCATTCAAAAACTATGACTTTCCACTTATTTTGCCAACTGGTTGCATTTTTTTTGGAACCTTTTTCTTGAGATTTTTTCAAGAGCTCGGATTAGGGTTTGAAACATATATCTTTGGGGAAATTTTAGGGTTTTTCTAGTTCAATCTGTTTTGGCTCTTACACATTTTTGAGTTGAAACTATTTTTGTACTCAAAAAGATTGTTTTGGCATACTCCTACAGTGAATAGAGGAAAAACATTCCTACCTATCATATTTTGTGTCCATTTATAGTTCAGTTGATGTTATACTTGTGATTTTTCAGTTTGAGATCCTTGTTATGTACTAGGATATAATTTGATGCAAAAAAGTGCAAAAATACAGGTTGCATGTTGTGTTTGGAATAAACCTTCATGTAAGGTACTTATGTAATTTTTTTTTTTTGAGAGGTTGTGATATCATTGTTAGTTGTCTAAGCACTGTTTGTGAGGAAAATCCAGAACAGTCAGTATTTCATCATTCAATGTTAAAAGTCACTTCAAAATCATATATTTTTAAGTTATGCTTTTCTCTCTATCTCTTTTCTCAAAATATTTTAGAGTAGGATCATTATACGGAGAACCAACTTGCTCTGGAGATTCTCTTTCCTTATAGACCACCCACGTCTGGAAAGAGTTTCCATGTTGCAACAGATAGTCAAGATTTCTGTAAATCTAACGGGGTGCATATCTGATTGCTAACAGTTTTTGGCACGCCCGGTGGGACTGTCTGAAAATCATTTTCAGAGAGTTTAATTTTTAAAATTTGTTGTTTGGTGTATGCAGCAGATTTCTCAACCTTTTGGAGGCTTGTTCAAATATACCTAGTGACTCCGACTTCTAATTTTTTGCATGCAAATCTAGTGCATCTCGCGCATGAGAAAGGTACAAACTAGATCAAGTGTTGCACCTTTCCAATACTGATAGTTGTCCCCACTGCAAAGGGTTGTCAGAACAATAAGGAGGCTATTTAAAGCGCCAATGAGATCAAAATCAACACCTCTAGTTTTTAGCTCTCTGATTTTATCACCAGGAGTACCTGTTCCTATATCAAAGATACCGCTGAGGCAATGCCAAGGCAACATCCATTCACACCATTTAATGGAGGCATTCCATTAGACATCGCTCAACATGATGAAATCCTGGTTTCAGCCCTTAGAAGCCTACCATTCTTCACTGGAGAAGATCACACAACACTGGTAGAACACATTCGTGACATGTCTACCCTATGCTTAGTTCATAAAATCACGCATGAGAACATTGCCTTGAGGCTCTTGGCTGCATCGCTCAAGGGTAAAGTATTATAGTGGTTTAGAGGCCTCACATCCAACTCTATTGCAACATGGGATGCACTAGGTAATGGTCTGTACCAATTTTTTGTTGATAAGTCTAACAATCTGTCCCTGTTAGAGTAGCTGAGCACAATTCAAAGAGTACTGCATGAACATTTGGTGGATTTCAATCACCATTTTTAGAGGACTTAGGTTAGAATTCTTGTAATGGTAAGGCCTTTACCAGCTCACACTTTTCTATTTTATTTGAAGGCTTTGAACTGTAAAATTTTAGTTATGACCCAGTTTATCGGTGGGCATACACTCCCCGATGCTTACGATATCGCTATTAGAGCCAAAAACTATCTTATTCAGGCTGGAGATATAGTTCCTAGACCTCCTATGCCACTATTTCCTAAGATATAGCCACCTACCCCTACTACTTTACCTCCCTTAGCCAATGTTCTCACTGTCCCAGCAATAGGCTATCATACCGCAACACAACAAATTGTTGTTCTAGCCCAAAACCAAGAAATCCAGGAGATTAAGAGTATACTCAAGACATTCGGGAATGATCTGGTGAGCATTAAGAAGCAAGCAGGTCATGAAAATAAACCCTATCAAGCCACTTATCAGTAGAACCAACCTAATAGGCCTGCTTTTCAGAATGATTACCAGGGCCAAAAGAATTTTTTTAACCCGAGACCCTTCCAGCTATACAACCCAAACACAATCAGTTTGTCAAAGGATCTCGTACCTCAGAATGATATCACCCAAGATTGCAATTGGTGTTATCCATGCAACCAGCCCCATAGCCAATCAATGTGTGATAATGGCATGAGAAATCAGGCTTTGATGGTTCAGAAAAGTTATGCAGGTTCAAAAAGCATTTCAAATCAGAGCGTGGAACAACAAGAGGGTTTTTAGGTTAGTTTGCCAAACTGGCAGAGTTCTGAGTTCTATGGCGTGAATGGCTAGGATCAACAAGTCTCTTCTATCGTAGCCAACACAAGATAAAAAAAGAGAGCAATGGACCTAGGACAACAAGCTGGAAGTTCACAACAACAACCTACGAAAGATAAACAACTAGTTTCTACATCCAATACTGACGCTACAACACCATCCAAAGTACAGTTTTTGCAAAAGGGGGAAGAGATACCTGACAAAGAGCAGTTAAGGACACATTTTCAGCCCTTTGAAAAGCAAAATGATGCTTCTGTTTCAAAAAACCAGTAGAAGGTAAATACTACTTCCTTCTATATTGTTGAGCACCTCAGAAAGACTACTGTCAGCATGTCTGTATTAGATGCTTTGCACATCCTAAGTCAGAAAGGTTTGTTGCAGGATTCTTTAGCTAAGTTGTCTGTTTCTGATGATACTAATCAAGGTGATACCAAAGAAGTGTTCACTGACAGTTCAGAAGGAAAAAATGAACATAAAGGTAAGGAGTTAAAACCTCCCCCGTTTTAGTTGACTTTGATCATTGGGGATAAATTAGTGCATAATTGCATGGTCAATTCTGGAGCAAGTAGCTCAATCATGCCTAAAAAATTAGTTGATTCTTTAGGCCTTGTCTATGAACCCAACCCGCAGAAGGGTGTAGTGCAGTTAAATGGTTTTGCTGTTAGAACTGTTGGTATAGTAAAAAATTTAGCCCTTACCTTGCACACATCTCCTAGTTTTGCGATTCATTAGGACATACATGTAATCAATTTGCCACCACACTTTTCCATTTTCTTATCAAGGGATTTTACAACCAAGTTGGGGGGTTTCTTGTCATATGACTGGTCTCATCTATTTTTTAGAACAAGATATGGTACAAAGGTAAGCATAAAGTCTGAGCCTTTAGCCAAAGACCACATCGAATCATACATTTTGAGTCCTATAAATGCTAACCTCTACATCACCCCTATATTGGAGGATCAAACCATGATATCAGACCACAACACCCATATAGAGAATATAAATCTAGATGAATGGGCAGCTGAAGATCACGAGCTTGATCCCTTCCAGCATACAGATGAGGTGGGATTAGGGGTTTACATGATTCGTGAACCTGATTCTGATATGCCTAACCTGATCAAAAGGAAGTACAACTTGCAAGGCATAAAAATGAACTTAGGAGACTCTATTTTGATGGTTCGAGGAGCAGTGTAGGTGCTAGTGGTAGGGCCATGCTGATTTCACCGGAAGGAGAAAATTATTACCTCACTTTTAGATTTGTGTTCAGCTATACAAATAATACGGCTAAATATGAGGCACTTGTACATGGCCTTGAATGGGTCCGAAAAAGAGGTATCAAATGTTTGTGTGTTTATGGTGATTTTGAGTTAATCATAAATTAGGTCAGAAATCTAAATGCCATAAAGAATGATTTACTTAAGAAATATAAGCACGTGTATGGGATTTAATAGAGGATCTTAATGCTTTTAATATTTGTTCAGTCCCTAGAAATGAAAATAAACATGCAGATAGGCTTGCTTCTATAGGGGCTTAGTTTGATATTCCAAAATAAATTCACAAAATAGAGGCACATCAATATGTAAAGATAGTCGTCAAACCTTCTATTCTTGATAATAATGTGAGTTGGCAGGCTTTTCATAGTGATGAGAAAATTGTGATTTTTTTAATTGTTGAAGCTGAGTTTGCAGATGGAAACCAATAGAAATGGCAGCAGTAGTATGACAATCAGATTGTGTAGTTGAGGACTAACAAATTGCCAAGGGGATTGGTGACTTTGGAATCTGCATTCAATTGAGATGACCAAATGAGGAGAGACAAGTGCATCTTGACTATTAAAGAGGAACACTATGAAGCAATCGAAATCTTCAAAGGTAAGCTTCTCAAGCTGGGAAAGGTATGTAATAAAGAGGAATAGCAAGAGTTTATTCTGTTATGTTAGAAATTTAGTGATATCTTTGCTTGGGAGTATAAGGATTTGAAGGGGTTTGACCCATAATTAGCCCAACATACTATTGAATTAGAGCCTACTAAAAAACTAGTCAGGTAGAAACAAAGGCCTCTTAATCCAAAATTAGAGCACCTTATGAAAGCCGAACTGAATAAATTAGTCAAAAGTGGTATCATTTTTTCCCATTAAGCATACCTCTTGGGTTTCAAACCTAGTTCAAGTTAGGAAGAAAAGTGGGGAGATCAGATTATGCATCAATTTCTGAGATTTAAATAGAGCATCACTGAAAGACCACTACCCACTCCCTTCCATGGAGAAAATTTTACAGGTGGTTTCGGATTCTGACAGATTTTTCGTTGCTAGATGGTTACTCAAGTTACAACCAGATTTTGGTTAAGTAGCAAGATCAATTCAAAACAACATTCACGACTAAGTGGGGCACAATGGCCTACAAAAGGATGCCTTTCGACTTATCCAATGCTGGAGAAAATTTTCATTGAGTGATGGATATGGCCTTTGATGACCTCATGAACAAGATCATTATGGTTTATTTATATGATATTATTATTTTTTCCAGAAATGCTAATGAACATCTTGATCATTTAGAACATATTTTTCAGAGATGCAAGGAGTTCGAAGTGTCTCTTAATCCGAAGAAGTGTATTTTTTCTATACACGAAGGTAAACTCCTTGGACACATTGTTTCAAAGTAGGGCATTTCCATTGATTGTGAAAGGATTTTTGCAATTCTTGAATTGCCATTGCCAGCTCACAAGAAAGGCTTACAAAGATTTCTTGGAAGAATAAATTTCATGAGGAGGTTCATACCAAATATAGCAGCTTTGCTACAACCTCTTACTCTTATGTTGAAAAAGAATATATCTTTCACCTGGACCAAGGAGGGTAAAAGGAGCTTTGATATATAAAAGAAGCTCTCGTAGCTGCCCCTACTCTCATTAATCCAAAGTACAAAAGATATTTCATCCTTTATGCATTTGGAGTTGATACTACTTCTGCTATACTTTTTCAGCAGAACGATGAAAGTTTGGAGCAACCAGTGGCCTTTTTCAGCAAGATACTTCCTGATTACGAGGTAAAGTACTCCTTTGTCAAGAAGCATGTTTTTGTTGTTGTAAGAAGTTAAAAAAAAATTAGACATATGTTGTCAAACAACAAGATTCATTTGTTGGTTGCGCATTCAACTGTTAAAGATTTCTTGCCGAATCATGAAATTAATGATAAGCATGCTAGTTGGGTAACCAAGGTCATGGAGTTCGACATAGATATTAAGATAACCAAGCTTGTCAGAGGTAAGGGTTTGTGTGAACAGATTGCAAAAAATACAGCGGACAGTAGCCTAGAGGAGACTGAAAAGGTTGGCACCTATGCTGAACAATGATGATGCAACTGCTGTTCCAGTTCCTGCTGCTACCTAGGTGCAACAAATGATGCTTTATTTGAAAAATGGTGAGTGTCCCAAAGGTCTAGATAGAGAAAAAAGGAGGTATTATAGATTACTGTCTATTCCTTTTGCAATTATTGATGGCATTTTGTATAGAAGAGATTTTCAAGGCATTTTGTTACGATGCATTGAACCTGGCTGAGTTGATAAGATTTTAGCAGAATTTCATGATGGGCCTTCAGGAGGACACTTTGCTACTAGAACAACAGCCCTGAAAATTATGCGGGTTGGTTATTACTGGCCAAGTTTGTTCAAGGATGCCAATGCTTGGGTTCGAAAATGTGAAAAATGTGCTCTGTTTTTAGGAAAACAAAAGCTTGTAGCTTTACCGCTGCATCCGATTCAAGTAGAGCAACCCTTTGCTAAGCGGGGCCTATATTTTATAGGGCCAATCAACCCGCCTTCAAGCATGGTTCATAAGTGGATATTGACCGCCACAGATTATTTTACTAAATGGATTGAGGCGGTTGCTTTAAAGGAAGCAAATGAGACTTTTGTGCTTAATTTCTATCAAGATTTAGTGTCAAGGTTTGGTACTCCAGATTCTATAATTTCTGACAATGGTTTGGACTTTATCGGTTTGAGAATTTCTAATTGGTTAGTTACAAATACAAATTATTTGAATACATCTTCTAACTATTATCCACAGGGAAATGAATAGGCAGAATCTCCAAATAAGAATCTGATCCAGATAATCAAGAAGACTGTTGAGGACAATCAACGCACATGGCATGAAAATATTAAGTTAGCCCTTTGGGCTGACAGAGTGACACCTAAAAGGACCACTGTTTGTTCTCCTTATGTACTTGCTTATGGTAAAGAAGCTAAGTTACCCATTTCTATTGAGCTGCCGACTTTAAGTTATGTAAAAGAGCTAGAATTACTGAATGAGCAGCCTCTTGAAGTGCGGTTTGCACAGCTGGTAGATCTTGAGGAAACTAGGAGAGAAGCTTTAAAACAACTTGAAATACATCAAGTTGATATGAAGAGCTCATTTGATAAGAAGGCAAGACAACAAGAGTTTATCATTGGTGATCTGGTCTTCAAGTGGAATGAATACAGTAGCAGACTTGGATGACATTCCAAGTTCGATGCAATTTGGGATGGGCCTTATGTAATAGCGGAGTGCAAGGAGCACAACGATTTCCAGCTTTCAAAGCTGACTAGAGAAGTGTTGTCTATCCCAGTTAACGGGATCCACCTCAAACATTGCCTTTGAGATAAGTTCTATCTTGTAAATAGTTAGAGTATTTGATACAAATAAGTGCGTTATGCACATTTCTTTTCAGTAGTTTTTCTTTTCCCTCAGTGCTACTGCGCATTGTTTTGTTGGCCATTAGGGCCTATTAGTTTTATTTCAACTTTGTTTGTTTTTGTTTTGCTGCTGTTTTTGGAGTTGTTGTTTCAATTTTCTGTTTTCATGAAGGGGCAGTTTTGACTCCGTACCCAATGGACTTTTAAAGGCAACTAATCTATGCTTAGCTGGCAAGCATCTAGCGGAAATCGCCAGAATGTTACCAATATTTTGCTACAACTCAAATAATGGAGCTGATTTAAATACTGTTATATCCAAAAGTGAAATACAGTTATTTATGAATGTGCTTGAGTGCTGTTTTGCACTTTTTTTAGTTCATTAAGTGATAGTTATGCTTTGAAAAGAGGAATCAGAATTTCAGATCTTGTTTATTCAATACTTCAAAATCAATTGAGTAAACAATAAATCTTTTCAAATGTTTTCATTCATTTCATAAATTGATTCATATTTACAACTTTTCATTTGATTGTGAGAATACAAATGCTAATACAAATTTGCATAAAGATGCATTTTTTATTTTTCGAATGGAAAGAAGAAAGGAGAAAAAAAAATATCCACACAAACCATGGATGTGACTATTACAATGCATCACAAGCAACACACTACACTATGGAGAATGCATAAGGGAGAAATTACATAAGTATAAGCATAATCATCATTGCCTGATTGGTTGATGATCGACAGAGAAGTGGTGCACCATTTTTCTTTCTTCGAGCTTCGTTGACCTGTAGGAAGAAAGAGAGATGTCAGAGGCTCTGACTATGAATACACCTATATGAACCATCAACGATATAATAATGTGCTACTGATCATGCATTGAAACAATCAAAGAAAGAACAAAGATATGAGCTGAAGGAGAAGCATCAATACAAACATGATTTATTGTTTTCTATGCTAACACTGTGTGTTTCCTTGTGTAGGTATAGGAAAATCCATGTAGTTGTTTATCTTTAAGGACCAAGCATGTGGGAAAAAATGGGCTCCCACAAGGGTAGAGCCCGGTATGCTGCCCTTTTATGTTACAAGAGGGTTGGGAGAGTAATTATAGTCATCATAAGTCATCAAGAAAAGAAGTGCAAATGAAAGGGTAAAGAAATTTATCCATCAAGCCATTAAATCAACTGTACATTCACAACAATTAGGTAAATGAGTTTCTGAAAGCTACAGGTGAACAATGGGTTTAATCCACTTAACCAGATCAATATATAGAAGTAAAAATTGCAAAGGAACGCCAATCAGACAACTTGTTCTAGTAAAAGTTATTAATCTATCATGCTTTCAAGCTGTTGTTTCAAATATTGTTTTGTTGTTTTTTAAGACTGTTCACCTTGTATTGCTATTTCATATTTTTTTGATTTGGAACAATAGTGTCCTATCTTTTAACAACGATAGTGAACAGTGCAAGTTATGGAGTTTATGTCAAGAACAGTGAAATTCATGAAGAGTTTGTTGCCAACAAAAATAGAGCCAAAAATGCATGGAGATATGTGAAGAGTCTTAGATTTCCATCAGAAAATGAAGGGTTACAAAGATTTAAGTTACCCACATGATTTTGTTTATGAAGCAGCAGGTTATTGTGCTCAAAATGTTATACACCCAGGTGGGGTTTTGTCAGAAAGCAAAGATTTATATAGTGTTCTCATGTTCGAGCTCAAATACAATAGAAAATGCAGTTTAAAACATAGTTTTCTTCACAAACAAAAATACCCATATACAGATTTTAAGCATTTCTTCAAAACAGTTCATTCTTATTTGGGGTTTTAACAAAAAACAAAAATGGAGGAATTTCTTTTCAAGTTTGTAAAAACCCACATACAATTGTGTTCTCAAAAACAAATTTTATCCATATATAGAGATACCCACATGGGGTTTTCAAAAAAATTGTAGATTTACTATCATTTTGCGGTTCACCCATTTGGGGGTTTTTAAAGTAGGTCAAAATCAATGTATTTTCCAGAATACCCAAGTGGGATTTCTATACAAAATGGAGGATAACAGAAATTATGGTAAAATGCATGAACATGGCGCGACCTGTATGACAAACTACAAGTTTACAAGAAATGAGTGGAAGCCCTTTTGAGTTTTGCATAAGAGAACAAAATCATGAAGATTTGTAGAGTGCGACTTTCCATATTTAAAAGCCATCAATCAACTACACATGTCATGGCCTGCCAAGGAGAGAATGTACAAGAATTTCACAAGAAAGCAACCAACACAAGAATGAGCATGGCATGAATAATCAATAGGCCTGTAATTATTTAAAAAACAACAACTATTTTTGTAGAAGTAAAGCTCTTAAGCTTTAAACAATCAAAGAAAATACAGAGGATTAACCAAAATGGAGGAATTACCTTGTGTTCGTTGTTCAGAAACTCACAGGCTACGTCTAGCTCATTGGAGCCCATAAAGCTAAGGGTCAAGCCCTGTCATGGTGCCCAAGTTAATGATAAGGTAAGCATAGTGAGAAAATACAAAGGAAAATTAGAGAGGAATGGAGTAAAAGCCGCAGCCTTATGGCCTGTCATTTGCTTTCAAAACAATGAAAAGAGCTATCAAGAATCACGAGGTCGCATCTTACCATTTCTTGGAGGCCGAATGTAGCTAAGATGGAGGAGAGTTGAAGTTTCCAAGGAGCTCACAGTGTTGGGTCAAGCATAGTCATGGCGACGCATTTCCTCTCAACAAAGGTTTCTTTCAAAATGTCAAATGCAAAGAATGAAGTGCTTTTAGGGTTTCACCATGTTTTGTTGTGTTGCCCTAATTCGAGTTTAGGGCCTTTTTCCTTCTAGGTGGCCGAGATCTCATTCATGGCTTAGGTTGACCATAGACTAAGAGTCTTTATTTCCTAAGTCTTTGTGCTATTTGTTGAAATGTTTCATGCCTTAGGCATTTTTGATTAATTTTTAGGAATTGATCAAGTTTTTTTGCCTTAGGCATGTAAATTAAATGATATTCATGAAGGGTCATTAGGTCAAGATGCCTTAGGATTAGGGTTAGTACCTTAATTAGTATTTTTTAAAATTTTTTTTGGAGAAAACAATTTAAATATGAAAATAAATTTTTATTTTTATGATTTTTTAATGAGAAAAATCAAAACTTTGTAAAGGAGATATAAGGGCTTATGTGCAAGGTTATTTTTCTTTAATCTATAATTGTAAAAGGAATAATAGACAAACTGCATCATGTAAAGAAGAAGCAAAGCAATGCTTTATAAATTGCTTTATTTTCTTGTTATTTTTAGTAGTTAAGGTTGAATTTTCTCCTTGGTCGGAATTGGGTTTTAGTTGGAGAAATAAGGTGTTCTTTCTTGCTTTAAAAGCAGTTTTTTGCTTTTTTTAGAGGCTTGACAGTTGATGCATGCAAATAGTGTGACTTTCCACTTTTTCGCCAACTGGTTACATTGTTTTTGGAACCTTTTCCTTGAGATTTTCTCAAGAGCTCGGATTAGGGTTTGAAACATATATCTTTGCGGAAATTTTAGGGTTTTTCCAATTCAGTCTATTTTATCTCTTGAAACATTTTTGAGCTAAAACTATTTTTGTACTTAGAGAGATTGTTTTGGCATACTCCTACAGTGAATAGAGGAACAACATTCCTACCTATCATATTTTGTGTCCATTTATGGTTCAGTTGATGTTATACTTGTGATTTTTTGTTATGTCCTAGGCTATAATTTGATGGACAAAAGTGCAAAAATACAGGTTGCATGTTGTGTTTGGAATAAACCTTCATGTAAAGTACTTATGTATTTTTTTTTTGAGAGGTTGTGATATCATTGTTAGTTGTCTGAGCATTGTTTGTGAGGAAAATCCAGAACAGTCAGTATTTCATCATTCAATGTTAAAAGTCACTTCAAAATCATATATTTTTAAGTTTTTCTTTTCTCTCTATCTCTTTTCCCAGAAGATTTTAGAGTAGGATCATTATACGGAGAACCAGCTTGCTTTGGAGATTCTCTTTCCTTATAGACCACCCATGTCTGGAAAGAGATTCCATGTTGCAACAGATAGTTAGAATTTCTACAAATCTAATAGGGTGCATATCTGATTGCTAACAGTTATCATATTGAGATGAGACACTAATGATTATCATAACTAGTTATTATGATGGATTATATTCTTATATAGTGTTATCAATTTTTTTGTATGATTAGGGATAGGAAAGGGATGTTGTCGTAACACTCATATTAGAGAGGCAAACGATATCATGACCATCTTCCTAATGATTGGTATTGTTTTAGCTATATGATATATGTTATATGCACATGTACTTTGACGTGTAATTGGAGTGATGCAGGTATTGAGTATTGACTCCGACTGGATTCATAGGCCTGAGTGTACTCTTATTTGCCTGATGGTGGCAGCTGGAGGTTGTCATACAAGCTAAATGTCCCCTACCCTAGCCCATTATACCTCATCAGTGCACTGCTCCCATGTTGTCTTACCATCCAGTTACCTAATAGTATTGTCTAGAGAACCCTTTGGTCATATGTGGTTTTCTAGTATCTCATGTTGAGGTATTTTGTCTTGTGTTCTATTAATATTTTATGTGGTTATATTTATATTTAATTGGTTGTCAATTTCTTGATGCAGTTTCTTCGAAATCTCTTTGTGATTTCATATATGACATTTTACGGTGTTTAATTGATTGGATATTCGAATGGTTATATCCATGGGGTTTTAAGTATGTTATTTTTAATTATTATTTTTATTGATCATTCTAGGGAATGATACATTTCATTTGGAAATTTTAAACGATTTTATTAATCTATTTTATGAGCCCTCATAATTTTATTTAGGTCCTATTTGGGGAGCTCGTGTATTTTAATATTGGATTTAAATTATTGTTTTCTTGGGTATTTGGGAATGTTGTATATTTTAGTGATTTAATTAATTAATTGGGGAGCTTTAATGGCTTATTTAATTAAATGATTTTATTCATTTTATTATTTTGAGAGTTTATAATTTGGGAAGAAAGATTTATTTAAAAATAAATAAAATTGATAGCTTGGTATTGGATATTTATTCTTTGTTTTAAACTTTGTTAGAGATTATACTTTTGGGAGGAGGATGCAATTTTCTTCTTGGAGGAAAGAGGGGAAAACCCTACAAATTGGGCAGCACAAAAAATGAGAAGAATCTGGGAGGAGAAATTTGTGGGCAATGGCCCTAGAGTTTCAACATAATTTTGTTGCTTTGTTGTTCGAATTTGGGATCTTGCCATACTTTATACATAGAGCTATCTTTCATTTTCATTGGGGTAGAAATGAGGTATTCTTCTATTTTCTTTCCTTGAATTCTTGTTTTTTGAAATATATGTAAGAGTGTGTTGAAATAATTTGGGAGTTTTAGTTGTTCAAGGGTTTGATTCAACTTGCTACTTGTAGTTTTTTTTCTATATGGCTGAATTTTGGGCATTTCTAGCTCAATTCATTGCCAATGATTGCTTTGTTAAAATAAATCCATTCTCTTGTTTTGAATTTTGAAAACAAAGATGAAATTCATTTTGAATTTGCCAAATCTAAATTAGATTGAAGGAAAAATCAGACTTTTGGGATTATTTATTTTCTTTCTGTTTTGCCCAACTTGTGGAATTTTTTTTTTAATTTTTGTTATTTGTCCACCCATTATAAATGATAAATAAATGTGGATTCTATGTATAAATTCCCATATCTCAAATGGGTTGCTGTCCGATTTTTAATTCGGGCACTTTCATTTTAATGTATTTTTTTTCCTACTTGGTTGAATGATGTTTTTGAACAACACCCTGTTATTGGTCATAAATTTGTAAAAAAATAGTGTATTATGTTTTGAAATTCTCATATCTCAACTGGGTCTTTGTCTGATTCAAATTCTAGGCACTTTTGTTTTTGCATGTATCTTCTTGCCCAATTTGTCAAAACGACATTTTTCAGATCAACACCTTGTTTTCGATTCTAAAATCAAAATAGAAGGTGTATCCCAACTTGGATTGTTGAAATATCAACTGGGTCAAGCTTGGAATTTTATTTTGAGCACTTTGTTTTTTCAAGAAAATTCTATGCCTCCATTTCCTTATGGTTTTCAACTATTCAGTGGCTTCTTTTACAACAACATTAGCTTGGTTGTTTAAATGCTTTCAATGATGGTTTTAATGGATTTTTCATTGTTTCATATTTTATTTGGGTCCCTCATTTGGTTAAACAAGATAGAGTAAAACAATGTAAGAAAATGAGTCCTCGTGCATGGCCTTGAGTGCTTGTAAAAGCTAAGGATGCACTCGAGATGGCCTATCCGTCTGCAGGGCGTTGAGTTATCCACCTGCAGGGTGTTGATCCAAGCATGATTGAGTTTCTTGTCTATGTGAGGGGTGTTTTTGAGTCCATGTGGTGACATCCCTTTGAGCACACATGGTGACACTCCATCCGATTTGCACTCTTGCACTCTTGTATTTTGTAGTCATGAGTATTACCCGACATGTATTGTATGAGAATATCTATGTTGTGTCATTGGCCTCGTGCTTGGTATTTTGGTTTGCTCCATGTCTGATGTGAGTTTTGGCCTTATGTTACCCCTTTCTTGTTTCTTTTGCTTGGGCATTGTGAATACCTCTGAGCACGGTGGGGTGGTCTCTCTAGAGTCCACGTGGTAGGAAGGCATTGCCACTGCCATTGGGGACCAACGTATAGGTTATTGGAACATTAGTTGGAGATATCCCCTCTTTGTACTTATCTTTTTGGTTGATGTATCTAATTCATGGCTATGCCATTGTACTCTTGTATATTTTTTTATCATATTGTACTCAAGTACATGCCTTTGTGTTAATATCTTATTAGATGTTGTATCTTGTTCATGGAAATGCTATTGTATTCATACATTTTCCCTTGTGCACATTGTACTCTCTTGAGAGAGAAACTAATCATAAGTTTAATGAGAAGATATTTGATGTTCTATTTTGGTTTATGGGTCTTGATGTTGGTATCAAACTCGATTGTTCTACAATCATCCTTAATTCCTTTTCTTTCATTAATTTTCATGTTTAAGTTGGGTCCATGGTTGTGTGTTCCTTCTTTTCGGCATTCTATTAAGGTTCCAGAGCACCAGTGCCTTCTGTTGCTATTTTGAGTGTAGTATCAATAGGTTCTGGAGTAGGGAGCTACAAAACTGCAAGTTTCAGAGCACCAACACTCTCTGTATGTTGACCATTGGACAACAATAGGTTCCAGAGTAGTGAGCTCCAGAACTGCAAGTTCTGGAGCAACAGGTTCCGGACCAGAGCAGCATGTTTCGGAGAAAATTTATGGAGCTATCCGGTTTGCTCTTGTTTGGATTTTCTCTGGAGGGTGGATTAGTCCTCTCCTTTGGGATGTCATTTAGGTTATATTTGGCCATGTTTTTTGTCATTTTATCAAATCGGTAATTACTTTATGTGTATGCTATTCCTATTGTTTAAAAAAAATTTATCTTGTCCCTTTTGGATCTTAACTCTTAGGGGTTCGTAGTGGGATGTTACATATGGTATCAAAGCCGATGTTCACACACTAGGATCTCTAGCGTACTTGATCCTTCTATGTTATGATTTTTTTTGTATGTGTGGTGTGAGCTTGTTAAATTATTTTTCATAGTCTTGATGACTAGCTTTCAGGCCTTAGTATGGTGTATAGATCGTCCTTGGGATGATCTAGTTTGATGTGTTCCTTGTTTCATTAGGATGCCCCTAGAGGTAGAGCCAAAGGAAAATTTAGAGGTAGAACCCATGTTGCAGCATTGGGATCCCTGCTTGTGGTTGATACTTTTTTGGTGTGTTGTGTGTGGTGGATAGAAGCAAGTGTTGTTGTTTCTTGCCCCTTTTGTGTCTTGTTGAGGAATGCTTTGTGAGGGCTAGTTAGACCCTTGAGCCTACCAAGAAGTGTGTTCTAATTGGTCTCCTTCTTGATGTGGCTCTTTTATTGTGTAAGGGTTGTGACCAATGACTGGACCTTGAGTGTGGTTGTAGCCCATGTGGTTTTGGAAGTGCTTTTGCATGTTATATTCAAATTATAGATATGGTAATAGAAATGAATGATCATGTTGTTAGTTCATAGAGATTATTGCATGCTCTCACATGATTGATGCATTTTTGTGGAAGTGATTAGCTATTATTGAAACCATGTTTGCACTCGTGCCTATGTCAAAATTGTAAATTTCTCTCTTCATCTCTCTTTCCTCATTGGTTTAATGAGGATGCCTATCTTTGAGTGTGAGGTTTATTGAAATATATTGTATATTGTCTTTTATGAGAAATTAATTATGCTTTCGTGAAGGTGTGTTTTATTAAATCAAACCTTGGGTAAAGGACCTATAGTCCCCAACTGCATTGTTGAGTTTTATGAAATCATGTAGATGTTAAACTATTATACTTTGATTCAAAATGCAAATGATTAATGCATGTTGAAGTGATAATGTTGTATACCTTGTCTTCAATAAACATTGCGATGATATTGTACTATGTATAGGAAATAAATGTGGTTAATGCATGTGTGTAATAAGGTGATTTACCACTAAATAATAGTGAATGTGAATGTGAGAATTATTATGGCATTGTTGATTTACTCCATGTAGCACTATGATTTATTGTATGAGATAAAGGTTGTGATTGTAAAATTATGTTTTTAATGATATTATTTTCTTGGAAATAGAAGATTGTATGGATGTTGGGAGTACATGATTCTTGGGAATTTTGTTTGATCTTGCATAATTAGAAGTGGATAATTGTTTTATTTTGGTAAGAAGAATTAGAAAAAGGTACTCCTTGTTATGTGAACATCCTATATTAGTGCTCATGTTGAGTGTTGTGGATATCATGTGCTTGAGTTGTGTTCCCATGGGATTGTGGTATAGGGTACCCATCCATGGATGATATTATTTTCGAAAGGGAATCACATTGGTTATGAAAATAAATGTATTAATGGTATGCGATATTTTGAAAAGTAATGGAATTGTGTATGTAATTGTAGCCCCTGTAAATGTGAGAAACCATTAATTGTGGATTGGTTGAGTGTTGTGAATACCTCGTACTTGCTTTGTGTACCCATGGGATGGTGATAATATGTACCCATTCTTGAGGATATGTTGTATATTAGGTATGGGATTAACCATACCATTATGTGATTGTATTTTGTTACCTAATTGAGGGCCAACCCATGTGTGGTTGAAATATATATATATATAAGAGTAGCCAAAAGCTAGTTTCGTAGATTCTCTTCTTTTAGTTCTCTAGTCCCTCAGTCTATGAAGGGGTAGTAGCAGCCACAAAGTTCCTTGGGCGGGGTGTGTAGCCTGTGCATATTGCAACATAGAGCAATCTTAGCTCAACCGATCCCAAGGAAAGTACTCACTACTTCCCCTTATGAAGGATCAAGGTACTTGATCCCTATGTGCTAGCCTTTTCCCTGGCTTTGAGTACAACATTGTTTTGTTAGATTTTCCTGGCCGCCTATAGGGGCATTGAATTGGCATTAGCGAGTCAACCTTGTCTAGATGAGAGGTGAGGCTCAAGTAGCCCCATATTTTTATACTCATATATGCGTTATATATATACCATATCTGCACATGTTTCAACATGATGCAATGGATATGATGCCACGTGCATAGACACGTGAAGGTGCACTATTATATTGTGTTATGATAGCCTACTTATGTGATGAGAATAATGGGGCCTCATACACTTGTCGAGGGACACTCATTATTGCTTTCAATAGTGTTTGGGTTGGTTAGAATATGGGTATGTCCTAGCCATGTATATCTTTGGCTACGATGAGTACTTGTGTGTGCCTTCTCCATGAGGTATTGCTATGCAGGGTGTGTTTTGCATGCACCTACTTTTTGTGGAGCCACAAATGCACTACCATGTGACATACAACCAGTATGTGCCTTCTCAGGTTGGTGTATGGCCATGCCGTGCTGAGACACGATGCGGGATGGGGTCGAGGTGCACATCCCATGAGGGCAACCAAGGAGTGCATGGGCCACTTGGTGAGTCCATGTCATGTGATGACGCGATGTGGGGTGTAGTCGAGGAGTACACCTCATGCCATGTGGTTGGCATTCTCACTTTGCACCACATAAGGGGTTATTGCGATAGTTAGACGTTATTCCCTCCTTCCTCGTTGGTGGCTATTATCTAGTCACGTAGTGTTGTATAGTGCAATTTCAAAGATTGTGGACCTTCTTTATGGTTATTGATGATATTCTATTGATTGTGAAGGCCAAAAATTTATTTATATTTGATTGTGATGGTTTAGCCACACCTTGTGATCTTCACTTGCATGTAACTCTCATGGTTACATTTGATTTAGTGTTGAAATTGTGCCCATTTCTTGTTTAGTTGTTGAAATTGAATCTTTATTTGATATTTATTTATGATCTTTGGTGGCTAAACTAGTTTCCTACGTGTTGTTTTCAAATGTTGTAATGTGATTCCTCATCGGGCATAGGATATCTAGACTCGGTTGAGAGTATACGAGGAAGTAGACGCAGGGAACCTTGAGGATGGGGGTATGTGAAGCTGTTATATAGCTAAGACCCACTACCCACCTATGTGTGATGACTATCTCTTGGAGGCTAACCACCTTATACAAGAGATATGTCATTGTGGTCTTGTTTGGATGGTCTCACCATGTGCATGTGGCCTAACACCATCAAGCCACTGAGTGTGAGGTATGGATTATGTGAGATGGATATTGGCTCCTGGCTCATGGATTATGTATCATGGATTAGTATGTTGCTTCCCGGTGTCCAGATGGACCCTTGTATAGCCTTGTGATGTGATTCCCAGTGATGTAAGTATATATATATGTATAAATTCATGTTTCATATTGGATATGGTTTCATATGAAAAGTTCAAGAGTTGGCTTATTGTGTTTTAGAAAGTGTAAATTGTTATATTTTGTTGAAAGTGATGTGAAATATGTTCTAATGTGTGAGATTGGAAGTGTGTGGAAAACAAATTTTATTTTAAACAATGGTGTTTTGGAAAGAATTGAGTGCTTATGCATCTTTGTTACCCTATTTTTAGTGGAAAGCAATGTGTATCTTAGCCTATCATTGTATGAATGCGGGTGTTAAAATAAATGCTTATTTTGAGAATTGTGACATATGTGGTGTTAACAAGATTAACCATGCTATTTTATTTATTTATTTATTTCATGTTGAGATTTTATAAGGCATATGTTGAAATATATTGATAATGATGCTTAGAAAGGTGAATGTTAAATGGTTGTCCTTTCTATTTCGTTCAATGATGAATGATGTATATTATATTTCTCATGTTTGGGATGAAGCACAATAATTTAATGTTAATTTTTAGATGTTGAGCACTAATGTGTGACATGGCTGCATATTGAGCTTACATGACTTCCAAGAGTAAGTCAAATCTTAGGGGGGGGGATGTAACACCTCTCTAACCTTAGCCTGCGTAAGATGGTATTTTAATTTTGATTTAGCATTCTAAATGTTATCATATTGAGATTAGGCACTTATGATTATCATGATTAGTTATTATGATGGATTATATGCTTATATAATGTTATCATTGTTTTTGTATGATTAGGGATAGGAAAGGGATGTTGTCATAACACTCGTATTCGAGAGGCTTATGATATTATGACCATCTTCCTAATGATTGATTTCATTTCAACTATATGATATATGTTATATGCACATGTACTTTGACATGTAATTGAAGTGATACAGGTACTCAATATCGACTCCGCTTGGATTCACATGCCTGAGCGTACTCTTATTTCCCCAATGGTGGTAACTGAAGGTAGTCATATAGGCTAAATGCCCCCAACCCTAGCCCATTGTACCTCTTTAGTGCAGTGCTCCTGTGTTGTCTTACCATCTGGTTACCTAACGGTATTGTCGGAGCACCCTTCGGTCATATGTGGTTTTCCAGTATCCCATGTTGAGGTATTTTGTGTTGGTTTATGTTAATATTTTATGTGGTTATATTTATATTTAATTGGTTGTCGATGTCTTGATGTGGTTTCTTCGAAATCTCTTCGTGATTTCATATATGACATTTTACGGTGTTTAATTGATCGGATATTTGAATGGTTATATCCATGGGGTTTTAAATATGTTATTTTAAATTATTATTTGTATTGATCATTCGAGGGAATGATACATTTCATTTGGAAATTTTAAACGATTTTATTAATTTGTTTTGTGAGTCCTGATAATTTTATTTAAATCCTATTTGGGGAGCTCATGTATTTTAATATTGGATTTAATTATTGTTTTCTTGGGTATTTGGGAATGTTGTATATTTTAGTGATTTAATTAATTAATTGGGGAGCTTTAATGGCTTATTTAATGAAATGATTTATTTCATTTTATTATTTTGAGAGTTTATAATTTAGGAAGAAAGATTTATTTAAAAATAAATAAAATGGATAGCTTGGTATTGGATATTCATTCTTTGTTTTAAAATTTGTTGGGGATTATCCTTTTGGGAGGAGGATGCAATTTTATGCTTGGAGGAAAGAGGGGAAAACCCTACAAATTGGGCAGCAAAAAAATTGAGAAGAATCTGGGAGGAGAAATTTGTGGGCAATGGCCCCAGAGTTTCAACATAATTTTGTTGCTTTGCTGTTCGAATTTGGGATCTTGCCATGCTTTATACATAGAGCTATCTTTCATTTTCATTGGGGCAGAAATGAGGTATTCTTCTATTTTCTTTCCTTGAATTATTGTTTTTTGAAATATATGTAAGAGTGTGTTGAAATAATTTGGGAGTTTTAGTTGTTCAAGGGTTGGATTCAACTTGTTGCTTGTAGTTTTTTTTTTCTATATGGTTGAATTTTGTGTATTTCTACCTCAATTCATTGTCAATGATTGCTTTGTTAAAATAGATCTAATCTCTTGTCTTGAATTTTGAAAACAAAGATGGAATTCATTTTGAATTTGCCAAATCTAAATTAGATTGAAGGAAAAATCAGACTTCTGGGATTATTTATTTTCTTTTTGTTTTGCTCAACTTGTGGAAATGCGTTTTTAATTTATTTTATTTATCCACCCATTATAAATGAGAAATAAATGTGGATTCTATGTATAAATTCCCATATCTCAAATGGGTTGATGTCCGATTTTTAATTTGGGCACTTTCATTTTAATGTATTTTTTTTCCTACTTGGCTGAATGGCATTTTTGAACAACACCTTGTTCTTGGTCATAAATTTATAAAAAAATAGTGCATTATGTTTTTAAATTCTCATATCTCAACTGGGTCTTTGTCCGATTCAAATTCTGGGCACTTTTGTTTTTGCATGTATGTTCTTGCCCAATTTGTCAAAATGACATTTATCAAATCAACACCTTGTTTTCGATTCTAAAATCAAAATAGAAGGTGTATCCCAACTTGAAACGTTGAAATCTGAATTAGGTCAAGCTTGGAATTTTATTTTGAGCACTTTGATTTTTCAAGAAAACTCTATGCCTCCATTTCCTTATGGTTTTCAGCTATTCAGTGGCTTCTTTTACAACAACATTAGCTTGGTTGTTTAAATGATTTCAATGATGGTTTTAATGGATTTTTCATTGTTTCATATTTTATTTGGGTCCCTCGTTTGGTTAAAAAATATGGAGTAAAACAACATAATAAAATGAGTCCTCGTGCATGGCCTTGAACGCTTGTACAAGCTAATGATGCAGTCAAGATGGCCTATCCATTTGTAGGGCATTGAGTTATCCGTCTGCAGGGCATTGATCCGGGCATGATTGAGTTCCTTGTCTATATGAGGGGTGTATTTGACTCTGTGTGGTGCCATCCCTTTGAGCATACATGGTGACACTCCATCCAATTTGCACTCTTGCACTCTTTTATTTTGTAGCCACGAGTAGTACTCGACATGTATTATATGAGCATCTCTATGTTGTGTCATTGGCCTCGTGCTTGGTATTTTGGTTTGCTCCATGTATGATGTGAGTGTTGGCTTTATGTTACCCCTGTCTTGTTTCTTTTTCTTGGGCCTTGTGACTACCTCCGAGCACAGTGGGGTGGTCTCTCTAGAGTCCATGTGGTAGGGAGGCGTTGCCACCACCATTGGGGATTGGTGTACAGGTTATTGGAGCATTAGTTTGAGTTATCCCCTCTTTGTACTTACCTTTTTGGTTGATGTATCTGATTCATGGCTATATCATTGTACTCTTGTATATTTTTTTATCATATTGTACTTATGTACATGCCTTTGTGTGTATGTCTTATCAGATGCTGTATCTTGTTCATGGAAATTATATTGTATTCATACATTTTCCCTTGTGCACATTGTACTCTCTTGAGATCTAGAAATTAATCATAAGTTTAATGAGAAGATATGTGATGTTCTATTTTGGTTTACAGGTCCTGATGTTGGTATCAAACTCGATTGTTCTACAATCATCCTTAAGTCCTTTTCTTTCATTAATTTTTATGTTTAAGTTGGGTCCATGGTTGTGTGTTCCTTATTTTCAGCATTCTGCTAAGGTTCTAGAGCACCGGTGCCTTCTAATGTTGTTTTGAGTGTAGAAGAAATAGGTTTTAGAGTAGGGAGCTCTGAAACTGCAAGTTCCGGAGCACCGACACTCTTTGTTTGCTAACTAGTGGACAACAACAAGGTTCGGAGCAGAGCAACATGTTCTAGAGAAAAATTCTAGAGTTATCCAGTTTGCTCCTTTTTGGATTTTCTCTGGAGGGTGGATTAGTCCTCTCATTTGGGATGTCATTTAGGTTATATTTGGCCATGTTTGTTGTCGTTTTATCAAATTGGTAATTACTTTATGTGTATATTATTCTTGTTGTTTAAAAAAATTATCTTGTCCCTTTTGGCTCTTAACTCCCAGGGGTTCGTAGCGGGATGTTATAGGTTTGCTTCATCCAAAGCACTTGAGTGTAGTAATATGTTGCAGCAATATATTTTGCTTCTACTTGTGACAAATATATTGAATCCTACTTTTTTTTCAATTATAAGACCAATTTTTCTCCCAAAAAGAATGCACTCCCACTTATACTTCTCTAGCTATCAACACAACTTGCCTAATCAACATGAATATACAGACCCAAAAGAAATTTTGATCCTTAGGCTTAGAATCCAAAGTACCCTTTAGGTAACTAAAAATCCTTTTCACATCTTTTTCATGAGGTTACTTAGGATTGACTTGAAATATGGAAACCAAACATACTGCAAGCAGAGCAACCCTTATGTGAAGGATATGTTCAAGCACTATATGTTCTATAGTAAATATAGGCATTCTAACATGTTGTTATTTTGGAAATAGAGCATTGTGACACACCAATACATCACATAAATCAATATAATATGCACAAGATATGCCCATAGATTTGTATTGACAAAAAAAATATTTTGGAGGAAAGAAAGCCTTCAACATTGCTTTGCTAAGACAGATCAGAAAGCTATCACTGATATCTTCCACATCAGAAGGTATAAATACTTGAAAACTTGGATATGATACCTTCACATCTTGATCAACAAGACATATGAATCACAAGACCAAAAATTTATTTGAGAGATGCAAACCAATAAGCCTCAACTTTTCCTCAACAAAATGTAGATTGAATGTCTTCACACATTATCAATCTTGCACCGGGAACACAAAAAAAGGTCCATATATGCAGAGAAGATCCACACATTGGCTAATATGATTCAAATCATTCTTCATGCTGAAGTCTTCAACACCTTTTTCTTTTCAGAGGGAATTGTTTTTTGCAAGTGACATCCCCCCTGAGATAATACACTATCTCAGTTTGTCTTGGAATCTTGTGCAAAGTGCACAAGAGTAGAATCATCCTTCTTCTCATGGTATTCATTCTCGATATTTTCATTTCCCTTCTTTTATTGATTAAGGGATTGATTCTTTTTCTGATACTGAGAAGATAACTTCACAAAACCATTTCTATAATAGTTTTCCTTATGTCCCATATTTTTGTATTTTTAGCACATGACATTGTTCTCTGAAACAAAATTGTTTCTCTTCATGTTAGATTTACACTCATTAGCTTTGTGACCATAGTTGTTGTAGACATAGCAATATCCATGAAATATAAAAGTATTGTTTCTTTAATGTACAAAATACCTTCCTATGTTGTTATTCCTTCTCTATCTAACTCTAATCAACAACCTTATGTATAAAAATATTGTAAGAAAAATAATAACTTTGAAAGGATTGATTAGAAATTTTAGGAGCATGATGTTTTGCTATGGGAGGGCTTCTAAAAGCTTTATTCTTTTTTTTAGAATAGGATCCAAATCCTTTCTTGCCATTATGAATGTTATGTGTATCTTCAGAGGCATTCTTCTAAGAGTCTTCAAGGCCAACTCTCTGTGTGCCTATAATCATAACATGACCTAAATCTACTAGATCCATACAAAATTAGGGAAGATTTAGTTAGTTAAGCTATAATCCCAATGAAATTATTGAAATATTCAAACCAAGCAACCATTAAACAAAACATGAAATAAATCATAAATGCATAAAGGAAACCTAATTTAAAACTCAAAACCTCATCCCATTGGGGGATTAGTGATGCATACAATTTGAAATGATAGTCCTTTCCTAATCCCTAGATGGAAACAAGCTTTCCAATGGATAACATTGATAAAAATTGATGAAAGCCTAAACTAAACATGATGCTAAAATGGATGCAAAATCTAATTAAGATGATGCTAAAAATATAAAACCGCTCATAAAGATTGCTCTAAATTTCACTATAATAACTTTTCTATAATGGAAGTGGATCCATTTCTCTCCAAAATGAGGAGTATTTATAGGATAAAATGGTGAATAAGGGTGAAGATCAAATTACACAATCAATGGTTGAAAGGAAAGGAGAGATGAATTAATGGATTAAGTATTCTCATCAAGGGATGAGAATTCAAGTTGACATTGATCAAAAAGTTAATCAATGGCTCACAATGATCCAAAAAAACACTCTTCCTAAAAATTAGTAAGTGGTTAAAAGATATTTCCATTTTGAATGAGTGCACAAGGAGGAATATTCCCTTGCAAGTGGGAGGGTGGGGAAAATTAGGAATTAGATAATTAAAACAAAATTTTAATTGTGCAAGTTAGAGGAAATTGGGATTATCATTATAATTTATTTATTTAATGAAAAGGGGTAAGTGAAATTTAATTCAATAATTTAGGTTATTTAATTAAATGAGAGGACATAAAGGGGTCTGATTTAAATAATTTACATTATCCAATTAAACAAGATGAAACATTAGTGTGAAAAGGGGGTGGATTAACCTAATGTGATTAATTATTAGATTAATAGATGAGAATGATGCATTTAATTAAATAACTAGGATTATTCAATTAAATAGTTGAAAAGAAGGTGAATTTAGGACAAAACAATGTTAGTAATCAGATTCAAGTGTGAATTATTAGTCAAGAGAATTTTAAGTGTCTACACTCTCTTCTTTTGTTTCAATCTTTTCATTTGATTTTGAATTGCCAGGACTAGATTTCTCTCCTTTGTCAATTTGTTCATTTTCTCTTTTTAGAGTATTCCTTAGAGTGGTATTTTCTTCTTCAAGCTTTAAAAATTCAAGAGTTTTGTCTTTGAGTTTGATATTCAAGCAATCTTTAGTCCTCTTTCCTTCTTCAACCTTTATTTTTAAATTAGAGATCACACCTTCTGGTTCTTTTAGTTTGTTTTCATATATTTTTCCTTCTTTTACTTGAATTCTCAATTTTTTAGATTCTTCTTTTGATTTTGTAAGAAAGATTTCATATTTTTGATTTAGAAATCTTTCTTCATTCAGGTCTTCCAATGTAGACAAGGGGTTTTGCTTAAAATTGAATCCCCCATTCATCTTAATTAAATTCCCAACCTTCAGGTTCCATAGATTCGAGATCTAGATTGGAGGAAAATATGTCTTCATTACTTAAGGAGCTTGACTCCTTACATATCTCAACATTATAATTTTTATTAGTAGTATTGAAATCCATAAAGATAGCTTAATAATTTGAATAATTCTCCACATCTTCAGAGGAACCGCTACTCTATTTGGAATAAAGACCCTTCTTGACCTTATTTCTTTTATTGCTATCATTTTATTCTTTATAAGGACATTTGGATGCAAAATGATATATTCTTCCATAATTGAAATATTTAAAAGATAACTTACCTTTGTAATTTCTAGTGCAATTCTTGAATATTCTCACAAAGTTAGCCTCAACATCATCCAAGTCTTCATTTTGATCAAGAGTTTCATCTTCAATATTTTCATTGACTTTGAAAGTAGCTTCTTTTTTTGGAACACCTTTATCAAATTCTCTCATCTCAAAGGTAGTAAGAGAACCAAACATTTCCTCAACTAAATATTGATCCAAGTATTTGGATTCTTCAATGGAAGAAACTTTATGACTGCAATATTTTGGGAGAGATCACAAAACCTTCTTCACAATTTCACTTCCTTCACTTCTCCATCAAGAACAATAATTCCAGTAGCAACTTCTTGAACCTGGAGCATATAGCTTGAAATATATTCATTAGCTGTCATTTGAAGAGTCTCAAATATGCTCTTGAAGGTCTACATCTTGGCTTGCTTCACTTTAAAATCTCCTTCATAGATACTACTAAGCTTCTCCTAAGCATCTTTGTCAGAATTATAATTCATCAACCTCAATAATTTTGAATCAACTAATCCACATAGAATAGAATTCTAGGCTTTTGCATTATATTCATATAATTTGATTTTAGCATGATTTGTAATAGGAGTGGTAGATGCAACATAGCCACATTTGACTAATTTCCAAACACCAAAACCAAAAGAGTTTAGGTTTCCTTCCATTCTCATTTTCCATTAGGATTAATTAGTCCCATCAAACCTAAGACCCTTGTATGAGACATCATGTGCCATCCCAAATCTTTACATCAAGATGTTAGGAATTTATAAAGGAGATTGGCTTTGATACCAATTGTTGAACACTTTTGGAGACTGAGAGGGGGGTATGAATCAGTCTACTCAAAACTTTACCCCTTTCGAAACTTGAAATTTTTAGGACAACTTAAATTCCCTTAGAAGGGTATGTGCAAGATCATCATGGGCCAAAAAGTGGCAATATGATGGATATGTGGTTGGTGACTTTTTTTTACCCAAAATTGATGAAACAAAAAGGGTTTTTAAAAGAGATTCTCAACTTTCCACTAATATAAATTATGCTTTACTTTGAATTTAATAAATAATTATTATTCATTTTCTATTGAATTATGAATAAAGTCTTGATTTTTTGGCTGATTGAAAAACATATATAGATTTCAAATGGTATCATTTTTTTTGAATCCAAAATATGCATCACATTCTATGCTTTGCATACTATAAGATTAAAACAAAAAAAAAAAAAATCATGAAGTTTTGACCAAGTTAAGGTGGTCAGACATACGAGTCTTTATATTTTTAAAGTAGTTGTAAAAAAATTATAATTAATTATTTACTTGGAATTTTTTTATAAAAAAGTATGAATCACATCGTGAAATGAGTCCTCTACTTATATATAAAATATTATACAAAAATATTATCATTTTAATGTGGTTAGGGTGATCAGATAGACACCTACTTTTTTTTCCCTAAAATTTAAGTACTACTATATTGAAATTTCAAATTTTCACCAAATAGATTTTATTTTTTTGTAAATAAACCTACTAATTTAGAAACTATATTCAATTAGCTATGAATTCTATTCTTACATATTTTTGAAATAATATAGATAAATTATTCAAATTTTTATGTCAAGTTGCCAAACTCTATTTTTTCTGAATTTTTTGCCACTTAAGGCCTATTTTTCCATGATGATCCTGCACATACCTATAAGATAAAGATAGAACTTTAAGAAAAGTAGTAATAAAGTTTTTTATTACAATTAGAATATTTTATCAAACTTAACCAATCAAAGATATTGTAGTAATCAGATGAGTAGAAAAGAGAAGGAAATAGAGAACACAAACATGCATAGGGAGACACTAGATTTACGTGGAAAACCTAATTAGGGATAAACCATGGTGAGAGTAAACTCGCAATATAAGACCCACTACCAAAAGAATTACAAGAAGGCTCATTTCCTTAGAGAAATATATAAAAAGGACATACAATAATGAAGTACCAACCAACTCTAGGAGTAAGATACATGGACCTAATGAGATTCACTATCTAAGAGTAGGATACAATATGCTTTAAAGAGAATTACAAAGAATTCCAACACAACTCTCTATTGATTGAGGTGTTCAAGCATAATAGATATTTCCTTTCACAATATTTAACACTATTTCTACTAGACATTCAATATGATTCACACATACACTTCTTTGGACTTGTACACTTCTCCATCTTGTTGCATTCAAAATGATCTTGCATTTATATCCACCACAACACTTCAATTTTTTAATTAGGTTGTCTAGGAAGAAAATAAACAATGAATATAGTTGGTAAACCACCAAAAACATAATACAGTCCTATCTTGAAGATAGCTCAGAGCAAAAAATATTAGCACTTCCTTCAATGTGATCGAAAATGATTTGCATGTAGGCGCACATCAACCTAAGTTGGCATCAATGAAACATGTGGATGAAACATTGAAGCACATAACTAGTCAACCCATAACCTCTTTTTCAATTGAATTGAATTGATGGAGTCCTAAATATGATAGGTCAAGACCCAAATCTATCATGAAACATCTTCCATTACTAGTGCAGCCCCAAAGCATATGACCCAAGCAAAGGAATAGGTCCTACCAGCTAGATACCCATAAATAACCAAGAAATCCAACTCAAGAAATAATACAACACCAAAGTGGCCAATTAGCAACATTTGGATCACATAGGGATGTTCGTTTAACATCCAAAATCACTTCCATATACTTATTTCATATTCTCATGCCATCAATAGCCACCACATATCAAACAGGTAGAGAAAACTTGATTAAGGAAACACAAGATACATAACTGGATGATGTAACATTTGTAGAACAACTTGTGGACCAATTCAACATATGTTATTGAAATTGAGACATTTCATAGACATTGTGAGAACTTTCACCAATCCAAAGGAGTAGAGACATTAATGTGGAGAATTTCCTAGACCAGTCCAAACAACTAGCAACACTGTCTTGACCTTATATAATTCATAGGAACCTCCTCAACAACATAGGTGACCTAAAAATATAGGAGTGTAACATACATAGATCATTGACATTGAAAACCAAACTACAATACCATAACTATAATAGCGAAGGAATGTGAAGCATTACCCTAAATAGAATTCAATGTAGCTTCCTGAACCAGAATCATTTGAGCAACTTATCGAGACCAAAATTTCCTCTTAGCAACACATATATTATCAGAAACATCAAGAGAGAGGAAGAGACATATAGTAAACCTTCAACAACATTTCTCCAACATTATTCATGCTTCTAATCCTCATTTGAATATGAAATAAAATTTGTTGATAGTAATAATACATTATATGAGTATCAACAACAATGCTTCTTTGATAAGGCATGACATCCAACCATGAACTTCTCCAACTCTCCTTTTCTTTGATAAGGCATGAAATATAGTCATGAAATTATTCAACTCTTCTATTTTTTGATAAGGCATGGAATCCAACCATGAACTTATTCAACTCTTCTCTTCTTTGATCAGGCATGACATCCAACCATAAACTTCTTCAATTCTCTTTGATGAGGCATAACATCCAACCATGAACTTCTTCAAATATTCTTTGATGAGACATGCCATCTAATCAACAATCAATGTTGACATCCATCAACAATATCCTTCATGTTAACATCTATTTCAATAATTAGTGTTTACATTAATTACAACAACACAACTATCATGTTGACATCAATGACAACAACTGTCAACACAAAATTCCCATGTTATGGAAAATATTTTTCCTAGTACACACAATTGTATGTACATCAAAATCATAAATGTAGTGACATAAGGAACATGAGTCACATGCTCCATATCAATGGTTGTTGTAGGATATTACTCAATTAAAACATTAATTCCCATAAAAATAAGAAAACTCAATTGTCTACTACTTGTCATGTTGAAAAAGTGTAATGCAAAGTGTAAGTGTGAATAAGGTGTAAAGCACAAAAGAAACTTCTTAATATGACATTATATCAAAGACAAAGCCAAATGAATCAATTCAAAGCAATAATCTACTAAAAGCGTCATATTTCTCTCTATCTCCAAAGATTTATTAAATCACTGTGGCTCTCAGATCGTGTGAGCACTATGATTGTCAAAATGATTATCTGAAGAACGAGATGGATGCTAATGCAATGATATGAAGCTTAATGTGATAATACTAGATGATGAAGAAACTAAACTAGCATGAATTGACATGGAAACATATAAATACAACTATAGGAGGTAGCCATGATATGAAACTTGATTGCTAGATGCTGGATGCTTGATGCTTGGATTCCTGCAGAGTAAGAGTGCATAAGTTAGATTCTCTAGATCCTTTTCTTGGTTCAATGAGGCTGTATTTATAGATTTATTGGCTATAGAAATGCACAAGGATGGAATTAAGAGGCTTGGATTCAATCTGGAGGATTTAATGGTGAAATATGGAGGAGATTGAGAGAATTTTGATGATTGTCTCTACCCATGAAAACACCAGGCAAGAGAGAGGAGAGATTGATGGAGGAGGATTGAGAGAAGATTTTGGAATTTGTCTCCAATTTGTCTCCAAAAATTCCCGTGAAGTTTCAAAGCATTAATTGTGACATATTTTAGACATAAATTAGACATAGGATATCTAATTCATTTTTGAGAAATATAGATGGAATATTCTTTATGCTTTTATTCAAATATTTTGATTTATTTAAATTAGCAAAAGAGGAATAAATAATTTAATAAAATGACTATAGAAGTTGTTTATTAAATTAAACAGAAGAATATGGCAATTAATAAATAAAGTGTTGGATCTTTATTTAATTAATTTAAGATTGATGTGATAGAATAAAATAGGGATTTGATAATTAAATCAAACAAAGTATTTAATTTTGTTTATTTAATTAAGATGAATTTAGAACAATTAGAATAATTTAAATGTGAATGTGAATGTGAACTATATAAATAAATATTTCTATTTATTCGATAGTGGAGGAAAATAGAATAATCAATCAAATAATTTCTATTTAATTAATCAAAATTCTCCAAACCATTTTTAGGTGTATACACAAAGTTTGCATTCTTACACTAGTCCAACCAATTGTGTTCACTCTATCTCTTCAAATCTTCATACCTTAGATATACTTGGAAGCCCCTAATTACATCTCAAATTATGCTAAAGTTAAGACTTCGAATCACAAATGGGTAAGTCCATGGAAATGGGGGACCAAAAAGTGGTCTTAAGGGGCTACTTTTTTTATTGAAACTAGGAAAATGACCTTGGATGAGAAATTAGAGATATTTACGCTCAAAATTTGAAGATGCAACAAGAACAAGAGTCATAGTTCTCTAAATCTACTTTCTAAACTACTATTTTTTTAATGGTGGAGATTAAGGGGTTAAATAGGGGGAGTACAAAAATTGCTCTTGTTTTTGTCAAAAAAAAGTTATAGAATCTGGTGTACTCCCTTAAAATGTAAACCTTTTTTAGTATTTCAAAAATAACTTCACTAAAAAATTAGCTAAGACCACATAGTTTATGGTTGAATTTTCCACCAATTTCTTAATTAATATATGATTTTTTACTAATTTTCAAAGTGGACACATCTTGAAAAATGAAAATTGAGTGTATTCCCCCTATTTTTTCACATGTTTAAAATAAAGTCTTTGTAAAAATGTAATTTTTTTCATATTTTGGGTATGTGCAAGATCATCATGGAAAAAACATGCCCTTAAGTGGTGATGAAAATTCAGAAAATCAGAGTTAGGAAAATTTATGTAAAAATTTGAGTAAGTTGTCTATATTATTTCAAAAATATGTAAGAATAGAATCTGTAGAAAATTGAATGTAGTTTCTAAACTACTAGTTTTATTTTAAAAAAAATCTATTTGGTGAAAATTTGAAATTTCAATGCAGTAGTACTTAAATTTCAGGGAAAAAATAAGAAGTAGGTGTCTGTCTGACCACCCTAACCACAATAAAATGATAATATTTTTTAATAAGATTTTAGATATAAGTAGAGGACTCATGTACCAATGTGCTGCATATTTTTTTGTAATTTTTTTCCAAATAAATAATTAATTATGAATTTTTTATTACAACTTTCAAAAAATTAAAAAACTCGTATGTCTGACCACCTTAACTTGGTCAAAACCTCATGATTTATTTATTTATAATCCTATAGTGTGTGAAGCATAGAATGTGACACATGTTTTGGATTCAAAAAATGTGATACTGTTTGAAAGTTATAGATGTTTTTCAGTCAACCTATCAATTAGGATTTTACTCATAATTCAAATAGAAAATGAATAATAATTATTTATTAAATTCAAAGTAAAACATAATTTATATTGGTATAAAGTTGAGAATATCCTTTAAAAAACCTTTTTGTTTCATCAATTTTGGCTAAAAAAAAGTCATCAGCCACATGGGCCATCATATCACTTACATAGTGCCACTTTTTGGCCCATCATGATCCTGCACATACCATTTGATAAATGGGTAAAAAATGAAGTAAAAATACCATATATAGGTTTACAACAAAAAATGGTAACACAAACAAAAGAAATTAAAGATCAAAACCTTAACATATTTGAAATGTAGAAAAAATACATGGTTAGAAAACTAAGAGAGAGCTTGATGTTATTGTGGTAGATTTTTGCAAACTTGATGGAAAGAACATTCAATATTTAATCATTTTTTTACAATTTACAAAAATATTCCTTTAGGCATAAATACGCAAGCCCAACTCTTTGGGCTGGATTCCAAGGAAAATAAAAGCCTAAGGGCTAGCAATACCCAAAGTAGATACAAATGTGAATGTGTTATATAACATGCTCACATTATAAAACACTAATGTTATATAACATGCTTAAATTTGTGTTAAGAAAAAATATATTTCTCTCCTACTCCCTCTCTCCCTCTATCTTCATCTCTACCTCTATCATCCTCTCTTCCTCTCTCTCCCCATCTCTCTTCATATACTTATATATCTATATCTTTATTTGCCTGTCTATCTTTCTCTACATTTCTCCTTCTATCTCTCCCTCTCTTTATCTTTATTGCCTTATCTCTCGATATCTCTCCCCCTCTTTATATCTATATCTACCTCCATTTGTCTCTTTTTATTCAACTCTCTCTCTCTCTCTCTCTCTCTCTCTCTCTCTCTTCCCATATTTTCCTATCTTCTCTTTCTCTCTCTCCATCTCTAATTCTATCTATCTCATTCTTTCTACTTTATATCTCTCTATATCTCTCCTTCTCCCATTCTATATATTGTTCTTTCTCTCCATTTCTATTTGTCTATTTTTAGACCTATCTCCCCATCTCTCTCCCCATATTTCACTTTCTCTCCCTATAATTCTCTATCTATCCCTCCTCTCCCTCTCTTTGTCTCTTTTTTTTAATTTTTTATCTCTATACCTATCTATCCCTCCTCTCTATCTCTATATTTATCTCTATCTATATCTTTGGATTTATCTCTTTCCCTTCCTCTATATCTCCCCATCTATATCTATAACTCTCCCTCTTTCTCTTCCCATATTTTTATCTCTATATTTCTCTCTATATATCTCGCTCTCCCCATATATATTTTTATATCTCTACTTCTCTCTATCTCACCTATCTCTACCCTATCCCTCTAGATATTTATATTTATCTCTCTCCAACCCTCTCCCCCTCCCCCTCTCCCCCTCTTCCTATATTTTTTCCCTCTCACCCTCTCTAGCTCCATCTCTCTCCCTCTTAGACCTATCTCTCTACCTATATTTCCCCTTTTGTCCCTCCCTCTCTCTCCATCTTCCCCTTTATACTTCTACCTATCTCTCTTTTGATTCCCATATTTACATATATCCTCCTGATTATCTCTTCCTCTCTATCTATCCCTCTATCCATCTCTATTTTTTTATTTATACTTCTCTCTATCTCACCCTTTCTCTCTTCTTATCCCTCTCTATCTCGCTATCTCTCCCTCTCCCTCTCTATATATTGAGTTATCTCTCCCCCTCTCCCTTTCTCTCTCCATCCCACCCTATATATTCCTCCCTCTTCCCATATTTTCCTCTCCCCTCACTCTCTCTAATTCTCTCTATCTCACATTTTATCTATCCCTACCCCTCTTTATCTCTTATATTTCACCCTTTCTAAAAACTCATTTTCTCTCCCTTTCTCCACCTTTATCATTTTGTCTCCATATATCTCTCCTCTTCTATCTCACTTCCTCCATCCCTCTCTCTCTCTCTCTCTCTCTCACTCTATCACACCCTCTATATCTCTCTCACTCTATCTTATCCTTTTTTCTCTCCCTCTTTATATCTACCTCTCTATCTCCATATTTATCTCCATATTTATCCCTATTTACATCCATCTTTGTCCATTTATCTCTATCTCTCTCCTTATTAGAATATTCAAAGTATTTATAAATGTGAACAAATTATAACATCTTCTACCAATTGAATCCTTTGTGCTCAAAGGATTAAAAAAAATTACAACATCTTCCAAGTAAATATCATCTTGACTGCAACTATCTTCTCTTCCATCATGCCCAAACATGAAGTATAATAAATCTAAGATAATACAGAATGCACTATGTATATCAATTAGATACACCACTATATATAGCCTCAACTTATTACTAGAAGGAAGGAATTATCACATGACATGCTTATGAAATTATTTCAGATGGAGATAATAAAGAAGGAACACATTATTATCATTTTTATTATGATGAGGAAAAAATTAAATTGGGTTCCCTTATCATGGATTGAGAATACATTGAGTATCCTATAGGATTAGTGGTTGTTACTAGAACATGTCTTAGAAGGTACCAAAATGAATAAGTCTCATGTATGATTTTTTTAACACTTTGACACACATAGAAAGATTCTTCATTATTCTAACCTTATTGTCACATAAAATGTTAAATTGATCAAATATGGGAGTAGACTCTTGAATAAGAACTTGTGGAAATATTGTGAGTATGATCATGAGACAATACCAGAAAGAATAAGTAATAGAGCACATTTGCATGGTTAATTGAATTGAATTGGTTGAATGAATCAAAGGTTTCACATATTTTATAAGTATGATTTTTAGTTCTAATTTTTTTGATCATGTTATTGACTTCTTAAAATATATTTTAGATTCATGGTTGTTGTTACGGTCTTGTTTTGACTATTTGTAAGTCCTATCATTTTGATTAAAAATGTTCAAGGAGGTTAATAAAGGTAATATGATGCTAATCTAGCTATGGGGATTCTTGAAGAGCTTGAAATTTTCATACCTATACCTTGTCATACCTACAAGATCAAAGCTAGAAATGGTCAAATTGATTGAAAAAGTGAAAATTTTGTATTTTCAAGCTAATTTGTATATATGTATGTAACTGAAATTATTTGTAAGGGTTGTGATAAATCATTAAGAATAATTAGAAATATTTTTTACCTTGTATTGAGGCAATAAAGAAATATTTTTCTAAATGATTTTAGTTGGCATAGTTGACTGTTTATGAGGTGTTTGCAGTTTCAAATTATTTTGATGAAATGAATTTTTTATCATCTTTATTTTAAAATAAAATAATTTTTAAATGATGGATAAATTAATATGAATACTTTTTAAATTAATTTTGAATCAAATTTAAGTAAATAATTCAAAATAATTTCATTAAAAAATGAAATGGATTAAGAGGTTTAACTTATAGTCATGGTAAGATGTTTGTAAGATGAGATAAGGGTGGAAGAATTTTCTTAGATGGTAAGGTAGTATTTATTATATCAAATTTATCACTTTCCTTAAATTTATGTACTTATGTACTAGGGTGCTCAACATCCCCATCCTCAGTTTGGAATTAATTTTTTGCACTTCGTTCTTCTCTACATCTTCTACCCAAATATGCTTTATGTCTTTGATAATTAATTCTATAACATTTGTATTATCTCACATTTGGTCAATTTAACCTAGATCCTCCTCTTCTCACCATAATAAATATAATAAAACTTAAAAAAGGACATAGCAACATGATTTATTTTAAACAATATTATCATTTTATATCAAAATATGTCTTTTATAAGAAAAAAATAAGGGCACTATTGTGAACCCCATTCCATGCCATCAAAAGGGATATACATTGGCCTTTGGTCAACCAAAAAATTTCCTACTCATGAGGACCCATTGGTGCAATAGAGTACAATCATTGATATATTTTGTGGCTTGGTGGGTGTTAATTTTGCATATTATCATGGGTGGAATGAGGATTTAGATATAATCCATGTCCTACGATGCCCTAAAACAAAACATCAAGCTCTAGGAGCTCTTTGAAAGAGGTGGCTTCATGCCTTTCTTTCAAGATATGAAGGGCTAAAATGAAAAACTTACTTTGAAATGTGTGAAATCCTGATCTCAAGGGGTTGTTACCATATGTGGTGTGTATTTTTGGGTGTTTGATAAATTGATAGCTAAAGCCACTAGTTTAGCCTATGATGGCATCAAGGTGGAGAAAAAGAGTAATAGAGACTACAAAATGTTTATTTATGATTTTTTCAAGGGCAAAGAGAAAATTTTCCACTTCTAGAATGGTTATAATAGGGAGAAGCTTTTGAGTCCATGGGTGTTAGTAAGCCTTCATTTTATGAAACATTTCACTCTAGAAGGTTGGTTTAAAATTATGCATGGTAAAAGAATGAATCTTACTTTCTTCTTGTTCACCTCACTTTAGGCCTGTATTATTAAATGCACCTATTCCCCTCTACATCAAGGCCTCATCAAGGTCCTCTACAAATATTTCCTCTTTGACACCCTCTTCAAACCCCAAGGTTAAGAGTAGTGTCAAAATCAAACTCCTTGATGATAAAGCCTCTAGTTCCCCCTCTACTTCTACTAACCCTATTCCTATCTCTACTAGCAAGGTGGTTTTGAGTAAAAAGGTTAAAGGGCCTATGTTGGATATTACTGATATGTGGTTTTCATTGATGTCAAAATAATCACTACTAATATCTTTGAGGTTGTATATGTCAAGGATATTGGGAAAATTGTAATAAAATAAGTTGTAGGTTGTTGGCGATATAGTGAAGTTCAGTATGATGGATAGCTCAATATATTGATGATAAGAAGTTATAGATTAAAGGGTTTGTTGATGTAAGTATATCTAGTTTATCCACATGAAGTTTCAGAGGTTCACATGAAGATTTGACCAAGTTATGAGTATCTGTGTTCCAATAGTTATTCTGGTTCTTTAGTTGGTATTCCTGAAAGAAGATGATGCGATTCTAGTAATTTGAGTTTTTGTGGATGCTTCCATGGTGATTCATGATGCTTGTGGATGTTTCTAGATCATCTTCGATCTATGTTGTTAGTCTACATTGATTGGTGTTCTCGTGATTGGTGATTTTCTTCTGTGAGTTCACGTTTTTCATGATCATGGCCGATAGGGTGATTGTAGTGTGTTGTGGATCTTTGAAGCATAATTGTTTAAGGTGTTTCACATTTGAGACATGTTGTTTTGTGTCCTTACTATGTTTTGGCTGAAATTATTTGTTTCACATTGATAAATTGTTTATTAATTTTGGCCAACATTTTGTACACATTTCATATTTTGTTGGGTCGACATGTAGTTGATGTTATCCTTAGTTGTGGATATATATGATCAATTGTTTATACCATTTTAGGAATGGTGTGCGATGTGCAATGAGTGTTGTGTGTGAATAATATTCTAATATTTCGAAGGAAAAAGTAAAGTGTGAAGAAGAGTGAGTAGAAGAAAGGGTTTATATGATTAACCATAACTATAATCATGCATTAGAAGATTCTATTTTATTAGTTAAAGGTCTTTCAGATGTAATCCGAATGTGACTATAAGATAGTGAGTCTTCCTTTGGGCAGTGAGATTTTTTGTATTTGAGCAGTGAGATCTAGGCAGTGTGCCTAAATGCATGTGCATTCCCCATTTATAATACTTTTAACAAAGTATAAACTTGTGGATTAACCTCCACCGTTGTTTTTCTCCTAATAGGGTTTCCACGCAAAAATCTTGGTATTATGTGTGTTTTTGATGTGGTGATGGTTTATTCTTTCATGTTTATTTATCAGATCTGAAAATAAGTTTAATAAGTATAATTTTTGTGACAATTGATTCACCCCCCCTCTTAGTTGTCTTCGCTTGTGTTTCCAACAATTGGTATCAGAGCAGGTTCCTCTAGAGAAGCTTGACCACTTGAGGTGATCCAGGATGGCGACATATAAGAAGGATAGTACGAGATTCAATGGAACAAATTATTCTCTATGGAAGAATTGAATGGAGTGTCATCTAAGATGCATTGGTGAACCTTACTTGAAAATTAAAAAGAATATATATATTATCCCACATAATGGTCCTTCTACTGCAGGTGAGATTAAGGAAGTTGAGTACAATATTAAGGCTAAGGAAGCATTGTTGAGTGCTCCAACTGATTTCAAGATGACAAATGTAATGGATTTGAAGATTTCTTATGAGATCTGGAAAATGTTGGAAACTTTGTATGAAGGTGATACCCATGTGAAGATTTCTAAGATGTAAAGCCTAGAAGGAAAATATAAAACATTGAGAATGGGTGAAGATGAGAACATCACTTCTTTCATGCAAAGAGTGAATGAACTTGTGTGTAGTATCAGATGTGCTGGTGGAACTTTGGAAGAATTAGAGATTGTTGCTAAAGTGCTCAAATCCTTGCTTGCTAGATATAAACATAAAGCTGCTACTATTGAGGAGATCTAGACTATGATAAATGTAACTAGAGACATGTTGATTGGTAATATTTCTACTTTTGAGCTAAGTGAGTTTGGTGAATCTCTTCCTAAGACAAAATCTACATTCAAAGCTAATATCTCTGAAAAAGATAAGCATAGATATAATCGAGGAGAAATTTCTTCTAGAAAAATTGAAGAAGAAGAGAGAAAACTAGATGAGCTTGAAGCACTTATTGTTAAGAGGGTAGCCAAAGGAGAAGGTAATTATAAAGGGAAATTGCCTCTTAAATTTTTTTCTTGCAATAAGATAGGTCATTTTTCCTCAAGGCGTCTGGAAAGAGTTCCTAAGTCAAGACCTAACAAGCCTAGATTCCAAAGAAAGTGTTATTATGTTGTTGATGAAGGTGTGATAAATGATGAATTTGATAAAGGGAATGTAAGTGAGGATGAATAGGTATTTATTTCTATCAAGGAAAATAATATAGTACCTATTGAATCTACTAGTTGCATGATTGTGGAGAAAGATCTAGCTGCCAGATTTGAAGAAAAAGATGAATGGGTGATTGACAGTGGATGCTCTCATCACATGAAAAGTGATAAAATTAAATCTATGAGCTTGGAAAAGTATGATGGTGGTGTTGTAAGATTTGGTGATGACAAAGCTGGTGTAATATGTGATAGAGGATCCATTTCTTTTGAGGGTAAGCATAATACTGATGATGTTCTATATGTGGAAGGTTTGAAGAATAATCTCTTAAGTGTTGGACAAATGGTTGACAAGGGATATAATCTTCAATTCAAGGATGGAAAGTGTAGAATATTGGGGAGTTCTAGAAATGTGATTGCATCTAGTACAAAAAAAAAAGGTAATATCTTTCACCTAAGTAATACTAGTAAAATTTGTCTGATTTCTCAAGTTGATGAAAGTTGGTTGTGGCATAGGAGATTGTGTCATGTAAAATTTGATAATATTATCAAGATAAGTTCTACTTAGGTAGTGAGAGATCTTCCTAAGTTGATAAAACCTACTAATACTATATGCAAGGAATGTTAGTTAGGGAAGCAAACTAGAATTTCATTCTGAAGAGAACAAAATTGTTCAAATGAAGTGTTGGATCTTGTGCATACTAACTTGTGTGGTCCTTCTAGAGTTAGAATTTTACAAGGAGATGGGTATTTCAGAGATGGGTATTTCATGTTACTTATTGATGATTATTCTAGATTGATATGGGTTACTTTCTTAAGGAAAAAATCTGAAGCTCTAAAGAAATTCAAGATTTTTAAGGATATGGTTGAGACAACGACATGTCTGAAGATTAAATGTCTAAGATCATATAGAGGTGGTGAATTCACTTTTGGTGAGTTTAATTATTTCTGTGAAGAGCATGGGATAAAGAGAAAATTTTCTGCTCTTTAGACCCCTCAACAAAATGGAGTTGTGGAAAGGAAGAACATGACAATTTAAGAAGCTTCTAGGACTATGATTTTGGAAGGAAATGTTCCCTATATCTACTAGAGAGAAGTTGTGAGTAGTGTTGTTTACACTCTCAATCGGGTACATGTCAAAGGTGATATCGGTAAGACTCCTTATGAGATATGGTTTGGTCATAAGCCTACAATTAGATGATTAAAAATATTTGGGAGTAAATGCTATATCAAAAGAGATGAAGATATAGGAAAGTTTGATGCTAGAAGTGATGAAAAATATTTCTTGGTTATTCTACTAAAAGTAAATCCTATCAATGCTACAATAAGATTTTGAGGAAAGTAATTGAAAGTGCTAATGTCAAGGTTGATGAAGACACGGGTAGACCATCCAGAACCCACAAATATGGTTCAGATGATCAGAATGATAGTTTAGATAAAGGAAAGAAAGTTCAAAATCTAAATCAAGTTCAAATCATTCCGGTGAATCAGGAAAATCAAGAGGAAGAAACTAGTGAAAGTGCAGAAGCAAGATCACAAGAGCCTAAGACTCCAAGGTATGTAAGACTAAATCATTTAGAAGATCAGATTATAGGTGATAAGAACAAAGGTGTTCAAACAAGGAGAATAATTGCAAAAGAATATTGTTTGATCTCAAAGGCTGTGCCTAATAGTGTCAATGAAGCATGCAAAGATGAACATTGGGTGGAAGCAATGAAAGAAGAACTACTAAAAATTGAGAAGAATGATACATGGATTCTTGTTCCTAGACCTAAGGACAAAAACACAATTTGAACTAAGTGGTTCTTTTAGAACAAACTGAATGAGCAAGGTGAAGTTGTTAGAAACAAAGAAAGATTGGTGTGTAAAGGATATTCTCAGATGGAAGGAATTGAATTTGAATTTTTTTTTGCTCCTATCAAGCTAGGATTGAAGTTGTGAGACTATTTCTTGCTTATGTTTCTTACAAAAACTTCAAGGTTTATCAGATGGATGTCAAGTCAACATTTCTAAATGGTGGACTGGAAGAAGTGTATATTGAGCAACTTGATGGATTTCAATTGATTGATTAGGGAGATATGGTTTTCTAGTTGAAGAATGAATTTTATAGACTTAAGCAAGCCCCAAGAGCATAGTATGCCAGATTGGACAAGTATTTGTTGAAACTTGGATTTAATAAAGGTAATGCTGATGGTAATTTATATTTCAAGATTGATTATGATAAATATTTGATTGTTGAAGTCTTTGTTGATGATATCATTTTTGGAGGAGATGATAGTTTGTGCATGAAGTTTTTTCATGAGATGCAAAGTGAGTTTGAGATGTCTATGATTGGAGAAATGAAATTATTTTTGGGATTGAAAATTACTCAGCTAGATCGAGGGATCTTTATATCTCAGTCCAAGCATGTGAAAAAATTGCTAAAGAAGTTTGGTATGGAAGATTCAAAGCCAATTGGTACACCTATGGTGGCCTGATGTAAGTTGACACAAGATGATGATTCTCGTAAAACAAATTAGACTAGATACAAATCCATGATTGGTGGATTGCTCTACTTGACTCAAGCTAGATCTGATATCATGAATATCGTATGCATTGTTGCAAGATTTCAAGCTGATCCTAAAGAATCTCATGTGATAGTTGTGAAGAGGATTTTTAGGTACTTGAAGGGGATAGTTGATTTAGGCCTATGGTATCCTAAAGAAGATGAATTTACTTAGAGTGATTTTACTGATGTTGATTGGGCAGGGGATGTGGATGACATAAAGAGTACTAGTGGTGGTGCATTTTTCTTAGGAAAGAAGCTAACTTCATGGTTAAGTAAGAAGAAAAATTCCATTTCTTTATCTACTGCAAAGGCATAATACATTGTTGTTGCTAAAAAATGTACTCAAGTATTGTGGATGAAGGAGATGTTGAAAGACATAAAAGTTGTGGATGATGAACCTATTTCTATATTCTATGATAATTCAAGTGTAGTTAACATTTCTAAGAATCTAGTGTTGCATTCAAAAACCAAGCATATATCTATCAAGTTTCACTTTTTGAGAGAAAAGGTGAGTGAAAAGGAAGTCAAATTGGAGTATGCGCCCACTAAGGAAAAAATTTATGATATATTTACCAAGCCCTTGCCTAAGGATAATTTTGAGTACCTCAAAGGGAAGCTAGGGGTGATTAACCCTCCTAATTAGAATTAAAATGCAATGAATTGCATCAGTCTGTGCATTTCATAGTCATATCTTGTGATCCAAATTGATGTTGTGGTGGCTACTACTCAGGGGGAGTAGTCAGATGTTCAAAAACATGGTTCAAATCTTGTGTGCAGAAATAAAATGTGTACCTTTGTCATTGATGTAAAAGGTGGAGAAGAGTCTTGTAAAAAACTATGAAAGAGTTAAGGAGAAAATAGTCAAAATCTAAGGGGGAGAAAGTGCTAAGAGAAAGTATTGTTGATAGTGTTTTTCACATCATGTGTTGCCATCATTTCCAAAGAGGGAGATTGTTGGATATTGTTGATATGTGTTTTTCATTGATTTCAACACTATCACCATTAATGTCTTTAAGGCTATATATGTTGAGGATATTGAGAAAATTGTAATAAAATAAGTTGTAGGTTATCGGTGATGCAATGAAGTTCAATATGATGGTTAGCTTAGTATATTGATTATAAGAAGTTGCAGATTAAAGGGTTTGTTGAAAAATATATCTACTTTATCCACATGAAGTTTTAGAGGTTTGCATGAGGATTTGACCAAGTTATGAGTATCCTTGTTTTGATAGTTGTTCTGGCTCTTTAGTTGGTATTCTTGAAAGAAGATGATATGATTCTAGTAATTTGAGTTGTTGCAGAGGCTTTTGTGGTGATTCATGATGCTTTTGGATGTTTCTAGATCATTCTCTATTTGTGTTGTTGGTCCACACTGATTATTGTGCTCGTGATTGGTGATTTTCTTCTATGAGTTCATGTTTTTCATGATCACGACCGACAGGGTGATTGTAGTGTGTTGTGGATCTTTGAGGCATAATTGTTTAAAGTGTTTCATGTTTGAGACATGTTGTTTTGGGTCCTTACTATGTTTTGGCCGATATTTTTTAGTTCACATTGATACATTGTTTATTAATTTGGTCCAAAAGTTTGTAAACATTTCATATTTTGTTGGTCTGACATGTAGTTGATGTTATCCTTAGTTGCAGATATATATGATCAATTGTTTATACCATTTGAGGAGTGGTGTATGATGTGCATTGAGTGATGTGTGCAAATAATGTTCTAAAATTTTGAAGGAAAAATTAAAGTGTGAAGAAGAGTGAGCAAAAGAAAGGGTTTATGTGCTTAATCGAAATTGTAATCAGGCATTAGAAGATGCTATTTTCTTAGTTCAATATTTTTCAGAATATGACTGTAAGATAGAGAGTCTTCTTGTGGGGAGTGATCCTTTTTGTATTTGAGTAGTGAGCTCTAGGCAGTGTGCTTGAATGCATGTGCATTCTATTGTGCATATTTTGCACACACTCCCCACCATAGGTAGGGACCCTCTTTTTTCGCTCCTGATGGGCTACTTTACTCTCGCCTCATTTTGTGTGCCCCTTATTTTGGTATCCTAGTTGGTCAAGGTTCCCTTCAAAGTCTCATTTTTGGATGACCATATTTTGCCCCTAAATTTTAAAAATGGCTAAGTCTTGGGTTTTTCGGGCTTCGCCTCCCTGCTCGCTCAATTCGCTTTTTCCTTGATTTTTGTCTTTGGGGATAGATTTCCTATGGATTTGGGAATTTTTTGTGGTGCCTAAGCGAACTGCCAAGGTTTCATTAAGTTTTCGGAAATTGCAAAAAAATCAAAACAACATTCCTACAATAGTATTTCTAGAACGACATTCTAACCTCATGTTTTCTGAACATAAAAGCACTCTTTCGATTTGAAAATGGACTTCGACCCAGATGGTAAAATTAGATCTTATCCTCCTTGGGCATTTCAAATTCCAAATTTTCATCTAGGAGATACCATCCATAGTTTCATGCTCTCTTCACCATTTTCAAAACAACCTTTCCAGAATGGCATTCCAGCCTCTTGTCTCCGGAACGCCCAAGCGCTCCTTCGATTTGAAAATGGACTTCGAACCAGATGCCAAAATTAGATCTTATCCTTGCCGGACCTTTCAAATTCAAAATTCGCATTTAGGAGATACCATCCAGAGTTCCATGCTCTCTTTGCCATTTTCAAAACAACATTTCCAGAATGGCATTTCGGCCTCTTATCTTTGGAACATCCAAGCACTCCTCTGATTTGAAAACAAACTTCGACCCAGATGCTAAAATTGGATCTTATCCTCCCCGGACCTTTCAAATTCCAAATTTTCAGCTAAGAGATACCATCCGGAGTTCCATTCTCTATTCGCCATTTTCAAAACAATATTTCCAGAATAGTATTTTGGCCTCTCAATTCCGGTTTCAAGAAGCCTACCACGGGTCTGTTGGGAGGCCCATTGAGAAAAATGAACAAGGAAAAGCATGTGGCTCCTATCACCATTCATTTTAAGCCCACCTCTCCTCATGGTGCACATCAATAGAGTTGAGATCAGAAGAAGGCCTATGCCAGGGAAGTCAATGACAAAATGTAAGGGGGGCTATCCTACTTTTCACCAGTTGATGATGATCTTTGGGGGTTGTCTCCCCAAATCAGAGGCAACCAATCCACTGATGCTAATATTCGACAAACCCTTTTGATCCAATGAATAATGTTGCAAGTCCATTGGGAAGAAGGCAACTTTCAGGCAATCTCAGCTACAGTAAAAGGGAAATCAGCTAGAAGACAAAATTGCTACAGTGACTGGCCACTACAAGACAAAATAGGGAAAAGACAACAAATGTATTTTAAATTGCTGAATATTGTGGGGTAGGTGAAGCCCTAATATAATTGAATCTGGGCCACATAATGTAATTCAATCCTAGCCATTCATTCGGGCTTTGGAAAACTATAAATAGGGGTCTTCCATTCACTTGTAAGGGTTGGAGAGCTATTGTAAAAATATTCTACAGAAATAAAAAACAAAATTGCATGATCTATGGGTGTCAATTTTTGAGTTTTCTCATTATGTGTGCATGGTTCTACCTTACAATGTAGTTTTAGTTGTAGTTTCTTGAATGGAAGTGGTAATGGTGATTGTTGCTTCAGTATTTGATGAATTTCCAACCCATACTTTTGGCACTTGTTGATGATAAGCTGCTGTGCAAAGTTAGCCTAGGCTTCTTTATTTGATTGTTGCAACTTAGTTCACTTACATGTTCATGATGTGTGTATGCAAACTGAAAATCTGTAGTCCTTAGAAGATTGCACTGGTTTTGTGTAACTGTAGGATCCTCTTGGCCAAGCAAAACCTAGTTTAGGGAGTTTGTCTATTGTAGTAGCCTCAATGATCACTGTTCATTCGTTGTTTCATATCTAGGAACCTTCTCTCTTCCTTGGCCTTTTTCCTTTTTTTTTAATAAATATCCTTAGGCAAGGTTCATTGCATATTGTAAAGCTAAATTTGATGTTGAAATGGAGTTCTAGACTGCTGTTTGAACTTGCAAAAAATGCTCAACAACTCTCCCATCTTAAGAACTCCATTTGCTGATCCAACTTTCCCACTTTGTAACTCATCTGTAACTCTGCCTTGTGATTCCAGAAAATCACATAAATCAACTAAGATATTCCAAGCACTGTCAAGACCTGACATCCGAGAGACCTTGGGATAGTGTTCTGCAATCTGATTGTGGAAGATTATCTTTCAAGAGAGGTGATGCACCTATGCATTACCTGTGTTGAGAAGTGCATAAAAACACCATCAACAAAACTAGCGCTAGAAGGAGGGCATGACATGTTGAGGCTACAAAGATGAATGTTGGATGTTGAAAAGAGCACTTCCAAGAAGAAATCAGAGATAAGGAAATATCTTTTAATGTTGAAACTTGAAATCAAAAATTTTGAAGGCAAAAAGAAGCTGAGTCAAAATGGAGCAACATGTGCATAACATCGCTCAACGACATGCAGATTTGAATAGGAGATTGAAGAGACCATTGCATAAATTTTCATTGGCGGATAGATTTCGGATTCATGGCACCCATAGGCACAATGAATTGGAGTGTCTAACCTTCTTGAGCAGAATTGAAAGAGTCTTGCAAGGAGAAATTCCCTTTTTGGAAATATACCAGCCCTTGGCTCTCAAAGATCCAGAAGAGGAAATGGCAACCATGGAAGCCAAGGCATTTGAAGAGCTGATCCCAGAATGTTTGGGCAGTAAAGACGGGCCAAGATTGGAGGAAGCACAAATGTCAAACTGGTGCAAATTTCACAATGCACCACATTCAGAATTTACTTGTCCTTCGTGTGCAAGCATCATCACCCAAGTCAAAGGCAATTTGAAAAAGTTGGAGTAGACAATTGTCAAGGAGAATGAGCCATCCCATGAGGTAGAAAATCTATCAGCATCTGGAGGACAACAACTTCAAGATAAACTAGGAAATCTGCCACAAACTAGTGTTGGGATAATAAACACTGAAGCTGAAAATCAAGAAGGAGAAGCTAATTTTCTGGGGACAACAAAAAGCTTTGGTGAAGGTTCACTAAGAATGGAGTTGGAAAGCCTCTCCTTCGCCAGTAAGGGGTATTCCTCCACTTAGGAAGAGGAGCCATTGGTAGTTGAGGATGAATCAGTGAAGTTCGCAACAATATATGTTGGGGCAGCCAATGAAGATGCTGAAAATCAACAAGAGGAAGAGGTTGATAGCCTTGGGACAACAAAAAGTGATGATGAGGACCCAGTAGCGGAAAGATATGACCAGATGATCTCAAGATTAGCAAAGGATTGGTCAGAGCTAAAATACCAAGTGGATTTGGAAGTGCTACTACTGTTGAATTGGTGCAGACCTCATGATTCATCGCACTCAGAGTTCACATGCGAGCTATGCCAAGAAGTTGTCCAACAAGTTAAAGAACAAGCAAGGCAGCCAAGTACATCACTTCCTACAATTACCTCAAGGATGGAATGTGAGGATCAAGAGTTCGAGCCAAATGATAACCTAGTTGAAGGCAGTCCTCAAAACAATGAACTAGGACAACAATAGAAAGAGGACAACAATACAATATTGAGCTTTCGAGTGATCAAGTAGATCAAACTGGAATGTTGTCTACTAGTCATCAAGAATTTCTTCCTCTTGAAGAAAATTTGTGCACCACGGAAGATGAGCTTCATGGCGAGTCCTTGGAGGGAGATTTCATGGTGGATTTTGGTCCCCTTGATGAGGTGCCATCAATTGATGACTTCTTTCCATTAAGAGTTGTACTGCAAAGGTATGCTCATGCCGAGGAAGAGCACACCCCAAAAGATGGTAGCGATGAAGACATACTCCTTGAACCTCTGAACGGTGATGTACTAGAGTTTTCGGATTGGGAGAGGGGTTCCTTCTCCATTTACAACGATAGTGAATAAGGGGAAACAAGTGAGAGTCATGATGAGATGCATGAAAATCAAAGAGAAGAAGACAAAGGCGAGGGTGCTGAGATAGCTACCAACAAAGATGAAGCACCCGGTCGACTACAAGATGCAACTTGGAGTCGTTCCACCATGATCATTTTTTATCCTCCATATTCAGATGGCTGCAATAGGACAGATTTCTACATATCATCATCCCATGACACTGAGCATCATGAAGATGGGGTTGACACTTGGGAAAGGAGATGGGACAATGTGTTGCCTTTTCGAGACAACAATCAAGTGGATCCCAAGTTTGTGGATGATCAATGTGGAGAAGTAATTATTTTTGAAGAACATCCAAGGAGGATTGTTGATCCCATGCAAGACATGGAAGAAGTGTTTGTTGCCTCGTTCTCCCTGCCTTATGCAAACTTGATTCCTGAAATGTTGCACCCTCCACCATGCCCGCCTGAGGTTGCTGATGCAAATACTGACAATGCGGTGCTCACTCTCGATTGTCAAATGCTGCCACCTCCATGTGATGAAATCTAGGTTCAATCCTTCCTTGCTCCTGTTAATTTTCATAGGTGCACTTATCATTTTGATTATGGGAATGAGGAAAAATGGACATGTTTATAGATTAATCATGGGTTTAATGAGCCTCCTCAATTGCTGATTTTCCCTAATTGGGTGACTGAATTTGAATGCTGCAATATTGAATTTATTTTCTCTGAACATAAGGACAAATTTGCATGGTTAAGAATGATAATGATTTCCCATCTGCTTTTGCATGCATTGCAAAATCCAATGGGCGTGAGTGTCAGCTGGCCTTGCCTGAACATAGTTCTTTGAAAGTATCTCTTTGTACACAACTCATTTGTGAGTAGTGTAGGTTTTGTGTAAATACTCTGCTTTCCTTAGGTTAGTTTGTTTGTTGTAGGTTTCTTGTTTTAGAGTAGTTTCTTCGTTGTTTTCTTTTGTTGTCCTGCTTTGGTTGGTTTTGGTGTTTTCTTTTGTTTTCTCTCACTTTGTTGCTACTTTGCTTGGCACATATGTGTGCACAACAACCATTCTTATTTCCTAGGACTGTTCTATGTATTTCTTTGTCAAACTCTAATCGAGTTTTCAGAGTGGATGGTGATGATCTTCTATTAGTATCAAGTGATCTAGATGTTTGATTCCAAGTGGATAAGTCATTGGTTGGTCTAATTCTGAAGTATTCTGGAATCTTATAGCTCTCACATATTTTAAGGATTTGACGGTCACCGTAGGTCCTTTGTGAAGTCTAGTTAAGTGAAAAATCTAAAATTATGCTCCAGTGCCACTGTGATTCCCAACCCTAAGTGTGAGCTTCATTGCTTGCAGGTTGAAATAAAAGAACTAAAAAGAGAAAAGAAACAAAAGAAAGAAAGGAAAATATTGAAAATCAAAAGAAAAGAAATTTAGCTTTTCAAGGGTATAAGAGTAGCTCTACCGAGGCTATGGACGCCCGACCGATAGTAGAGCAATGTTTGGGATAATCACAACAACAACCTCATCGGGGCTATGGATGCTTGACTGGTAGTGAGGCAATGTACCGAATTCTTTTGGAGTTAGAATAAACTATGTAGCTTAACTTGATGGAGCTTAGGTTCTTGCGGCAACTGAAGGATGGGAATTAACGAAATTGCACACATTTGGATTTTCAACATATTGAAGGTTGGGTTAACTAGTGGTTTTGATCCTTTGGTTGAGCATCTAGCTTGTTTTCCCTAGCATGAAGATCAGAACCAAATTTTTTGGGTTCGTGATTCCAGTTTTTCATCAAAATGCTTTGGAGCATTTCCCCAATGAGTCACCATTTGTTGTGCATATTTTTCACACACACCCCATTGTAGGCAGGGGCCATCTTTTTTTGCTCTCAGCGGGCTGCTTTTCTCCTGCCTCATTTTGGTGTCCTAGTTGGTCAATGTACCCTTCAAAGTCTCATTTTTGGCTGACCATATTTCACCCCTAGATTTTAAAAATGGCTAAGTCTTGGGTTTTTTGGGCTTCGCCTCCCCACTCACTCAATTTGATTTTTCCTTTATTTTTGTCTTTGGGGATAGATTTCCTATGGATTTGGGATGTTTTTGTGGTGTCTAAGTGAACTGCCAAGGTTTCATTAAGTTTCTGAAAATTGCAAAAAATTCAAAACAACATTCTTGCAACAACATTCCTGCAACAACATTTCCAGAACAACATTCCGGCCTCATGTTTCTAAAACATACAACCGCTCCTCCGATTTGAAAACAAACTTTGACCCAGATAGTAAAATTAGATCTTATCCTCCTTAGACCTTTCAAGTTCCAAATTTTCAGCCAAGAGATACCATCCAGAGTTCCATGCTCTGTTTGTCTTTTTCAAAACAACATTTCCAGAATGGCATTCCGGCCTCTTGTCTCTGGAACATCCAAGCACTCCTCCGATTTGAAAATGGACTTCAACCCAGATGCAAAAAATAGATCTTATCCTCCCCGGACCTTTCAAATTCCAAAATTGCAGCCAGGAGATACCATCCAAAGTTCCATGCTCTATTTGCCATTTTCAAAACAACATTTCCAGAATGGCATTCCGACCTCTTGTCTCCGGAACGTCCAAGAACTCTTCCGATTTGAAAATGAACTTCGACCCAGATGCTAAAATTGGATCTTATCTTTTCTGGACCTTTCAAATTCCAAATTTTCAGCTAGGAGAAACCATCCGGAGTTCCATGCTCTGTTCACCATTTTCAAAACAACATTTCGACCTCTCGATTCCGGTTTCAAGAAGCCTACTATGGGTCCATTAGGAGGCCCATTGAGAAAGCTAAACAAGGAAAATAATTGGCTCCAATCACCATTAATTTTATTCCCACCTCTCCTCATGGTGCACATCAATAGAGTTGACATCAGAAGAAGGCCTATGCTAGGGAAGTCAATGACAAAATGCAAGGGGGTTTGTCTTACTTTTCACTAGTTGATGATGATCTTTGGGGTTTGTCCGCCTGAATTAGGGGCAACCAATCCACTGATGCTAATCATCGAAAAACCCTTTTGATCCAATGAAGAATGCTACAAGTCCATCTGGAAGAAGGCAACTTTCAAGCAGTCTTAGCTACAGTGAAAAGGAAATCAGCTAGAAGACAAAATTTCTATAGTGACTGGCCACTACAAGACAAAATAGGGAAAAGACAACATATGTATTTTAAAATTCTGAATATTGTGGGGTAGGTGAAGCCCTAATGTAATTGAATCTAGGCCACACAATATAATTCAATCCTATCCATTCATTCGGGCTTTGGAAAACTATAAATAGGGGTCTTCCCCTCATTTGTAAGGGTTGGAGAGCTGTTGTAAAAACATTCTGCAGCAATAAAAAGAAACATTGCATGATCTATGGGTGTTAATTTTTGATTTTTCTCATTATGTGTGCATGGTTCTACCTTCCAAGTTAGTTTTAGTTGTATTTTCTTAAATAGAAGTGGTAATGGTGATTGTTGTTTCAGTATTTGATGAATTTCCAGCCCATACTTTTGGCACTTGTTGATGACAAGTTGTGGTGCAAAGTTAGCCTGGGCTTCTTTATTTGATTTCTGCAACTTAGTTCACTTGCATGTTCATGATGTGTGTATGCAAACTGAAAATTTGCAGTCCTTAGAAGATTGCACTGGTTTTGTGTAACTGTAGGATCCTCTTGGCCAAGCAAAACCTAGTTTAGGGAGTTTGTCTACTATAGTAGCCTCCATGATCACTGTTCATTCATAGTTTCAGATCTAGGAACCTTCTCTCTTCCCTACCCTTTTTCCTTTTTTTTAATAAATAACCTTAGGCAAGGTTCATTGCACATTATAAAGCTAAATTTGATGTTGAAATAGAGTTCTAGATTGCTGTTTAAACTTGCAACAAACGCTCAACAACTCTCCCATCTTAAGAACTCCATTTGCTGATCGAACTTCCCCACTATATAACTCATCCATAAGTCTGACTTGTGATTCCATTAAATCACATAAATCAACTGAGATATTCCAAGCACTGTCAAGAATTGACATTCAAGAGACCTTGGGATAGTGTTTTGTAATCTAATTGTGGAAGATTTTCTTTTAAGAGAGGTGATGCACCTATTCATTACCTGTGTTGAGAACTACATAAAAACACCATCAACACATTCCCCATTTATAATACTTTTAACAAGGTATAAACTTGTGGATTAACCTCCATTGTGGTTTTTCCCCTAACAAGGTTTCCACACAAAAATCTTGGTGTTATGTGTGTTTTTAATGTGGTGACTGTTTATACTTTCATGTTTATTTATCAAATATGAGAATAAGTTTAATAAGTATAATTTTTGTGACAACTGATTCACCCCCCCTCTCAATTGTCTACCCTTGTGTTGCCAACAAAATATTGTGATCCTCACTCTCTAGCTTGAGATGTTAGAAACCTCATTGGTCAAGAAAATAAAATGTGGTGTTCCATAATGTGCATGAGAAATAATAGGGTAACATTGAAAAATCCAAAATCCCCATTCCTATAATGAGTGAGGCTATTTAGATCTGTGATACTGAGGGGGAGGAGAATGTGGCTATGGAAACTACTCCCTATGATTCTAAAGGTTTTTGGTCCATAGGTCTACTAGACTTGCTAAAGCTCTAATCTCTATGGAACCTAGTATTTGTGAAGGAAAAAATATTCAAGAGGTGTATGATAAGGATGAGTCTAAGGAAGAGGAGTTTCTTCCTCAAACTGAGGAGGGCTCAAAGGATGATGACTAAGAGAATGCATCCAATGAGATGTAGGGTAATTATAATAACAAGGAACATTTTAGAGATGATGAAGGTATTGAGGCTGATGTGGACTATGACTAGAATGATGATGTGTTTTTGAAGGAGTAATTTTTGACTCCTCCCTATCCTAGGAACCCTAGGAAACCATGAATGACATTAAGGAGAATTTCCCTCCCTTTATTCTTAGTCAAAATAATAAGGACAAAGACAATGTTACCATAAAAAAATTGTAGGTGAAGGTTCTCAAGTTGGAAAAAATTGTATCCAATAGCTATAGTGATATAATTTCTTGTCTATAAAACTCCTTACCCAATATTATAACGCTTCATAGGATATTATGCACAAGTGGATGATGGGTATTGTCTCTATCCATTCCAAGATCAACAAATAAAAGAAGAAAATAGAAAAATAAGATGATAAGGAGAAAGTGAAGTATAAGAATGATGATGAGAAGAAGGATATAAAGGATTGGGAAATATCCCTCAAATCACTCCTTTAAGATTGAATCTTGATTTGTTAGCTAGGCTATTGTGGTATTTGTTTGTTTTCAGTCTTTTCTTTTATTTTCTTGTTTTGTTGGGCCTGCATGCCATTTATATTTTTTTGGGCCTCTATTCCTTCTTGTTATTTTTGTTGAATGCACATGGCATAATTGAGAGGGGGTTGAATAAATTGTACATTAAAACTTCAAAACCCTTATAAACATTCATCTCCACATAAATTTAATTAACCCTTAATATATTAGAATGATTTAGCATGAAATAAAATAACAAAAAATTGAAAGATAAAAACACCATGCATACTAGAACACCAAATTTACATGGAAAAACCAAGGGAAAAAAATGGTGAGGATTAGCTCACAATATAAATTAATTGTAACACCAAATACAATAGGCTCATTTCCAGAGGACTCACTACCCAAAAGAAAGAAGGGATCACTACCGAATTACAAAAAAAAAAGAAAGAAGAGTGTTACAGTGAAAAATCCATCTCAATGCAATAAAAAATATCTACCATAGCATCACCAACACATTCATAATATCTCTGAAGATTGTAGACACCTTTTTCTCACTGCTTCCAGTGGTCTAACTCATTAAGCTCACACTGCACTTCACAAATTCATACTTCACAACTCTACAATTCACATCACACATGATGATGACACAATTATCCATCAACTCATCACTTATTTATACCTTCTTCAACCTTGAAAAAATTCTCCAAGGTCATCTATGCACCTTAACTATGCAAATTCAAACTAAGTCGATACTAAGCATTCCCATGGTTGAAAGGAATAAAAATGGAACACACCACATCTTAAATTGAACCCAAAACATACAAATATTCCACACCATGCTTCCATAATTGTTGAAGAAAATCCATAATTAGTGTACACACCCAAGGTTGGTTGGACCAATGTAACACCATTAACATTTAAGTACACGCTTCCTCAAATAAAAATATGACTTGTGAACCATACACAACACTTTAATGCAATCTAAAATATTCCATGAGCACCTTGAAATCCAATAAATTCCTTTGCAACAAATTTTACTTGTATATTGTACACACCTAGTACACTTAGACAACCTTCCATACATTGTAACTTAATAAATCAACTTATGAAGCACCAAACCACAAAAAAAATTGACTATAGGTAGATATGATCATTATTAGCACACTTCCAGAACTAGAAGACTAGAAACCAAACTGTGGAGAAATGCAGAGCAAAATGATTTCTACTAGACACCATTGCAACATACAATTCACACACTAGTGACCACAAATCTCTTTGCACGAGATCCAATTTGATAAATTCTATATATAGAAACTCTTAATACCTCTAACCAACTTATTTGAAAAACACAAGTAGATATTCAAGATAGAAGAAATGCAAGCCAAAACCAGAACACCATGATGTACACCAAAACACCTCTGCAACACACTATCATCCTCTTTTATTCAAAGTTTCTCAAAAATCACTTGGAAACAAAGCACAAAATAAACATACTCACCATCTTCAACAATTCCTTATCATTACTAAAACAATGACATCCGCCAATATAAGCTTATCAAAGAAACACTAGAAGTTGACACCAGCAACACTTACTAATGATAACACAATGAAACTAATCAAAGCATCAACATAGCTAGTCATAAATGGCAACACAAAAGTAATCCTATGACAATACCCCAAAGCTTGTTGACATCAATGACAACACTAAATACTCATAATTGCAGCAATCTCCTCCTTTATCATTTATGGTAACACATGAAGTGAAAAGCCATCATCAACAAAAAACAACTCTAAGATCATACTGCTCCATATCAACTCTTTCTCTTTCTTTCTCCCTCTTACATCAGACTCTCCTTTTCCACATTACTCTCTTCCCTTTTTAAAAATGAATATTTTTTTTCACATTTCTTTCCCTTTTCCCCCTTTTAGGATTTGAGAATTTTGATTCATTTCTAAGATGTTTTCTTTGGTGAGTTTTTCATTAGATTCCTCCTCTATATATACATGTTTTACTTTAGTGGGTTGATTTACATGTTGAGAGATGAGATTTTGATGTCCAAGATGTACATTTGGTTGTTGAGAGAATACATTTGGTTGTGGTAGAGGATGAAAATTTTGCAATTAAGGATTTACATTTGGTTGTTGAGGGGTAGAGTACCTAGGAGGAATAGTGTTAGAGGGGAATCCCCAAATTGTCATTACAATTGTAGTTTCAATGTTTGTTGTGTGAATATTTATGGTGTTTGTAACATTTGACTTGCTAGGTTTGGATACCATTTAAATTTTTTGTTGTGATCTTGTTCTTTTTCTAAAAGTCCCAATAGAATTAAAGGATGAAAATTATTGAGATGATAGGTATGCGATGATGTTGTTGTTGTCTTGTATTTTTATTTTAAAGTTGCTTTCAAAGGATGTGTTGATAAGTAGCTTGGACAAAAGGATGATGTTCAAGTTGATTTTGGATTGGATGGTTAACCTTCGGAAAAAAAGATAATAAAGTTTATTTGTATTTTGATGTTCAACCATTCAGAAAAAAGGATGGTGACAAGATTGATTGGATTTTTCTAGATCTCAAGATGTTGATGAAATATTTGAGTAGATGTCTTTATTTAGACTAGACTTATGAGTACAAGTAAAGAGAGATGTTGGTGATTTATAAAGCTAGGAGGGAGATAGTTCCACTAAGTTAAAATTTTCACAAGATGAGGACATATGAGATCAAAAGATACTAGAAAGATGATATTATTGATGTTTGATATGTCAATTTCCAAAAGGTTTATTTGACATTTTTCTAAAAGGATGTTGAGGATGGTCTCATAAGACTAGTTTTGATTGAGTTATTGATGTTTAAGGATGTTTGATAGGTTTCATGTTTTTATCAAAAAGGCTATGTTGATATTTCCTAACAAAACCAAGTTGAAAGGATAGTTGTGATGTTTGAGGATGAAAAGGATTATTCAAGACTATTATGACATATGTTTTTAGTTCTAGGATGAGAGTTTATTATAGTTTTAAGATTAGAGAAATTAAAGGTTTAAGAACGACAAATATTACAAAAAAATATTGTAGTTTAGGTAAAAATGTCAAACTAACCCTAGACAAATGTGATAATATAGGAAAAAGAAACAATATGCAGAGAGAAGATGCAACAATTTATGCAAAAGTAGTAATGTGATGACAAGAAAATGTGGCAATTTAGTCAAGTGTGGAATTGCATAGAAATAATTTCTAATAAAGTACAAAAAGGGAAGATGTGGAAATCATGCAATAAAAATAATTTACATGATATATGCAACACAACAGATGTGAAAATAGATGCAAAAGAAATGATGTACCAAACTAGAAGTGGAAATTTGTGCAAAAGTGATAAACTATGACAGGAAAATGTGGGTTTTTTGTGACTATTTTTGTGTTTTGTGAATGTTTTTGAAAAATTTAATGTGTAAAAGTTTGAGTTTATATTTTGAAAGAAAGTGTTATGAACATCAAACATAAAATTTAGGTTTGAAACCGAGGTAAGAAGATATTTTTGTAAGATTTCTTCCACAAAGGTCACTAGTATAGATCAATTGAGAACAAGATAATCACAACCTAGCTAGTATTAAAGGTTGTCTCACTATAATAGGCTCACAACACTTGCATGCTAATCTGAATCCAATGAATGGGTAAGTAGGGTATGCCAAGGTCATGTGTCACCTTGACACCCCTTGCCTTGAAAGGAATAGGTCCTAACAATACACCTTATCACCTTAACCAAGGACTAAATATTTTGAGTAGCTTCATGTGACAATTCTATCACATTACACCATTATAAATATATGGCCAATAGGTCTTAGGATTCCAATACAATTGGTTCATAGTGGGCATAACTCTGTAAAAACCATTAAATACACCAACACAAGATGAAAATATCTAATCCCATGTCTAGAATCACCCGAGACAACTAAGGAGCACTCTGGATGACACAAGTGGATAGAACTATAACTTTCACTCTTGTCACTTTGATATATCCCACACAAAATATGTGCTTGATATTGAAACCTATGGTTATGAATGTAGATACCGAAAATTGGTCTAGGCTTGCGAGTACATAATCGACATAATGTTCTATAGTCCATGGTCATGATTAAATAATGTCAATTATTTAATTAACCTTTCTAACACATATTTCCTCTATTAATTAAATATCCCTATTTAATTAATTCACTAATTAATTATTCCCCCTTTATCTGTCAATTAAATAATTTATTATTTAATTAAACCCTCTTTTTATCATATGTCAACTATAATTAAAATATCTTTATTTAATTATTCATTTAACCCCCTTTTCAACTATAATTAAATATTTATTATTTAATTATTCAATTCTACCCTTTTCGAAAGTCAAATTAAATAAATTATCTTTATTTATTTAATTAAATCTTTTATTTTTGAATGTTGAATTAAATTAACATTTAATTCAAATTTTATTCATTTATGTCACATTCCTCTATCAATCAGTTATCTAATCATTCACACACCTTTTGACTTGAGACCTATTTTTAGTTCTCCAGTTATCTCTGAATTCAACTGCTGATCATCTCTGTAGAAAGACTCTCCGTCACAACTAGTCGATTAACTAGTTCTAACTCATATGCATGTATGTATTTATTAATTAAATATCTTTATTTAATTAATTAACTCATGTTTGCATTCGAATGCATTAGTCTTTGAGTTCTAACTTTGGCTTTTGCATACAAAGTCTATTTCTTCTATTTTTGGAGATTAAGATATTGAACTCGTGTTCTAACTCATGTGCTAACTTAGTCTCTATCTGCAGTATTTTCTAAACTCGTGTTCTAACTCACGTTCTATCTGAGACAAAACTCACATCACATGGCATTCATCAATCTCGTCCGTCGATCTCTCTTTCAATCTGAGCTGATCGTTTGAAAACACAGAATCTATAAAATGGCCTATCATAATCATTATTCCTCCTCTCTCCCGAAATCATTATATATTTTTGAGAAGAAACAATCTTCGATATTTTTCTTAGACATTCGACAAAGCTATACTTGCATTCAAACACAAAAATATGAGGGCAAGAATACTAAAAAGGAAAAATGGAGAAGAGCAATCAAGATAATTCGAAGGGATGAATGCATATTCGGTGAGAGCTTTCCATTAATTTGTTTAAGTTTGTTTAGTTTATTTCCTCATTCTTTGTTGTTAGATTTTAGATTATTGTTTAGATTAGGATTTAACTTTGTTATTCTAGTCATGTTCGGAGATCTTATCTAGAAGAATTATTCTAATGTTACATTTGGTGAACCCGACGTGAACATGCTTCAAAATCCGTGCATCTTTTTTTCATTTTTTCATTTGCTATTTCCTGGTTTTTGCAGATTTTCCATACGGTGCACCACATTTGTTAAGGGAAATGACGCATCTGTATCCGCGAGCCGCATCTGTCAAAAATAGCGACGCATCCGCCATAGGAAACCGCATCTGCGAAGTCACAAACCGCATCTACTTATCAAAAAATTCACGAGCCACATCCACCTGTCAACAGTTGAACCGCATCTGTGGCTCCAAAAGCCGCATCTGGTTGGTAAAATTTTTTCACTTTTTATCAATTTCTATGCATCCATATTTTCACTTTTCATTTTTATTAGCTTGTTTGGGTTTTCGCTAATGGTTGATTTCAATTGTGAATCTGGGGGAATAACATAGTGTTTGTAGGACAAAGCTTTGAAGACATTTAAAAACCTAGGACAATTTTCTGTAGGATGAAAACTAAAGACCATAAACTACTGATAAATTTGCATGTAGGACCTAATGCCTATGTGTTTATTTATTTAGCAAGTTTTCTTTGGTAGATAGATAATTATCGTGGAGCTTAAAATGAATTTTTTGATTGATAGATAGAAAATTGTCGTTTGGATTAAAAAGAACCATTGTCTTCTTTGTTTGGTGCTTTGCACATATCTGTAAACCCTTACGATTTAGTACACCAAAGTATCCTCTCCCCTTGCACAGTCATGCGATCCTATGTGTAAGAGAAATGATTGCTGACTCTAGAACTTGGGCCTATCTTGGTGGGAAAAAGTACTCACCCCAAGACGACTCACACCGGTAGCACGCTAAAGCCAAGCGACTTCCAGTCGGTATATAAAAGAGGATTCTTAGGGAAACCCCACGAATCATGTGCACTATTTTGATGAGATGGACAAAAACGGACTCTCACCGATGTTGGATAGTGTCCCATGAATGGAATGCCCTTATTAAACACCTTGTTGTAGAGTTACCAAAATCCTACCTATTTGTTGGCGAGGCAGGGTCGGCCCTGTGAAGCCGTCTTAATTATTTACGGTTTATGTGTGGAAATGAAATGTATGCCATGGGAGTTTCATGGATATGGTAGCTTGGCTGCCCCGTATAAGAGAGTGTCGTGGAGGGGAGCCAGTGGGGTCAAGCTACTAGTCATTCACCATAAATATGCGTAGCTAGAGAAATCCAAGTAAGAATTCAACAAATATTGTCCTAAAAGCCTAGGTTGTACATGTTTTCGAGTTTTAAACAGTCCTTCCATCACGAAATTGAAAATACATTGATTCCTATGTTTGTTGTTTGTTGTATTTGTGAAAATCTTGATCAAACAACCCAAGTCAGTCAATAACTTTCGTGAAAATTTCAACTGTTAGAAAATAGAGTCGCAATTGTCAGTTTAATCGCCACATGTGTGATTGAGGGTCGCATCTGTTAGGGGAAATGCCACATCTGGTTGTCAAAAATATTCAATTTTCATAGTTTGTATATCATGAGTCACAACTGTCACATCCTGAGTCATATGTGTGCATGCAAGCTGCATCTATTAGTTTTAAAACTGCATGTGTCCGAGTAAATCACATCTGTTAGTTTTTAAACCGCATGTGTCTTAGTAAGCCGCATTTGTCATAGGAAAAACTACAATTGTTAGGAAATTGCATGCACTATCAAAAAAAATGCATCTGTAAAATCCTGAACCCCAACTATTTTGTGAACCGCATTTGCCTGCCATCAGAAAACATCAAAAAAAAAAAACCGCGAGCTGAGTCTGAAACATCATTGTCACTTCTTGCTTTAGGTTTTTAGCGTCAAACTTTGGATTAGAAACTGAAAATTTTGCTCAAAACCTTGCATCATTAGGTGTCATATACGTCTTAGTTACCATCATTAGGTGTCATATCCGTCTTAGCTATAGTAAAGGTCTTAGTTACCATCCTTGTCATATAATCAAGTTCCTTGGTCACAAACGAGTCTTTGCATACATTTATTCCATTAGGTTGTAGGTTATACTCGCCTTAGAATCATTTATCATCATAATCTACTCGCATTTTGCATATTGTCTGTCCTATCACACGTCATCCTAGTATACATCTTTTTAGAACCATTTTAGCAACATCATTTAGTGTCAAAAAAATCCAAAAACATAGACATAGGTCATATCAGTTTTAGACATAGTCTGCATTCCCCATTTTGAGTAACATCTTTCATGGTCGAAACAAGATCCCAAAAGAAACACAAAGCAATGACATACCCCAATGAATTCATCAATCCATTCAGAAACCAACCGTTAGGAAGTAAATGACCACACCAGCCTTTGCTTGAAAAACATGTCACTAGAGACACCCATGGTTAGATTTACATAGAAGACATAGATGCAGCAGTTCAAGATCTTGAATTCACATCCTTTACGGATGAATGTTTGCTAAATGATCCTCAATGCTATCTAGAAAAATTGTTAGCCGACGGTGCTAAACTACCCATAGGATTTGATATTCGTACCTTGCAAACATAGTCAACTCAACCAACACAAACTGTGACATCAACTGTGTCTATTCCCCAAATAACTGCAGCGATACCAACAGGGATACCAACACAAACATCCTCAATTGTAAACACAACTCCTTTTAACATAACACAAGGTTTACAATTCACTGCAGGAGCAACTTCCCCCAACCCCTTTGACACCAACACAACTGCTAAGAGAACCAAAGTTGGCGGGAATATACCTATACCAAACCAAATCATTCAGATAGGAAGCATCCCTATACCAAATCAAACAATTCAAACAGGAAGCATTCCGATACCAACTCAGACCATCCAGATAGGGAATATCCCTATCTTGAATCAGAACATTTTGACAGGATATATTCCCTCGCCCAATCATAATCCATCACAAAACATGGCGTATCAGAATACCTAAATTGATCCAAATAACATGAACACCATGTCTTTGACACAAGTCTATGTCCTTCAAAACAAAATGCAAGCTCTTCAACAACAGATGGACAACATGTCTATGTCCGGAAAATGAACTATCTTAGCACAAGACCTATGTCCATGTCCATTTGATAAAGCACTCTATATGACACCTTTTCCCCATGGATACAATATACCGGTTTTGCCTAAGTATAATGGAAAAAATAATCCTATAGAACACATTAGAGAGTTCTCAATAGCATGCATGGACATATCGTACGACCCCACATACTTGATGAGACTATTTCCATGAACCCTTGTTAGGATAGGATTGGAATGGTTCTCTAAATTACCATATGGTATACGATCTTGGGGCGAATTAGCTGAGAAGTTTATTGAACATTTCACCTTTAACATAGACAATGAGGTAACAATTGCAACCTTGTGATACACGACACAAGAAGATGGCAAAAATTTCACCACTTTCTTCCAAAGATGGTGAAGTCTAGCTAGTAGGTGTCCAGTTGAAATACCGGAAAAACAAAAGGTCACAATATTCCTAGAGAACATCAACCCCAAATTGTGAAGTGATCTAAGGGTACATTGTTGTACTTCATTCTCAGAATTGGTACAAAAGGGAATCATCCTTGAGAAAGGCCATATAGACAAAGGAGAAATGAAAGTACCAGGCAGAAATCAGGTTGTCCAACATCAAAACATGCCAAATGATAGAAATAAATTCTGGTCTAGGAACAAGAATGTTACAAATGATGGCATTGTTGATGCTAAACACATACATACAAGACCATTTATCACCCTTAGGGGTTACAATCCCAATCAAGACACAATGAACAGTCTAGATCAACAAGCTAACTATGTCCAAAATTCACAACAACAAAGACCACAACAAAGGAGATTTCCTACACATGAATTTACACCTTTGGGACAACCAATCGAGACTATTTTCAAGGAGTTGATTAAACATAATATTATCAAACCTTTGGAACCAAGAGAATATGATCCTGGATAGTTCAAACCTTCATGGTGGGATGATAACCCTTTTTGTGACTATCATCAAACCAAAGGGCACAACCTCCAACAATGTCGTCAACTCAAGAACATCATACAAGACTTTGTTGAAAACGGTACCATAGAGGTTGGTGGGCAGAAAAACACTAAGAACAATGATCATAAGGTCTTCACGGACCCGTTACATGACCACACAAAAGGAAAAGCCTCCAGTTCGAGACCCCCGAATAATCCATCTGCCAACTATAACAATACCAACTATGACTATGGTAAAGGAAAGACCATAAACCACCTCCGAGCCGCAAACGAGAATGTCAATACCTTCACCATTATGAAGCATCCAAAATGTAATGTAAGCACATGCAGAACTAAGATTACTATTCCTGGTCCTTCTTCAGAGCCATCTACTCAAGCTTCCAAGTTCAAGTACAACCTTCTTGATCAGTTGAGTAAAACCCCCACCCAAATATTTATCTTGGAATTGTTGACCTTATCACCTCAGCATCGATCCATCCTTGACAAAGCTCTATAGAATACAACTATTCCTACAGACTTGGATGTCAATCATTTCGAGGAAACGGTGGGATATTTGACCAACTCGCATCATGCCACATTTTCTCAACATGACTACTCAACTGAAAAGTCAGATCATAATGACCCCTTACATCTTGAAGTCTTAGTCCATCAAAACAAAGTTTGACGAGTCTTGGTAGACAGAGGAGTAGGTTTGAACCTGTGTACCCTTAAATTGGTTAAGGCATTAGGATTCTCAGAAGACTATGTAGACACTTCCAAGAGTATAGTCATTAAGGCTTATGATGATGAAGAAAGGTCATCCAAAGGAGTTGTAATGCTCCCTATTAGAATTGGCCCAGCGATCTTGAACACTAGCTTCCAAGTCTTGGATCTCACCCTTCCATACAATTTGTTGTTAGGTAGACCTTGGACACACACAATGAAAGCTGTCCCTTCAACATACCATCAATGTCTCAAGTTCCCCTATAATGGCACTGAGATCACTATTGATGGTGATCCCAATCCTTTCCAATATTGTACAAGCCTAAGGGACCTTCCACCATGACAAGTACCTGTTAATCAAGAGGCCTCATCATCCACTTTATCCCAATATGTTAACCCATCACGTCTCACTAAAACCATTTCATTCAAACCACCATCATCCAGTCCAACACTGGAGATCCAAGACAAGTGCTGTGGTGAAAATCATATAAAGGCCTCATACTGTGTTACTAAATTGATTCCACCTAAGGCATATGGCCTACCCATGCCGGATAGAAGATAGTCAATGGTCACATTTCATGTTCCCCCTACAACGACATTAACCAAATGGGGAGAGTTAAGTGAAGAAATTGTGGATCAAGGTGATTCCTAGTTGTATCAAGAAGAACATGAATACCCCTTCCCATCTATTCAAATAGCCAAGGACCAGTATGGAAAAGGATTTAAGATAATGCAAAAGGAAGGCTATAACGGGCATAGTGGGTTAGGACTATATCAAAATGGAAGGACAGAACCGATTACTGTCTACCCACAACCGAAATATCTAGGGCTAGGGTATCAGCTTAGAATTGGGTTTCTTGGTACTTCATCATCGTTTCAAGAGGAAGTGAATGATTATGCAGGCATCGAGACATCTCATGAACCAGTCCCCCCATTTTTTGACAAACCCCCAATCTACGACAAACCTCCAATTTATGATGAATCCCCTTACTCTAGTGATGATGAATGGGAATCCCTTTCATCTACTATCACCATGAATATCGATGCCCTATTTGGAGAATTGGACCTCAACGTGAAACCTGTACCAAAACAATCTAGTCCTTGTCCTAAGAAACACTTTTCAAAGGCAGAATGGCAAGAGAACTATTATTGGGAAACCCTTGATCATTCATCTTAGGCACCTAATCAACCATCTTCTGATGAATCCACCCTCACTATAGTCCCACATCAGAGCATCCCTACCCCTAGGAGAAAGAACGAGAAGGAGTTGGTCCAAAACTTCTATGACCATGTCAATCGTTCTATACTCACCTTGTTCGCAGCTACCTTTAGGAACTCCAATGATGACACGCCCCTTATCTATCCTGAACTTATCGACTTGGATCAACAAGGTGCACCTATCATAGATATATTCGAGAATGACGAAGAAATTTTTGAGTTCATGGAACTTAGAGAAGGTATACCAAGAGGGGATCATAAGGCAGGTTTTTCCATAGACTTCGACGATAAAGCGTATTTTGGGGAGTCTACTTACACCTCTAGTCGCAAAAATGAGAATGGAAAGAAAAAAGACAATGAAAATAAAAATGATGAGTCCCTAGGTGAAAACCAAAAGGCACCTTTGGACGATGAAAAAGTCAAAAGAAAGGACGTATCCAAGGCAAAAACCTCTCTGAGGCACCCAAGGATAGAGGTTTAAATATTCTCCCCTTTGAACAGGAAAAGTCACCGATGCTAGTAGAAGAATCTGTTGAAGTCAACATAGGTACAAAAGAGAATCCTCGGAAGGTATATTTTGCAGCTTCTTTAACAGAGACAGAAAAACATGAGTTTAATGACTTCTTCACAAAGAGATAGATAAAATATGCATGGTCGTATGCTGACATGCCTGGGCTGGATCCAGACCTAATACTGCATCATCTACCACTACAACCAGGTATCAAACTAGTCAAACAAAAGTTGAGGAAAATGCATCCACAAATTGCTCTATTGGTCAAGATAGAACTTAAGAAACTCTTGGATGTAGGGTTCATAAGGACAATAGACTATGCAGATCGGATATCAAATCTTGTACCAGTGACTAAGCCAACTGGGGGCATTCGCATTTGCACTGACTTTAGAGACATCAATAAGGCATGCCCTAAGGATGACTTTCCTTTGCCGAATATCGACATGATCGTGGATCTGACAGTAGGATACGAGATGCTATCCCTTATGGATGGTTTCTCTAGATAAAACCAGATTAAAATAGTACCTGAAGACCAACACAAAACAGCTTTCATGTGTCCATGGGGCACATATTGTTGGAATGTTATGCCATTTGGCCTTAAGAATGTAGGATCCACCTATCAACGGGCCATGACTACGATTTTCCATGACTTTGTACATACTTTTATGGAAGATTATGTCGATGACATTATAGAAAAATTAGAAATGGGAGGAGATCATTTGAAAGTCTTAGACAAGATATTCTAAAGGCTAGAAAATTACAATGTTAGGCTAAATCCGAAGAAATGTGTCTTTGGGGTGAAATCAGGAAAACTGTTAGGTTATATCATCTCTCGAAGAGGCATTGAAGTGGATCTAGAGAAGGTAAGAGCTATCATAGAAATGCCTCCTCCAACCAGCATTGGCCAACTTAGAACTCTACAAGGAAGATTATAGTCAATTAGGCATTTCATAGTACAACTGGCGGATAAAATACATCCATTTTAGCATCTACTCAAGAAAGGAGTACTGTTTGTGTGGAAATCTAAATGCCAAGAGGCCTTGTAGAAAATCAAGGACTATTTGATTACTCCACCAGTCTTAATGCCACCTACAGAGGGAAAACCATTGATACTTTATATATCAGCAACTCAGTCGGCATTAGGGGCTCTTCTCGCACAACACGATGATCAAGGTCATGAGAGAGTGGTTTATTATATCAGTCGTACCTTAGTGGGTTATGAATTGAATTACAACAACATAGAATGTGCTTGCCTTGTGATAGTTTTTGCTACCCAAAAAATTTGACACTATATGCTCAATTGACAAACAATGTTGGCTGTGAAGATTGATCCACTTAAATACCTCCTAAGTAAGGCAGCTTTAACAGACTGATTGGCTAAATGGGTTATGATACTTAGCGAGTATGAAATTCAGTACATCAAAAGGAAGGCTATAAAAGGACAGGTAATTGTAGATCAACTAGCTAATACACCTATAAAAGCAGACCATCCATTAGTGGCAAACTTTCCAAATGAATTTCTCTTCAACATTGACATTAAAACTGAATGGAAATTGTACTTTGATGGATCACATACAAATCGTGGTTCAGGGGCTGGTATCTTATTTGTCACACCTCAAGGTGATACCATTCCTAAATCATTGAGGATTGCATTCCCTTGTACCAACAATATAGCAGAATACGAAGCCTTAGTGATAGGGTTAAAAATGGCAGCTCAATGGAAAATCAAGAGCCTACATGTCTTTGGCGACTCTCAACTGGTAATCCGACAGGTGAATGATGATTACGAGACTAAAGATGAAAAGCTTGCACCTTACAAGAGGATGGATGATAGTTTCAAACAGTATTTCAAAGATATAACTTTTCAACAAATACCACGTATCCAGAATAGAGCTGTAGATGCAATGGCAACCATGGGTTCCTTGTTGGATATTCCAAGTAATGTGCCTAAGTTCAAGTTTCTGGTTGAACAATTATTGATCCCCGCTTATGATGTCCCTGATACTGCGATAGTGTGTACCATTGTTGGTCCTACGTCTCCTTGGTATAAAGACATATTCGATTACCTCACTGACCAAACCTTACCTAAAGACTTGTCCAATAACCAACGTCGAACCTTCATCCGAAAGTCAGCTAAGTATATCAGTCATTGGAGAAACCTTGTATAGACGTACCTTAGATAACGCCCTAATGAGATGTCTCGATGCTGAGGAAGCACAATCAACTTTGCGAGTGGTACACGAGGGTATATGCGGATCTCATTCAAGTGGTCCTACTCTAGCCCATAAGATTATGAGACTAGGTTACTATTGTCCTACAATGGAGAAAGACTCATACGTCTTTGTAAAGAAGGTTAGACAATGTCAAATACATGGAGACTTGATAAGAGCACCAGCACAGGAGCTTTGTCCAATTACTTCACCATGGCCCTTCGCCCAATGGGGACTTGACCTCATAGGTAAGATACACCCTTCATCATCTAATGGCCACAAATTCATCATCACCGCCACCGAATACTTCACCAAATGGATCGAAGCTATTCCCATGACATACATAACCGACACACAAATATCTAAGTTTATCCTAAACTATATCATTTGTCGGTATGGTGTACCTCAATCCATAATCACAGATAATGGCCGCCCATTCAAGAACCAAGAAGTATGCCATTTATTTGAAGAATTCCTCATCAAACACCATTTCTCCACCCCATATTACCCACAAGGTAATGGCCAAGCTGAGGCATCTAATAAAACTATTGTTAGAATCCTTAAGAAGACTGTCAATGACACTGGTCGTGACTGGCACCTACAACTTAATCCTGCCTTATGGGCTTATCGCACAAGCATCCATACTCCCACTGGCGCCACTCCATATTCCCTCGTATTCAGGTCTGAAGCTATCTTACCTATTGAGGTCAAAATACCTTCTTTATGGGTATCCTTGAAGGGTCATATCGATGATGAAGAGTACCATGTTTCTAGGTTGCAAGAGCTAGAACTACTAGATGAAAGAAGATAAAAGGCATTAGATCATTTACAAGCATATCAGAATCATCTTCGTTGTAGTTACAATAGGAAGGTTCTCAATAGAAATTTTGACATTGGTGACCTGGTATTAATGGAGAATCCTAAGAACCAAGCTGAAAGAGAGAAACCAGGTAAGTTTGAGCCTAACTGGCTGGGGCCATACATTGTCATAGAAGCCTTTGGATCAGGACTGTACCAACTCTCTACTCCTGAAGGAGAGCCGCTTTTGTCCCTTATCAACAGTCTGCATCTAAAGAGGTTCTACACTTAAGTCTCTGAGAATCTGTGTCTTAATTTGGAAAAATACAAAATAAAAAATGAAAAAAAAAAAAATGGTTACCTTGATGAAAACCTCGTAAACAGGCATCTTTGTAACACCAAAAAAATTGAGAAAATCAAAAGAGTAAAGAGAAATAAATCCGTCCACTAGTGAAAACCGCTTCGGTGGCGCTATGGATAAGTACCTTGGTGAAAACCTCGCAAACAGGCGCCATGTGTAGTCAAGCTCAGTCTTCTGTCTACCATCATTCTAATCAGATTTTTTCACTATCACTCATAATAAATGGTTGTGTTGTCCATTCCTTGGAATGATTGACATCTAGCATCCTTTCCGTCACATTATCCACTCCATTTTCCAAACATCTTCCCGATTGGGGGCAAATCCTTGTTCTATGCCCTAACACTTTGTACATAACGTCACACCATCGGAAATGTCCTGAACAATCCCAAAAACATTAGAAAACATAAAAAAAAATAAAAAATCAAAACAGTTAGAAAATCCCAAAAAAACAAATTCAATCATGTCAAGTCCATCATGTCAAGTCGGTCATGTTAAGTCAGTCATAGACATTAGTCGAACTACATTGCCTTTGCGACTGGGACGTAGGCAAGGCCATCAATCGATGTGCCCCTGAGGCATTAGGTCTATCAGTCTAGGTTTTTCATGTATCACACACATTTAAATCATGACTCTTTGTACATCCAAAGTCATTGGTCGTGTCGAACTATGAGGTCTCTGCGTGTATAACGTAGGCAAGGCTAATCAATTGATGAGCTCCCGAGACCACACTAGGTTAGTCCAATAGGGTTCATTCACATTCACTATCACACAAGTTGCATATCATAGTTTAGGGTATCATCTCATGTCATACACAATCAACACACACACACATAGTTTATCAGTCAAAGAATCAAAACAAGTCATGCAACAACAAGGCAAGATATCTCAATTGTCATCAAGTCAATATCAAACACATTGTCAAAGTGATCAATTTATGTCTTATGCAAGACATGTCTTTCTTGTCAATAGACGTCATCAAATTGTCATAGTCTCATGTGGCTTGTCACTTCAACGTCATCAAACTCCAACATCTTATACAACACGTGTCTTTCTAAAACTAGGCTTTGTCATGCCTTATACAGAAGTCACCAAGTCGAAACCAGACTCAACGTCTTATGCGGTATGTGTCATTCTCTCACATTATGCTATGTCAAACATCAACATCAAACAATCCCACAAGATCAAGTTTTGGAAAATACATTTATTTGGCTTTATGACTTTATATCTTATTTTGTCTTATCTTTTTATCGATTTGTACAAGATCCTATTACTAGCTTTCTCAATGATGTCCCTTGAAGGATTTAGAGAAGCAACAATGTCTCAGGACTCTTTTTCTTTGGCTGCTGTCTGTCAAATGTCTTTTTATCATTGGTTTTTGAGTCATGTTACTAGTTTCCTCAAGGATGTCCAATCAAAGATTTAGAGGAGCAATGATGTCTCATGACCCATCTTTTATTTGTCTGTTGTCTGTGGTTTGTTAAGAAGAAATGATTGGGGCATCTTGTCCTTAGTCTGCGTTAAGACACTCCTTGTCTACGACTATCTGTTTTTCACAGATGGATGACTTTGTACACTATGGTCTATCTCATATCATAGTGTGTACTATCCATCTATGTCATGTCCTGCCCAATGATGATAACAAGCAAGTATAGCGTATTTGACAATATATCGAAGATTATATCCTTTTCTCAATCAATCAATTTTTCGTTCTATCTTTTTCTCCATCAATCACACTTGAATTATTTCTTATTAACATTTTGAATTGATTTCATCCTAACATTTCTCTTCTTTGACATAAAGATAAGGTCCTATGACATAATAATAACATTAGATCAATGGCATTAGCTTACATTTCACATAGTTGCATTGCATTTCAACATGGAGATAGTCACGTTCATTACATTTCACATCATTACATAATAGGCATTGCATCACCATAACATACATAAGGTAAACATTGCATGTACATATTACTGTCACATATACATAAGCATCATATAGAGATTTGCATTCATTATCATAAGTAAATAGAATCATTCATAAACATCATTATAAAATGCATAACTCATAAACATGTAGAAACATTTCATTCATAACACATGTATATACATCATTTAGGAACATAATCATGTAGAAATAAAACATCATCCATAACATAGAACTGCATATCATGTAGAAGCCGCCAAAATCATATATATATATCGCTCAAAAAAATGTGTCACAGTACAATGTCTGAATGTATCAATAAATACAACATGAGCTTGTAGGCTCTCTGATCAAAATACAAATGTCTACATAAGTCCCTGTCATCGTGTCCCACTACCCCTGCTGTCACGTGGTGATGGTGGTGGAAAAAGACTCGAAGGTGGCCTCTGTGAGGTGGAAGGCCTATCATATGGACCTGTCCTTGGTGGTCCTACCACCCTCTCTGTACTTTGTGTCCTCTAACTCCGAGTATGACTCCTGCCCTGACTACGCACCTCTAAAAATGTAGGAGCCCATCTCTCTGCTGGCACTGCGGCCTCATACAAATCCCTGTAGTAAGTGGCTCTCTCCACTAATCTGACTAACTCTCGTACCATGCCATCAGATGAGGACCCACTGCAAAGGCATCTAACCTCTACGAACTACTGCTCTATCTCATGTCTCTGAGCTATCACCTGGTCTCTCTCCATGAGAGCACTGTCCCTCTCTGTATGCGCACTGTCCCTCTCTACATAGGCACTATCCCTCTCTATGAAGGTACTGTCTCTCTCTAGTCTCATCACCTCAAACTCTGTAGTCACAAGTCTGAGTCTCTCCTCCAAAGCATCCCTATCACCATCTCTAGGAGCATCCTCATCCCGTCTCCCCTCTACAATCCAATCTCTAAGCTCTCTCTCCTACTCCTCCATCAGTGCCTCCTCCTCAACATCATCCTCCCCATCATCCTCAACATCATCCTCTTCGTATCCTGCCAACACACCCAGAGGGTCTAAGGCCATGTTTGCATCAAAATCCTCTGCAACATCCTCTATGCCAACATCTACCTGTACACGCTCCTCAACCACTACCTCTGCTGCAACATGCTCACCCCCAGCTTGTACATCCACTCTCCCTCCAATATCTACCATCGGTACATCAACTACTACTGCCTCCTGAATAGGTGCATCTCCACCTGCCTGACACCCTCTCCGTCCTCTCCGTCCTTGTCTCCCACCTCTACTGTATCTCCATCACCTCTACCACCAACTCTACCCACTCTGGCACCTCCACCTCTATGACATCCTCTAGGCCCTATGCCTCATCTCTAGACCGGTGCTAGCTGGTCAGGGTCTGTATAAGGAATCGGGCAATGAACCACCCACCATGCATCGTATGCAGCTATAGTCCCAAGATCAACAAATCCACCTCTCCATCCCCACTATACTGGCTGAAGTGCCTATATGTCTGCCTCCACAGTAGCCACTGGAATCATGGGTCCCCACCATGGAACCTCTCTCAATGACCGAGCAAACTCTGCTCTACTCCAAGGCTCATCCTGAAACTCCCCAAACTATCTCAGCACTCTGTCTCGCAAATGTCACTCAATAATATGAACACTCGAAACAGTCCTCCCAATGAGATACTGTGTCTGTCTGTAGAATGGAAAATGTATATCCTCATCCACCCACTCCTCACAATCCATGTAAGGTCTCCATGTGAATTGATCAAGAATATCTAGGGCATGTCGCCAATATCCTGTGTCACCCACATGGGTCTGTGTAATCTGCCCTGTATATCGAAACACATACGGGTATCTCTCCTCTCTCTCTATTGTAACTGGAGGATAGAAGACGACTATCCTCTCCCAACCCCATACCATCAAAAGTGTCATCCCACAGCTCAACGATTGTGCATCTCTATAGGAAATGTCATGCAAATGGAAGTACAACATCCCAAGTAGACATGGACCCCAGGAATATCTCGTCTCACTCTCCAACATGCCGACAAGCATAGCTCCCCATCCTACTGGAAATTCGTGCCCTCGTCTATCTGGAAGCACTATACCACCGATCAAGGTACAAAGGATACAGTCGATCCGATCGTATCTGTCTACTAGGACTGGCCATCCAATCTCATAATGCTCGATCCTGAGCCTACTGATGTCATCCACCTGATAAAATCGTGCTAACTCTGTCAATCCTCGCTGGGTATCATACATAACCTGCTCACCTCTAATAGGCAATCTCAAAATCCTGTACACATCCTCCATTGTGACAGTAGCCTCCCCAGTCGGTAAATGAAATGACGATGTCTCCGAATGCCATCGCTCGCAAAGTGCCGTCAACATCCCCCCGTTTACCCGAATGGCAGGCATCGACAAACAATGACATAGGCCTAACTTCCATAGAAGTCGAATCTCTGCAGAGCTCAAAGTATCTCTTAGGTCAAATGTGTCTAGTTGTGACTCCTGCATGTAAATCGGATCTATCACCACCTGTAATTTAACCATGGTGTTAGCATTTTTCAATTTTTCCTTGGAAATTTTTTTCAAAAATTTTACTAGTCAAATGCGGCTCACTTTTACAGATGTGGTGCATTTTTTCAAATGCGTTGCATAGAGCCTCATATGTGGTGCACATTACATATGCATCACATATTTTCCTCACAACCTTTCCGACTACTGCACATGTGGTTCACTAATCCACATGCGGTGCATTTTTTCAGTCTACTAACCTACACCATATGCAGCTCACAACTACACTTGCAGCTAACCCTAGTGCATATGCGTTGCATAAATACACATGCGGTCATTCCCTAATCAGCCAAAACTAGCCGTGGTGAGTTTTTGCAAATGCGTCGTTTCGTAGTTAGATGCGGCGATCACGATGGCATATGCGTCGTTTACGATGCACCACATTTGCTTAATAAATTTCTAATGCCTAAAAATGCGTGCAAAAATAAATTTAACAAGTTCGTTTTTGGGTACATACCGGTGGTCCTGCGTCAGCTGGCCTCCTGAAAGTCTAGATCTGATATCCTCAATGCCTGGTGTATGGAATAGGTGCCATTTCATCAGCTAGTCAGAGCAAAAACTCCACTTTTTCTATCTCCTCTAGGTGCAAATGAATTTATTTAAGCCCTAATTCCTATTTATAGGTGGGTTAGAAATGGCATTTCTTTAGCCCTACTCTATTGGCTGCTTAGCCTTTCAACTTCCAATGACCCGTATTCATCCGAAACATCTCCGATTTCACTTTCGTCAACTCCATAGCATTTTTGACTATCAAATTGACTTATCGGGAACATTTCCTGATTTGTTTTTAAGCTTTTCAAAAAATGTCAATTTTCCCGAGGGTGCATACCTTACCCTGTTTCATGTTGGGGTACGATCGGGGCATATTTTCTTTGACACAACTCCATACCAACATTGTACCAAAGAGGGGAAAACTGTAGATATAGAAAATTGGTCTAGGCTTGCGAGTACATAATCGACATAATGTTCTATAGTCCATGGTCATGATTAAATAATGTCAATTATTTAATTAGCCTTTCTAACACATATTTCCTCTATTAATTAAATATCCCTATTTAATTAATTCACTAATTAATTATACCCCCTTTATCTGTCAATTAAATAATTTATTATTTAATTAAACTCTCTTTTTATCATATGTCAACTATAATTAAAATATCTTTATTTAATTATTCATTTAACCCCCTTTTCAACTATAATTAAATATTTATTATTTAATTATTCAATTCTACCCTTTTCGAAAGTCAAATTAAATAAATTATCTTTCTTTATTTAATTAAATCTTTTATTTTTGAATGTTGAATTAAATTAACATTTAAGTCAAATTTAATTCATTTATGTCACGTTCCTCTATCAATCAGTTATCTAATCATTCACTTACCTTCTAACTTGAGACCTATTTTTAGTTCTCCAGTTATCTCTGAATTCAATTGCTGATCATCTCTGCAGAAAGACTCTCCATCACAACTAGTTGATTAACTAGTTCTAACTCATATGCATGTATGCGTTTATTAATTAAATATCTATTTAATTAATTAACTCATGTTTGCATTCGAATGCATTAGTCTTTGAGTTCTAACTTTGGCTTTTGCATACAAAGTCTATTTCTTCTATTTTTGGAGATTAAGATATTGAACTCGTGTTCTAACTCACGTTCTATCTGAGACAAAACTCACATCACATGGCATTCATCAATCTCGTCCGTCGATCTCTCTTTCAATCTGAGCCGATCATTCAAAAACACAAAATCTATAAAATGGCCTATCATACTCATTATTCCTCCTCTCTCCCAAAATCATTATACATTTTTGAGAAGAAAAAATCTTCGATATTTTGCTTAGACATTCAACAAAGCTATACTTGCATTGAAACACAGAAATCTAAGGGCAAGAATACTAAAAAGGAAAAATGGAGAAGAGCAATCAAGATAATTTGAAGGGATGAATGCATATTCGGTGAGAGCTTTCCATTAATTTGTTTAAGTTTGTTTAGTTTATTTCCTCATTCTTTGTTGTTAGATTTTAGATTATTGTTTAGATTAGGATTTAACTTTGTTATTCTAGTCATGCTTGCAGAAAAATCTAGAATGTTACAATGAAATCCCTAGGTAAGCCTCCTAACAATAAGGGAAGGATTCATGTTTCTATTTATCATCACCCAAGATCACACATAGTGCAAGGATAGAGGATACATAGACAATTCATTTAGTTAAAAGAGAAAATAAGAGTAACATAGAGGTATTTCTCTTCAACCAAGATCACATGAAGTGCAAGGGGAGAGGATACACACTCTCTACCCTACCAAGCACAATAAATAAATTTATTTTAGAAAACCAAATGAAAAATGTTTGCTAATCTAGAAAGAAAGAAAGCAAACAAGTTTGAATGATAATTTTTGATAAGGGACCTGCAAGAAATGTATTAGTAGTTTCAATTTCTTTTCCTTGGACCGATCGAAACTATACAAACACAAATATATTAGTAGTTTAAAAATGTGTCTTTCCCCAACAAATGTTGCAAAAACATGTTAGATGAAAAACCATACAAACAAGAAAGAGTAGAGGTTAGGGTTAGGGTTAGGCCTAATTATGAAACCAAAAAAAATCAATGATAGAAAAGAAAAGCTAAATATTATAGTCAAACATAGAAATTTTTACCTCAAAAGTGGCTACTTTTCTTGGAAAACATAGTAGAATCTATGATTGCAATCCTTTGTTACAATAATATATAAAAGAATCTTCATATGTGGCTCTTTTTTCTTGTCAATCATGATAGAACTTGCAAAATAATTTTTTTTTTCTATCAACTATGAAAAAACCAACACAAGTGACAAAATTTGTTAGAAACCTTGCACAAATAGCAAACAGACATGGAAAGATTATTAGAAGTGACAGTTCACAAATTTTTTGAAGGTGACAATTTGTTGTCAAATGCAAGTCTATAAAACTTGATCATGTAAGAAATTTGAAAATCATCAAAGTCAAGAATTGTTTGTCAAATCAAGGATGTGGGTCCCACCATGCATGCTAAAATGTGAAGTGGGGTTAGTGGGAAATGAAAATGAAACATGAATTATCATATAAGGGTTAGAATTCACAATACCCAATTCAAGAAATGATAAAATCCAACTTACGAATGAGATAAAATGCAACATGTTTAAAGAAATCAACATACACATAATGAAATTCAAATCAAGAAATGAAATAAAACAAGGAAAACCTAACATCCCATTTTGAAATTTTCTTTGATGGTATGTTGGATTGCTCAATCAATAGCTCCCATGATTACAAAATCATGAATGAAGACCTAGATGATGATAATTTCTCAAATTCTCAAATTATATGAATGTGATCAAGAATTCAAAGTTTCTAAGTGTTGATAATCAAGGAATGAAGGATGTTTTATATATTTTCAAGATTTTGATCAATGATTGAGATTAGATCTTAATATCAATACATGAGAGAAAATTAAGGAAGATGAAGGATCAAGATTGATTTAAACTCAAAACATCTCCACAACTCAAGGAAATTGGTTTAAGATATTTTAAGATGAAGGGTGAAGATTAGATCAAGAAAATGAAGGGGTGAGGATTAATGAGAAGATTGAGATATTTAGGATATTATGAGAAAAATAATATTCTATGGGAATATGCCTTATCGAGGAAAATTAGAACAATTAAATAGTTCAAGATTATTTAACTATGGAGGATTGGGATATTCTTTATTAAAAAAGAATATTCCATACAAGAGGGATGAGAAGTTAAATAATTAAAATTATTTAATCATGAGACATTAGAGGAAAGTTAGATTTATCCTAATTAAATAATTAAAAATGATTCAATTAGGGGGATAAGAGGAAAATTAATTAAAAAATGATGAATTAATTAAATAATTCAATATTATTTAATTAATAGAGGAAATAATTTTGTGGAAAGGTTGAGGTTTCTCTTGGTAATGAACCAATAACCAAAAGGGGGGGCAATTAATTTTGGCAATTCCACCTAGCACATCATACTTTCTATCTTGGTGGTGGTGATAATTCTGGGGATGGCTAAATATAGATTCAATGTGGAGCTGGCTATTCCGACATGGAGTGCAAGTAGCATAAATGATAGTTGTCAAATATTATTGTAACATTGGTACAATGATGAATGCATGAGGTGATATACAAAATCCACACTTGGGAGACTAGGATGTCATGTCATATCCTCCATTGGGACTTTTTGAATTGATACATACATGAAAGGTGGTGTTTTTGTAGTGGTGACAGGTTGGCTCCTTGCATGGCATGGTAAATACATGCTATTTTCACAATGGCTTGAAAAGATGGTGATGAACCACACATTATTTATAGTTTGTTGGCCTTATCACTTCATTTCATCATTGATACAAATTGCTAATTTGTGAGGTGAATTTTATCTCTGGTGTTCTCAGCTTGATGAAGGAGTGCACAATTGTTTTTGTAAATATGTTTGTAGAGACATTGACAAACATTGGAGAAGATACTCCAATCCATTTGAATAGCTTGGTCTTTCAGATGGAATTTTGAGGGGAGATCATAGATCAATGACTAAAGAGGATCCTAAAAAAATATGATTCTCTTATACTCATAGCTATGGAAATGGTTTTAGGAAAGGGTTTCTTGAGGAACTAGGAGAATTTTAGGGTGGAAACAAATATATCATCCCAATTCTTGGTCATTGCATTAGAAATTTGCATGGTGAAGAAGGATGCAGAGTTGTTGGTGAAGAGACTCTTTTATTCAAATTTTCTTGTGGGCATGGAGGAAATAATTCATATACCTCCCTCGGAATGGGGGTGCCACAAACATAATATTTGGACAAATATTATGTTCTAGAAGAGGTGGTGAAATATTATCCTTTCATACTCGACCTAAATGGGATGGCATTGGTAGAACATAAGCAACTTGTGGCAGTGGGCATGGATTACTTGCAAATGAGGTTGAATCTTTCCTAGACCTTTGGCCACAACAAGGTTTTATATTTTAAGTCTTTTGCGACTGCCAATGGCTTTCTCAATTAGGTTCAAGTCTAGTATTTTCAGGGCAAGCAAATTTTCCATTTTTTAATAGGTGATAGGTAGTGTTAATTTCTAGACTCATTTGATGTAATTGTTTATGGTTATGGGTGTTGTGGGAATTTTTTTATAATTCACTCCCACATTTTGAATTAATCCAGGTAATGTAATGGGGTCAATACTGGTCGACCCTGCATGGTCATATGATTTTATACAATCTGGATGGTCAGGTTCCAAGTATGGTTGGGATAGTAGGATCTCTACAAGATGAAAAATCTATAATTTTTTTATAATATTAATATAAAATCTCTCTTACGTATCAAAAAATTAATAGAGGATATAAGGTGAAATAATAGAAAATGATATTAAAGAGGAAATTTGTGATGCAAGTGATGAAAATGATACATTATGCAATGTCAAGGATGAAAGTGATAAAAATACAATATTAATGATGACATGTGATATGAATTGGGAAATTTTGTATGTTTACAATATCTAAACCTCAAAAAAGTAAAGATTGGGATGATGGTTGATAAAAGTCAAACCTAAACTAGACTTATGAGTTTAGGCCCAACTTGTTGATAAGATGATGACATATTGTGAGGTCAAGATGTTCAAGGATGGCTATGGCCTGGTAAAAAAATGATTGGCTTCTTAGTTTGAAAATGCAAAAGGAAATTTTTATGATGTTGGATGACAAAAATTAACCTAAAGGTGCAATTAAGATTTAAGCAAAGTGGGAAGATACTAAAAAATGAGAATAATCTAAGAAGTAAAACTAATAGGTCTTGGTCTCTACTTTAGGTCACTATGTTAATCAGATTTGAAGTCTAGATTCTCAAGAATAAACCCTAATCTCTTAGTGTAAATGGATGCATCAGGGAAGTTCACAAATGTAGTACATAAGTAAAAAAATACATTATTCTAGATTTTCTAAAAAATTGCATCACAAAAGTCAACAAATGTGTTACAGATCTGGTCAAATGCATCACTCTATTTTTATTCTAGGCTTTTCTAAATGGTTGCATTATAGAAAGTTATAGATACAATTCACTACATATATGTGGCATAAAAAATATATGTGGTACAAAAACATGCAATTGTGTGACTTGGCTTGCAGGTGTGTCGCTAAATATAGTTGTAGCACAAAATTTAATAAATGTATGACTCTAGTTTTGCAGATGCATTACAAAATATAAATGTGTTGCAAGAGTCAATGGATGTGTGATTCTACTTTTTTTGAATGATTTCATCATAAAAGGATCAAATGTGTTACTCTATATTTTTTCCTAAAATCAGGTGTTCTAAATGATTTTTCATGTTTGGTTTTTCAAATTTTTAGATAGAATACACTAAAAAATACTTAGAAGGTAGAATGGCTATTTGACTCTTAAGTCTCAAGGGTATTAAGGCTTAATGCCAAAAAGGCCAATGACATCATTGGTATATCACAATTGAAGACACTTGAATACAAGAAGAACCTAATTATTTGAATAGGTGTGTATACTTGATGTAGGCCCACTACATCAAAGTGGTAATACTCCTTAAGATTAGTGTTAAACACCTTTCTCATGAAAGAAAATAGTTAGAAGTCTAGTTGCAAAGGCCCAATACATTAACACTCAAATTTTCTCTCTCCCTAAGAGGCTATAGAAGCCAAACCTTAGGAGGTAGAATGGCTATTTGAATCTTGAGTCTCAAGCGTATTAAGGCTTAAGGCCAAAAAGGCCAATGTCATCATTGGTATATTACAATTGAAGACACTTGATTACAAGAAGAACCTAATTATTTAGATATGTGTGTATACTTGATGTAGGCCCACCACATCAAAGTGATAATACTCCTTAAGATCAATATGAAACACCTTTCTTGTGAAATAAAATAGCTAGAAGTCCAGTGGCAGAGGCCCAATACAATAAAAAACTCACCTTTCCTCTCTCCCTAAGAGTATATAGAATCCAAACCCAAGAATTTATCTCTATTTAAGGGAGTACATGGTGAGTATCTTTGGGCATGATAATATACCTTTCATTACATCAAGCTACAAATTATGGATCCTAAGATTCTAATTAATAAAGGTTCTTAGTGGGGGTATACCATGAACAAAGAGCCCATTTTTAATAGCTTGAGATTGGAGAGGTCTCCTTTTCTCTCCTCACAAAATGTGTCTCAACAGATTAAGGGTCATGTGTCTCAACTTTGAATGATTCTTGCCACTTCTTGAGCTATAAATGTATCCCCCATTTACACCCTGTCGAGAAACATGGTTGGAGTTGAACCTTGGGGAGACGAAATCCCTAGGTAGGCCCCATGCTGAAAATAAAAAGAGGCTAAGTGCATTTATCTTGCAACCAAGATCATGTTGAAGTTGATGATTAAACTCCACAACACCCAAAAATACCTATTTAAGTAATTATACTATCACAAAAGAAAGATCAAAGCAATGGATTTTCTATGCAACCAAGAGAGAAAAGATTGAATCTAGAAGTGCATTGCATGTGCAATGTATTAACTTGAATGGTTTTGAATTGTAATTATTACAATGAATGTGCAAGTTTTATAAAAGAATGCAAAAGAAAACCCTAGATGATAATTGCATTATATTGTGACAAGTGTTCTAATATCATGCAATGAGATAACATATCTTAAAATTAGCCCAATCTAATATTAAAAAATCACTCCTAACTTTAGCTTAAGTGAATAAAGTAATAAGGGACTTACTAATTAATTAATAAATGATTAATTAATTATCAAATGATTATCCTAATTATTCCAACACCCCCCTTAAGATCAAGTTAGGGAGAAGACATAAAACCTTGATGTAGAATGCAATGATGGATGCATGGTGGGTCTTGGATAAAATTCCTCATGAGGTACCCATGTACCAAATAAAAGAATCTTCCATAACTAGAGAAAAGGAGAAAACCACATGGGAAAAAACTCCTCTCCAAAAGAGAGAAAAAAATGACTACACTAGTGAAAGAAGGATAGAAGGAGGACTCAATGTGACCCCCTAGGGACTTCTTTTGTATCATAAGTACAATGTATGTCCCCTTGATATGAGAGATAAATTAAGGATATGAGTCCACCCATAAAGAAAGAGATCATATGCCAATGATGAATACCAAAAGACATAATATGATCCACTACCTTCAAAAAACATTATTCCCCTTAGGAAAAAATAGATCCATTGGTGATTGGAGAAGCCAATCCAAAAGAATGGGTGAACCAGGAATCCAAATCCAAATGATGTATGCCTTTGAAAATTTCTCACATATCCACATGTTAGAAAGTGATGATGTCGATTCAAGATCCTATGAAGACTAATGTAGAACAAGTTGCAAAGGTGATGAAGATGGTGGTCTAACAACATTGATGTGGAGTTGTCAACAAAGAGGAGATGAATGTCCTCAAATTAATCCTACAAATATGTAATATAGGACTCCACAAATAAGGATGATATGTCTGTGAGATAAGAATCCAATGTAGTTGTGTCAGGAAGATGTATGTCCTGCTATGTTGAATCAATAAGGGCCAAATATGTGGCGATGCCAAACTAATTAGGAAGAACAAAAGATGATGATGTAGTGTCTATGTGAAGAGTGGGAACATGAAGACAAGTCTCTGAACCATTAGAACATGCAATAATTATGATATACTCAAGCTCCTCTAAAGTATTGTCATCAAAGGGTATGGAATATGCATATGCAAGAGGGATGAGACAATCTACAATAGGATCCTCTAGGTATGGAGAGATATGAGGGTCCACAAATCTCCTGAAGTTGTGTCCAAAGTGTGTGGGGACAATCAATTTTTGATATAACATACATAGTGTCAAGATCAACACTAGAACATATAACCCCTATGATATGATCTTTGATGATAGCCCATACTAATAAATTCCTTGGTGTGTCTAGTGTAGGTATGAGTCCATATAGATAAGGAAAAATATCAAGCCACCTAAGATGTATCAGGATGCCATTTTGCCAAGAATCATAAATATCATTATCCAAGTTGATCACAAAAGGATGAATAGTAAAACCAATGATACTCACTCAATGATAAAATCATAGGCTAATGATTTGTGTTGATAAAGAAGATCAAATGATGTCATCTCATGCAAACAAATTCTTTCTAGATGCAAATACATCTAAGTAATTGACAAAATTGTGAGAACACAAAAAATTAAATAAAATGTACCTAGCATAGATTTTGGAAAAGTGCATGAATGTCTCTAAAGATATTTGTAATACCTTTCTAATGCCACTTGAATCATGAAAATTAGAGATATTAAAAAAAAGTTATGAGCTCAAGAGCCCAAAATAAAGATCTTCCTTTCATTGAGAATAACAAAAACCAATAAAAAAAAATGATAATGAGACCTACACCATTGGAAAGAGCTCAAAACTATCTTTTTAATGATTTCTCATGTTTGATCGATTTCAACACCATATGTCAAAGGCAAAATATCTTGGCTAGTGGCTAGTGGGTGGTGAAATTTTTTTAAGGCTTTTTTGCTTCTTTTTTCTTTTCTTTTTTTCTTTTTTTACAAAATAAAAAATAAAATAGAAAAAAGAAAGATTGATGATGATGAATTTTTGAATTTTTCTAGAAAAACAGATTAAAAAACCATAAGATTTTTCTCAAGATAGGATGTCTCAAAATCCGTATATGAGGCTACAAATTTGGAGCTCTGATACCATGTTGAAGTTGATGATTGAACTCCATAGCACCTAGAAATCACTTGTAAGAAATTATCCTATCACAAAAGAAAGATCAAAGTAATTGATTTTGTATGCAAACAAGAGAGAAAATATTGAATCCAAAAGAGCACTGATATGCACAATGTATTAACCTGAATGGTTCTGAATTGTAATGATTACAATGAATGTGGAAGATTTATAAAACCATCAAAAATAAAACCTTAGACGAGGATTTAATTAGATTGTGACAAATGTTTTGATCTCATGTAATGAGACAACTTATCTTAAAATTAGCCCAATCTAATAATAAAAAAACACTCTTGAGTTTAGCGTAAGTGAATAAAGTAATAGGGGACTTAATAATTAATTAATTATTAATTAATTATCAAGTGATTGTCCTAATTACTCAAAAAAATCACACAAGTGAATGAGAGGAGAGGATACATACATAATAAATTGAGTAGACACGATTGTGCAAGCACACCAAAAATGGAAGACAATGGTTATTTTTAAGCCCAAATCCAAATGTTATCTAATCTAAAAATTAAAGGTGCATAGGTTTGAAAAGTAGATTCTTTGACCAACAAACCTAGACCAAACTAGTTAGTAATCGAAAAATATTTCTTTGTCAATCAAATTGCAAAAAATAAGATTAGTATTTTAAAGGAATTTATTTTCCAAATGATTGCAACAAAGTTGGAAACAAAGATCAATAACCAAAAAACACAGGTAATCTACTTGAATTAGATTGTATGCAAAATATAAATTGAATCTTTAATACCTTTTTGATTCAATGAACAAATGCACAACTATTTTTAATAAATGCATCACAAAAATAGTTGCAATACAAAAACCTTCAAATGCGTTACAAGAAAAAATTATGGTGTGAAAAATAGAAATATGCATCATAGAAAACAATTGTGGTGTTGAAATTATATGATTATGCTACAAAACCTACAAACACCAAAATCACCAAAAATGCACAAAAAGATAAGGAATGATAAATGGAAGGTTAGCATTCTACACTATCAATTTTTAGCCTTATGCAATAATAAAAAATAATAATTGTTAGCTAAAAATTAAAAAAAATAGTATCATACAATTACGTCACTGATTTCAATAGATGCACAACATAAATCTATGCATGCATTGAAGAAGACAAATGCATCACAAAATTTCATAGATGTCACATAAGAAAAATGAGTTACAAAACTCCAAAAATGTGTTGTTGCACTTCAATAGATGTGTTGCAAAACTTGTAACTTCAAAAATTTATATTTTCTCACGAAAATTGTTAGCAATTCACATTAGCTTCACCAATTGTATGACCAAAAATCGAGAAAAACAGTTAGAATCATAAACAACAACCATGAAACCATTAGATTTAATCAAAATAATTCCATTCTATCAATGAGAAAAAATGAATGCAAGAAACATGAAAGATCAACAAAATGATATACCTTTCTCATGTATTAAACTTCAAATCACCTTTTCCCCCCGATCCTAATTGGATTAAGCTCAATTTTGGTGGCTCGACCAAAGGTCACCCGGGTCGGGTGGGTGGGGGTGGCATAATTAGAGACCATAATGGGAAGATGGTTTTGGTGTATGCAATCATTCTTGGATTACAAAATTCAAACTTTGTAGAGGTGACAGCTACTTACCATGAAATTTGTATTGCCACAAATGTAAGGGTTTCCAACTTGGCAATATAAGGTGATTCTAGAAGTACCATTATGTTACTGAATGGGAAGGTGAATCCTTGCTAGTCCCCTTGGGACCCCATCCACTTGGCATGAAATATCATAATGAACCTTGATAATTATAGATTTACTCATGTGTTCAGAGCTAGCAATAAAGTGGTTGATGCTCTTGCCAACTTGGGAGCTTTCAAATCTAAAGTTATTATTTGGGATGATATTTATTTAATCCTAACATATGTACATGACTTAATGTCAGATGATAAAAATGCACTAGAACTTTGAGCTTGAGCTAAAATCATTTTCATCTTAATGTGACAACTGGCACATATTGCATTTATGGTAATCTTTCCATCCTGCCCAGTCTTTTCATAAGCCCCCCCAACTTTTATTTGTGCATTTTTCTACATGTTTCTATAGAGTTGTTTGGATTTCTTTGGTTGTTGTGAATACCACTATAGGATGTGATCTTGTGTAGGATGATCCTACCTCTTGTGAGGCTTGGAATAATGAAAAGGATATCTATACCATTCTCCAAAGGGGCAAGTTGGCCTCCTATGTTGAAGAAATGATGGGGCACGACCCTAATTTATCTATAAAATTTTCCAATTCTTGAAAAGAGGGAAATGTTAATGTTGGAGAGGACTCCTTCATCATTAACATAGAGCTCATTGCTAAAGTAACTGACCTCTCCTTGGAAGAGACTTGTATCCCTCAAAAATTGTGTTGCACACATGATTGTCGTTGCACCAAAAGATCAACTTGTTAATGCATGATAAAACTATGAGAATTAATGAATCTATGAGAGGTATTTAAGCCATATCACAAACCTGAGCATTGTTCTACACAAAAGAAGGAGACCAAGGGAATAAACCTTGCAATAATCCCCCCTAGTGCAAGTGAGGGGTTTGAACTCATGACCCAGACTCTGATACCAATTATTGCACACATAGTTACCATTACACTAGAAGATTGCCCTATTAATTCTAGATACAAATGTGAGAGTTAATGAATCCACAAGAGGTTGTTAAGTTATTCTATGAACCCAAGTGTTTTAATACACAACATAAGGAGACCAAGGGCACACACCTTGCAAGAAGCCAAAAGGCCATTACTAGAAGAAATTGGAAAGCTTTTTAAAGATAGGGGAAAAATTTAATTGGCTACAAAATGAGTTTAATAGAGAAGGCCTCTCAGGTGTTTGGAGAAAAATGATGGAGTTCCTAATGTGGTATGATACTTTGGAAGGTAGGTTAAAATGTTTCCATGCCCACATTTTCCCTATTTGAATCATTTCCATTATAATGTTAAGATGAATTTTTCATTTTAGATTTTGTCTTCTTTGGAGCAGCCGATTTAGATTATGCAGGTTAAAGGTAAAAACTTTACTTTACACCAAGGGTTGATCTTTATATTTTTGCACTTCCATGCAACCCTATCCCCTTCCCTAGCCTTTGTTAAAAATAATTCTCTCATGATTTGTTACCCTATTAAACCCTTGGAGGGTGCCACTCCCACACCTAGCCTTGAATTGACCTTGTCCTCCTCACTAAGAACTAGTAAGGTGAGAAGTAAAATCCCTATCTCTATGGTCCCTACTCCCAACTCTAAAAAAGGTGTCTCATTCTTAAACCCCACCCAAATTTCTATCTCCAATTCGAAAAATTCAAATAATGACTCCTAGAACCCCACCCTTGTTGACTCCCCCAAATTTTCCCTTATTCATGAGGATCTCTTTGATGCTTCTAAATCCCCTCAATCCTTAAAATATTTGAGTCTCCATACATCCCCCACCCTCTATGTGAATCTAGTTAATACAACCATTGAACCTTGATTGGATAATGATGTTTGTGCCAATTGTGTCCCCCTAAAACTTAAACTGGATGATCTCTCTAAGGCTTTCAATATTTAGAACAACATTCTCAAGTTGTTACTAGCCCAACTAATCACAACCAAAGCTAAAATTTAAGTGTTAAAGGAGAAGGTTCTTAACTAGATGTGACCTAAACGAAAATGGTTGATGACAAAGTTCATTCGGGCCTATTATCATCCCTTGCCAATATTTTGATAAATGGGAAAATTGGGAGAATGATGTTGATGAGCTCCAGGTGCTGGATGGTAGTAAGGAAGATAGGGTGAAGCTGTAAGAGGAGGTGGCTACCATGCATAGAAATCAAGATAAAAACCTCAAGTGCTTATAGGAAATCTAGACTACAACAAGGAAACCAATAAAAATACTATCATGGTCACCATCTAGGTGTTCCAATAGGAGCTTTGTAACACCCATGACAAAAGGGTTGGCACCTAATTATAGTCGGGATGTTGGTCACTCCAAGAAGAAGGGAAAAAAAGTGGGTAGCTCTACTTTGCCTAGGTAGTATTTAGGAGGTCTAGCCTACCCACAAGGGGCCTTTGTCCTTTGAAGAGAAACTCCAATTTGTGGCTAAACAATGGTAGGCCATAAATGATCTTAAGTTGCTAGGTGACTATTATTTGGTTTGGCCCCTAGTTGGTTTTGTCGTATCTTTTGATTTTTCCATCTTTTGCTAGTCTTTGTGTAACCACTTTTTTTACTTTTTGGGTGTCTCGTGTCTTGTGAACTCCCACACTTGGCCTCTATGGCCATTTTGTAAATGCATATAGACCCTTCCCAACTTTAATCTAATCAAAACATCGAATCACCTCCATTGTCCTTCTCAAATTTTCTTTATAAACTATTATTGCTCTCAGATTTGTAGGTGCACAATGACAATAAGCTCAAATACATATGATATAAAAATATCGAAGATCGTGGTTAGTCTTCAAATGAGAATGAAGATTGATTTTATAAAAAATGCAGGTTTGATGGATGGTGAGGATTTGAGGGAGAATTGAAAAGATCAATAGTGGAGAATTGATGAGAGGAATTGATCGATCTATTAATTGGTTGCATGATCTAGTGAACTGAGTGCAAGATTTAGTCAACTAATTGCATGATTTATTTAAGTGATTCTAATTCATTGACAAAAATTATGAGGAACGAGAATTTTTTTACATTTAGAAAATCAATGGGTATAGTTACCATAAATAATTAATACTTTAAGAGTGTGGTCCATGTATAGAATTTTAAAAAAGTGGAAGAATGTCGGATAAGTGCTCTATACTGTCCAATTTTAATAGTTTGAATTAAATCAACATCACAAGTTGATTAAAAATTGTGAAAAAATACATTTTGAGTATTATTTTAGAAATTTTCTCTATAATTCTCATATATTTATGATATAATAAAAAAATGACCATTTTCATAATTTTCATGTGTTGAAACTAAAATATTGAGTAATGAATTATTATAAATATTTTACCTCATTTAAGCTAAAGTTTTACATTTTTTTGATTGGTTAATCTAGTTTATGTGCCTTTAAAATTAGTTTAAGGGGAAAAGGTTAGAGTAAAAAATTGAATATCGAATATTGAATAATAATTTTTTTTCTATCACATGAGTTCAAATAAATTAGTGAATTGTGTTAATAGAGTATAATTATAATAAAATGGAACTATGGTTGATAGCATGGTTGAAATTAATTTAAATGATTTATTTAATTTATTTAGTTGTGGAAGTAATATGTAGAATAATAAATTTTGAGAAAGTACAATATTATGGGTGTTAAAGTTAAAATGTTTAATTTTAATCATGATAGGATAGATGACCACTCTATATTTTGAAGTGGTAGCTAATATTCTATTAATTTATTCTATAGAAGTCAATAGTATTTAAGATCTATATATATTTCTCTTCTACTCTTTATATATATATATTAATTTTAGTATTATCAGGGAACACACATAATATTTAGATTAAGAGGTAATTCTTAAGTGTTTCTCCAATTCTAAATTTTAACAATTTTTTGGGGATTTAAAATGAATTGAGAGAATAGTGAGGTGTGATGTTTAATTTGATTTAGAATTTGTTTAAGCAATAAAATTATTTTGATTTTGAATTTAATTTCAATGTATTTTATTTTTCAATTATTATTCTTGATTAAAATTTATGTGACTATAATTATTGTGGGAATATTATAATTCAATGGCAAGATTTGGAATTATGTTTAAGTAAAAAAAATATTTCAATTTTGAATTTAATTGCAATGTATTTTATTTTCCAACTATTTTAGTCAATTAAAATTTATTAGTGCCTATAATTGGTGTGAGAATAGTTTTTATTGAATGGTAAGATTTTCAAATATTCTATTTTGCAATAAATATGGTATAGTAGCTTTTTCCTTACATTCATATTTCTTCATATTAGATTTCTATATTCACATCTTATTTTGAATCATGATCCAATATCACCTCATCCAAGGTACCATGTTAAAAAGCCTTAATTAAATCTATTTACTTTATTCCAAAATATAGCTCCACAAATTAACTACATATTTTATGTTTTTCATTAAAATATTTCACATACTATTTACCTTATTCATTATTTACACCATTTACTTGAGTGATTAATCAAAGGGTCATTATTTAATCTAAGTAAATCATGGCATTATTTTGAACAATATTTCAAGGGTTATTTTTCACATAAATCTTAGGACCTTAATATATTTTTTGAAAATTATAGAGCCATGGAATAATTTGAGTTGAGTGGACAATTTTAATCAAAACAAAATAACTCAAACTAATAGCTTAATCAGAATTCTCAACCAAATTCAAATGCACCAAATCAAAATAAATCTTGAATGCAAACATGCCTTATATGAATTGAAAAAAAAAGTATCTTTAAAATATATTCCTTGTACTTTGAAAGTATAAGAGAAAAATCACATTCATACTGTTATACCCCTACCCCTATAGTATTTATAGTGTTATGAGTAGTCAACTTGTAGCTAGCTTAATTCTTAATTAGGTCACATTATCATTATTATATTATTATTTAGTTATTTAGGTTGGTCTAGGGCTTGCATAAGGTTATCTAATTTGGTCTAAGTGATATCTTAGGCATAAGTATGGTATATATAGGAGATATAGGAAGGTTATTATCATCATGTTGAGTATTATGTTTTTATCAAATACTATTTGAGGTGTTTCCCTTGAAGTGGATTAAAGAATTTCCCCCTCAAAGTGGCATACTATTATCAAGTAGTTACAAAATATTTCATATCATATTCTTCTATTGTGTAAGTTATTTCATTACATGTATTAACAATCTATGGGTATGTGCATGATCATGATGGGCCAAAAAGTGGCAATATGTAAGCCTATGATGGTCCATGTGGCTGACGAATTTTTTTTACCCAAAATTGATGAAACGAAAAGGGTTTTAAGAGGAGATTCTCAGCTTTCCACCAATATAAATTATGCTCTACTTTGAATTTAATAATTAATTATTATTCATTTTTTATTAGAATTACGAATAAAGTCTTGATTGATAGGAAAATTGAAAAACATCTATAACTTTCAAATTGTATCACATTTTTTGAATCCGAAACATGCGTCATATTCTATTCTTTGCATACTATTGGATTAAAAAATAAAAAAATTAATTTCATGAATTTTTGACCAAGTTAAGGTGGTTAGACAAATGAGATTTTTTTGTTTTTAAAAGTTGTAATAAAAAATTCATAATTAATTATTTACTTGGAAAAATATTATAAAAAAATATTATCATTTTATTGTGGTTAGGGTGGTCAGATAGAAACCTACTTCTTATTTTTACCCTGAAATTTAAATACTACTTCATTGAAATTTCAAATTTTCACGCAATAGATTTAAAAAATAAAAATAAAGGTCTAGTAGTTTAGAAACTACATTACAATTTGCTACATGATTCTATTTTTACATTTTTTTGAAATAATATAGATAACTTATTCAAATTTTTATGTCAAGTTAATCACAATACTTAGCTAGAGGGTTTTGATGATATACATCAATATCATGGTTCTAAGAAAATATTTGCCAATACATAAAAAGTAGGGTTTTTATCCTAATGAGCATCTTAGAAAAATATAAATTGATTATATTTAATTTAATTTAGATTTATGTATATGGAATTGATCTCTAATTATATAGAAATGAATTGGTTGAAAATTTTGAGTCCATGACCATGAGAATAAATCTACAAACATTAAATTAGTGGAACATGTTCACTTTGATCTTTTGATGTTTAAGTTCTAGTTCAAATCAAGGATGTTCACAAACAAGTTTGAGATATCTACAAAATCACAAAGGTTATGTTACCCTTAGTCAAACAACTTTGAAAAATCTACAAAATCACAAAAGTTATGTTATCCTTAGTCAAACCCATAGTTGGTTTGATTCAATAATTTTGAAACAAAGATTGAAAACAACAAACAATCATGCAATGCACTTACATTGGTGTAAATTTATTTTATCCTTTTGTAAATTCAATTCTAGATGCTCACTCAATATATTCTTAGATGGTTGTAGAATGAATGAATGACTATCTTTAAATACAACATAACACGCACGTAGGTGTTAGATTTGTTGACATCAACTAATGAAAAAATGAAATATAAATTTTAATCTTAAATTTTAAAAATTTGAGATTTAGACTTCTTGACAATTACATGTTCTAATAACTTATTTAAAAATAAAAAATAAAATTTGAGAAATATTAAACCATAATAATAAAAATAACATTATTTGAAATAATAATTATATTCATTATAATATAACTTTTCATAATATTAACACACCCATGCTCATACAAAATTAACATACCCATCTAGTAATTCACGATACTAACATCACTAAGATAGTTTTATTACAAAAACCTTAATTTAAACACGAAGGCTATGGGCAGTAGGATCATCTTGCCATGGTTTGATTTAGAGGAGGTACAGTAGGACCGTGCTGTCGCTTTTGCAGGTTTCCCTTCCAACCTGCAACAAGGAAAAAAACAAGGGTCAACTCCAAAACCAGCTTTAACAATTCATATAATTAAGATCTGGTCATACAAGTGCATTACCAAGAGCAGGATCATATCCTCTATGTTTGAGTTCTTTATATTCCTGGCACAGTGCGCATGGATCGCAACAAAAATGGACCAGACAATCATTGCAGGGGGCTTCTGCCAAGTTATATTTGGCGCGCATCTTGCTTCGGTACATGCATGAATAGCACCAACCAAACCCAGTAAAACAATATAAACCATACCACCCTGCCAACCCATACCCCGCCAAACAAAGCAGCCCGTGAATCCCTCCACTCACCATGCAAGCTGCGTAAAGTTCAACCATTCAGCCCTTCCATACTATAACAACATCCAATAAATATAAATTGCTGGGTAAGATTGGCAATATAATTTAGTTATGAAAGTCTTACACGAAGAACCCTCATCCACTATCTCCGCTATCTGCCCAAAAGTGATGCAGGGGCACCATAATGTGAGGCAACCTGCAGTCACATAACATTTACATTATTATATTAAATGCTACCATATGATCATATAAGAGAGGGGAGGAGGGAAGTAAATAGATAGCTATACAATTGGAAGGGTCTTCCATGCAGTCGAATAGGTCAGAGGACCACAGTGAAGGAAGATCATTCACGCCTTGTAGAAGATGAATTTGTGGCGGCGCCTGCACGTATACATTATTTACAAATTGAGCGCTGGAATTTTGACGAGGCAGCGGCGGCGGCGCATATTGTAGCTGAGGCTGAGCGTAGGGAGTTTGTGGTGGCACCGGATACCCTGTTGCTATTTGCTGCGGAGGGTGATATTCAGGGGGGTTTTGAGGTGTAGGCTGAGCGTACGAATTTTGAGGTGTAGGCTGAGCGTATGGATTTTGAGATGGAGACGGATACTGTGGAAATTCTGGCTCCACCGTTGGGGCCGATGGGGCAAACATCTTTCTCTTCTTCTGCTTCTGCTTCTGCTCCTCCTCCTCCTGCTATGGATCAATTTTAATAATGCCAGGCCATGAATGAAGTATTAAAGACGCTGTTCGTCGATGTTTCTTCAATTCCAACTTTGCCGGCTTTCGCCGGCCTTTCAAATGCTTTGGTAGTCACGAAGATTATGATTTATTTGGTGTTGACCGTGTTTGTTATGTACGCACAAAGCTGTTGCTTTCTCACAAGTCCAATCTTGATTGCATACGTTAGCTGTCATTTAATATATTTTTATTAAAATATGGTGTCTCATGTAATACAAATATTGTTCAATAGATAACAATAAAGAAAAATTATTTATTTATATGAATATTGTAAATACATCTATTTCAAAGAGGTCAAGAACATTTATTTTAAATGTATTTATATTAAATTTATTATTTCATTGTCTTTTCAAAAAGAATATTGAAAATGAATTTTATTTTAAATGTATTTATATTAAATTTATTATTTTGTGGTCTTTTAATAAGAATATTGAAATTGAATTTTGATGGGGTTTTTTTATGCAGACCTATCAGGGATGATGAGATGGCAATCCTCATTTTGATATTATCCAAGAAGCTCAAGCATAGATCAAACAACAAGATCGAGATGGACACCCGTATTCAAGGTTTAAGAACCTATGTACAAAAGAATATTAAGGTTGTTGATTTTGAGGATGATTAGTTAGAATGCATCAATGCTATAAAAAATAAAAACATTAAGAATTGAGAGTTGCAAAAATGGGATGACTTGATTTGGAGTTATTTGGACAATATGAAGGATTAAACCTTAGCACATAATTTCAAGAAACAAATCGTGTTGCGAACTGCTTGTCAAATCATGAGATTGATTAGAATGTGGTTTCCAAGGTATCCTACAAGGATATAGAGTAGAAAGGCTTGACACACATTTTGAAGGTGGATTGGCTTGGTTTCAAAACTCTGAGATTTCTTTATGTATGGCAGTAAGATCAGACAACCATCCACATGTTGCTCATCTCACTAGTCCCTTGTTGTGTTGTGTTCAATTCACTTCTATTGGTGGCAAATTATTTATATTCAAATCTCTTTTCCATGCTCTGTAGAGATGGTGTCACAAAGAATTTGGCATGCAAATGCATGTGCCTCCCTAAGGATTCCATGGGGCATATTTGTAGATTGTTCAGTGTTGAGCAAGAGGGAGTTGCTAAGGCCATTGAATAGATAATTGAAATGTAGTTATGTTGTGGTGATCATATTCATGATGGAGGACTGTATGAAGAATTTTTGATGAATATAGTTATGGTTTTAGGATAGAAATGGTGGGGAAAAATCCTCGCTCACACATTCATTAAAAAGAAAATGTGGGAGTGTGTTAATTGTGCTATCTCAATCTTCAACAACAAAACTATGGAAGTAACTCTTGGTTTAGTATGCTACATGGAAGAACAAAAAAACCTTCGAGGTGGTTAGGTTATTCATAGATGGTCTAATTTTCAACAATGCAAAGATCTTCAATTTTTATTTGGGACATATTGAAATATTCTATCCTCTTTGCAGGTGGGGCACTCTTACAATGCATTCTAGGGTCTAAGGTTTTTGATGCATCTTAGGAAGTTAGATGAATATTTTGTAATCTATTTTCTATGGTTCTAAGGAGATGTACTCTTTTTTCTTTGATTTAATTTAAATAGGAATTACCTTTTGGTAGTGTTTATTTATAATTTTATTATTATCATTTAGAATATATTTTATTCTCTTAAGAAATATGTTTACTTTACGATTATTTTTTATTATATATTTAAATTTGTTGATGTCTTTACTTTAATTTATTATAAATTAACTAATTTACTACATATTTAAAATTTTTGGCATCTCTCTTTTAATTTATTATAAAATAATTTTATTTATATAGTATTGACTATGACCTTTCTTGCTCTATTGTTAATTAACAAGCATTTCAAAAATCACAATTTTAATAAATAAATGTGAAATAATATATAAAATAAATATAAAAGGTGAAGAGTGATATGTTGTAAATTTTAATTTATAATTTATTAATAGTTTTTTTAGTTATAAGTACAAAAAAAACAAAAAGATTATGGAATTAGATAATAATGATAATGATATAAATGTTTTTCAAAGGTCAAATTGATTCATTGGATGTAGTAGTTAATACTTTATTTGGTACACTAGGAAGTAAATGATGTAGTTAATAATGTTGGAAGATTCAAATTGCTTAACTAAGACATGTTATTGTTTGAAAAGTAATTTTGTTTGTTTACAACAATTTTTGATGCAATTAATACATAGAGATTGATAGTAAGTAATTTTAACTAATTATATAGTTTTTTCTAAATGTTTGATAATGAGTATTCAATATATATTTTAATAATATTCTCATTAAATTTCTTTTTTTTTTAAAAGGTAGAAATTTAGTTCTTTCATGTTATATTTCCATTCCAACAAGTAAAACAAATGTCTTATTTTACTTTACAAAAAAAAAATCAACATTACAAAAACCTATAGGAAATAGAACTCAGGCCAAAACATGCCAATTAATCTAAATGTTGAAGAAAATATAGAATTAAAATATACATATTTTTTCTAATTGTTGAATGAAATAATTATGAAGATAGGGAAGGGATATTGTAAGGTATAATATGAAAGAACTTAAAAAAAGTAATATTGTGATAAGAGAAAAGAAAGAAGTTTTGAAAAATATATATTTTTTTGGATAAAAGGAAAAAGGCCTAAACTATTTATATTAATATTAAAGCTGAAATACATTCTTATAAGTTCAAGTCATCTATGTCAAGGAAGAATATTTATCCCACAGGGCAAAATTTTTAACTTGAAATACAAAATAGAAAGCTAATTACAACCATGAACCATCGAGGGAAAAAAAAAAGAAACATCTATAAACTATCGGGCCCCTATCCTCCCCAATATCCAGTCTGACACAAATTCTCAAAGTGTATTGCTCAAACATCCATTCAAATTTTAAATTTTCTGTAGGAATTTCAAAACCAAAACTCCCAACTTCCCAAAAGTATCTCTAAAATATTGCTATCAAAGAAAATTACCATCTATGGAAAATATTTGTATGCATATAGACACAAATAATAGTGTAAAATTGTAGATTAAAATGAACTATACATTACCAACTTATTGAATGTAATTTATACAATTTTCTACCTATTCAAAGTCTTGGACCAACCCAACATGCAAAATTATTTTTAGGAAGCTTGTTGTCACCTCCACCTACTCTCTATGTTTGTACATCGTGCCTCACCTTTGATATCTAGTATGAAGGGATAAAAGGTTACTTACTTGCCTAGAACTAGAAGACACTCTAGGTCATGAGGCCTGGGTTTATCAAGGTCGAAGGAGGTAGCATCCATCACCACCTCTAACCCACCTAAAATTTTAGGTATAAAAAGATTGCAAGCCATTTCCACCACTTCCACCTTCGAAGTGTGTAGGTCATGCAGTGTTGTCATGGCTCATGAGGAAATGTCTGAATCAACCCTATATCACTCGTCTAACACCACAAATTCCTGACCTAGGATGAGTTCAACTACTCCAATCAACATAAGATCTCGTTCCACCATGTTTTGCTTCAATTATTGCTTTGAGATTGCACCCTGAAAGACATTCTATCTATGGGTACTCACTAGAATAATGGGAGAATCCATACCTCCTTGTTGATACATAGAAATCCCTTGAAGTAGGTATATGCACTATGAATTTTAGTCTTCTTTGTCAATTAAGATGCACTGATTGCTAATAGTACTCTTGCATGAGAAGGAACCTCAAAGAGTGTACCAATAAATCCTACTAAAGAATTGACTGCATACGTATACCTGGTTAGTGATGATGGCTTCTAGCCTTCACAAGTGCTCAAACTCAATCTTGGAAGAAAAAATCACTATTTCAAAGAGGTCAAAGAACATTTATTTTAAATGTATTTATATTAAATTTATTATTTTGTGGTCTTTTAAAAAAGAATATTGAAAATGAATTTTATTGTTAATATATTTAAATTAAATTTATTATTTTGTGTTCCAATCAAGAAAAATATTGAAATTGAATTTTGATGGGGTTTCTGAAATGAGATGCCAATCCTCGTTTTGATATTATCTAAGAAGTTCAAACATAGATCAAACAACAGGATCAAGATGGAAGACCTTATCAAGGTTTAAGGATCTATTTAAAAAATAATATTAAGGTGTTTGATATTGAGGATGATTAGTTAATATTCATCAATGCTGTCAAAAAGAAAAAACGTCAAGAATTGAGAGTTGCAAAAATGAGCAGACTTGATTTAGAGTTATTTGGACAATATGGAGGATTATACATTGGCACACAATTTCAAGAAACAAATTGTGGTGAAAACTACTTGTCAAATCATGGGATTGATTGTAATGTGATTTCCAAGGTATCCTACAAGGATATAGAGCACGAAAATGCATCAGATATATTTTGGAGGTGGATTGACTTAGTTTCGTAGCCTAGCTTGCTATGTTCACTTCACTTCTATTGATGGAAAATTATTTATATTCAAGTCTCTTTTCCATGCTTCGTAGAGATGATGTCACAAATAATTTGGCATGCAAATGCATGTGGCTCCCTGAGAATTCCATGGGGCATATTTGTAGATTGTTCAATGTTGTTCATGAGGGATTTGTTAAGGCCATTGAATAAATAATTGAAACATAGTTATGTTGTGGTGATCATATTCATGATGGAAGACTGTATGCAGAATTTCTTATGAATATAGTTATGGTTTTAGAATAGAAATGGTGGGGAAAATTCCTCGCTCAAGCTTTCATTAAAAAGAAAATCTGGGAGTGTGCTAATTGCCCTATCTCAACCCTCAATAAGAAACCTATGGAAGGAACACTTGGTATAGTAGGGTACATGGAAGAAACAAAAAAACTTTTGAGGTGGTTAGGTTATTCATAGATTGTCTGATATGGAGCAACATGGAGGTCCCAAATTTTATTTGGGAGTGTTTCTGCAAAGTATTCTAGACTCTAAAATTTCTAATGGCCTTTTTCAAAAATCATAATTTTAGAAAATAAATCAACAATAATATATAAAATAATATAAAAGGTGAAGATTTATATGGTAAATTTTAATTTAAAATTTATTACTATAGATTGGTAATTTTAAAAATTAAAATTAAAAAATAAATCAAAAATTTGTGGAATTAGATAATAATGATAATAATACTAATGTTTGCCAAAGGTTAAATTGATTCATGGAATATTTTATTTGGTGTTGTAGTAAGTAAATGATGTAGTTAATAATGTTGGAAGATTAAAATTGCTTAACTAAGAGATATTAAATTATTTGTTTTTGAAAAGTTAAGCAGCATTTGCAAGGCATTGCACCCTTCACAATGAGCCACTAGGGCCAAAAATAAACCAGAACAACCAGAAAACCAAAAGAAAAACTAAAAAAAACACAGAAACAACCCAAAGGCAACGCAACAACCACAGATCATCAACCGACAGACAGGCACAGGGAGCATCTAACTAGCATTGTCCCAGTTCTTAATCAGGAGGTCCACTGCCTCATCACCCACCCATTATTTTTTGTTCTGGTTGTTGTTACCCTCCATCTCCTCCTTTATAGCATTAGACAGGGTGCTTGTAACAAAGTGACCCAACTTCATGGTGAAGCAGGTTAACCCCCAAAATCTTTTATCAAGAGTATCCATTCTTTTAACCACATCGCACGAATCCACCGCAACATCCATAGTCCCCTGAACCTCTCCAGGCTCATCCACCAGGAGATGGGGAGAGTGATAAGTGAAGCCATCAACTGGAATCTTGCTGTTCATCATTATAAACTGGGGCCCCTCCATAATGTCATCCTCCTCCTCTTCAAAATCTTCTTCCTTTTAACCTTTGCTATCAGACTGCTCCTCCTCAGAGTCTTCAATAATTAGCCTCTTCTTTCTGTTCTTGGCCAACCTCCTGGATCTCCTCCTAGCATTTCCCCTCTACTCAGCTCCATGTTCCCCACAACCATATCCCCTCTGGAATCTTTCTTGATAGCATTCTTGCCCTTACAGTCCCTGGCCATCGGGGCCAGAATGCACTTCTCCTTACCTTTTTTTGTGGAGGTAGCCTTGTAGGCCAAGTAAGCCTGGCTGGATTTAAGCTCATAGAGTCCTTCCGCCGCACTGGCATGGGCCTTGCCCAACCCACCCTTAAGTTTTTTGGTGGCAATTTTGGCTTTAGGATTCCCCACATTGCTCAAATTGGGTTTCCGAGGAGGGCTATTAGACTCAATTGAGGAAATGTGCACAGTTGAAAGAGGTTCAATGTTCTCAATGCGGACCACCATGATGGATTTGGGCAGACAGAGGGAAAGATGAAAGTGATACAGTCTCAAGATAAGCCCCTGATGGAGTGGGAGCAGTGGGGGATCATAGGGATTGTGGATGGCCAACTCTTTGCACTTGTCGATAGAGCTTTCGAGGTCCATTAAAAGAAAAAATGAGAAACTAAGAAACATATTATGTCTAAGGTGATTTAACAGAGGAAAATGGTAAAAGAAACAGGTTTTAAATCTACCTTCCAGAGTTACATACTTCATCAGTGCCATACGCACCTAGTCCCAAGGCTTCGGGAGTGCATCCCTCTCAAACCTTGCCTGATTCCGCACCGAAGTCTCCTCACCTCTGAAGAAGGCATTTAAGCTTTCATGGTTAGGTTTTTTGGTGTGTTTAGGATACTTTTTCCCATAACACAACAAATCCGTAGCCTGTGCAATAACTTCTTCACTGATCTTGAATGATATTCCACCAATGGAGACTTGTATGTCCTTCCACGAATTGGAAAACTGACCTGATAGGATAGGATCATGGCCAACCAAGCACTCCATAAGCAAATCAATGCAACCCTCCATGCAAATGTACCAAACCAAAGGGTTATTCCAAAACTCCTTGCAGTTGTCAGGTTTAGTTCTGACCCATTCACCACCCATACTTCCAACCTGCATAGAGAACTCAAAATGCAAAAAATGCCAATTACAGCAACCGCAAATGATAATTACAAAGTGAAAGTTAAGGCAAGGAATACAACGAAGGATAATTAAAACTACGTATAGGACACATGCATGGAGGGGGAAATCACCATAGGGTGATTTGACACAAAAATTAAAAAATTTATGATTACAGCCAAGAAGGCAAGAATTGATAGACAAATAGGGGATGCACAAAAACCCAAGTGGGAAGGTCGGATAACTAAAATTGGTAAGCATCCAAAACAAGCCAAAAAATTCCCACGCTAAACTAACCGGCCCAAAGGCCCTAGAAAGCCATATCCCAACATGAATAGTCACATTACAATGAATACATTCACTCCCCTAGAGGCACGAAGGAGATAAAACAAGAAATCCAACAATCCCCAAGGGAATAGATCGCATAGTACGACTTCACAGATATGAAGTCATGTCCTTCCACCTTACCATCATCAAGCCACCACACTTAAATTTCACCCCATCATTTAATTTCCATCCCCGCCACCTTACCATAACCTTTGAACCCGACCCCATCCACCATTTCCAAAGGAAAGACACGTGGATCCTCCTTTTTGTGCTCCACACACATAGATCTTCCCTAGGAAACCTCCACCTGTACTTCATTTCAAAGATAATGCTCATCCACCAGAGTCCCAAAAAAATCCAGTGGGTCCCCCAATCAGCTCCCTTCATCCAGAGACTAAAACTCATTGCAAACCATGGTAGCCCCGTTCCTGCATGATTAATGCTTCAGTATTTGGAAAAATCCTTTCCATTTTCCTCCAAAATTTAGTCGAGTCCCAACCCAAGCCAAGATTAGCCAAGGCATCTGCCACCTGGTTGCCTTCTCTGAAGATATGGGTCACCTTTTTATCACAAAATTTGGATAGGAGGAAGCTGACATCCAACAAAATGTCCTTAGTATTCCAACCCATTAATCTGTCTTTATTCACAACATCCGTAACTGACCTGGAGTCTCCCTCAATGTGTAGATAAGAAATCCCTAGAGAAACAACAATTTTGATGCCCATTAGCAGTGCACGAACCTCTGCCACTAAAGCCGACTAAAACCCAATACCTCCAACAAATCTCGCCACCAGAGCTCCCATAGAATCTCTAATAACTCCACCAATGCTTGCCCTACCTAGGTTGCCCTTAGCAGCCCCATCAAAATTAAGCTTAAAGCATCCTCTATCCGAAGGCTCCCATTTAGTATTTTTTCTAGCTAAAAGTTTCGCATTATCAAAGGAGTCAGCCTTTAAGTCTTGGTGCCATTCTTTAGCCATTTTTATCTCATAAACCATTGGCCCCCTCTCCGAGAGTTTCCCATTGAACAGGGAGATATTCTCCTCAATGAGCCTAACTCCAATGCCAAAATATTCCTTGGGACTCCTCTCAATATTCTTGAAAACCCTATTATTCCTCTCCTTCCATAAACACCAACCTAAAAATAGGGGGGACCTAATTCCAAATTTTTCCATGCAGAGGGTGAAAAACGAGCCATACCAACCCAGAATAAGCGAAAAAAGGTCCTTACTCATCACCCAAGAGACATCAAGTTTCTCAAAAGCTATCCCCCAAACTTCAGCAGCAAATGGGCAGTGTAATAACAGGTGATTGACAGATTCCTCCCATTTCTTGCAAAGGAAACATCTATTGGGAAAACAAAAACCACGAGTCCTCTGATTATCCTGGGTTAGAATCCTATTATGATAGGCCATCCACCAAAACAAATTAATTTTAGGGATCATATGCCGATTCCAAACCTTCTTCCAGGGATCCATAGCAAAAGTTTCATTGGTCAGCAAAATGTAAGCTGACCACATAGAGAGATCCCCTTGTTTATCAAAAGTCCAAAAAATCTCATCCTCCCTGTCATAGGAAGGAAACTTGATGTTGGAGAGAATCACCTAAAGGGATCAAGCAAAGAAACAAAGGTCAAGAGAATGGGGGCAACAAAGGGTAAGATCCTTCCAAATCCTAGCTCACGGGGGTCCAGAAACATAGTCACATATATGTATGCCAAAGAATCTCTGAGCCACTCCCATCACCGCCCCAAAGCCATAGGAAGCCAAAGTGGAGTCAATTAGCCAAGTGTCTTCCTAGAACCTGATTTTAATCCCATTTCCCATTTTCCATTTAATTCCTTTCTTTAGCAAGCCTTGTATGCAACAAATGCTCCTCCAAACAATAGAGCCTTAGGGGTGAGGTTTCGAAAGACAATCAATCAAGGTCCTAATCTTGAGGTATTTGGCATTCAGAATTTTACACCAGTCCTTAGTGTTCCTTAACTGGTCCCAACCAACCTTGGCCATCAGAGCCCTATTAGAGTTTACCATCTTCCTTATTCCAAGCCCACCACAATTTTTTGCCTGGCATACCCTATCCCATTTCACCAAAGCGAGTTTCTTTTTTTCCTCAGTACCGGGCCATAGGAAATTCCTTTGAATTCTTTCAAATTTATTAGCAATATACTTAGGCATCCTGAAAATGGATAGAAAGTAAGTGGGGATACCTTGGATAGCTGCAGTGAGCAATTGGAGTTTTCCAGCATGGCTTAGGAAAGAGCCCTTTCACCAAGCCAACTTCCTTTGAATCCTTTCAAGAACCAAATTTTAGAACTCCGTGGGTACCTCCTTAACCGTGAGGGGGAGCCCAAGATACACCGATTGGAGACAATCACCAACACATCCCAAAACCGCAGTCACCCTATTTTTCAAATTAGGCATGCAATTGAAAAAATAAATCTTACTTTTATTGTAATTGATGCATTGACCAGAGCACGAGGCATAGTTGTTAAGACAAGCTTTCCATTTCCTGGCTTCCACCACAGAGGCCTTCCCAAATAGAAAGGTGTCATCCATAAATTACTACACAACAATCAGATGTAGAGAGGAGGTCGCTCTAACACCCGAAATGGAGCTCTTTGATAACATACCCATAAAATTCCTACTGAGCACATCAGCAGTCATAATGAAAAGATAGGAAGACAGAGGGTCTCCTTGTCTGAGTCCTCTACCAACAGAGAAGAACCCATAGGGGGATCCATTAATCATAACCGAAAACTTAACAATACTAACACATTCCATAATGAGTTTGATGACCAAACTGTTAAATCCAAACTTAGCCAAGACCTTCGAGATGAAGTCCCACAATAGTTTATCATAAGCTTTGGAAATGTCAAGCTTGAGAGCCATCCCCGTATTGTTACATCTATCCATAGAGTGGAGCAGTTCATGGGTTGGCAAAGTGGCATCAAGAATATGTCGCCCAAGGAAAAACCCCTTTTGAGTGTGACTAATGATTTTGTCGAGGAGAGGTTTGATACGGTTAACCAGGATCTTAGAAAGGATCTTATAAAAGGTGTTACAAAGACTAATAGGTCAGAATTCAGTCATAGAAAGAGGCTCACTAATCTTGGGGATAAGAGCAATGAAAGTGTGGTTTAATTGTTTAAGGATCCTACCATATTTGAAGAAGTCCCTAGCCGCAAGAACAAGATCCCCACCCACAGTATCCCATAAAATCTGAAAAAAAAAGCAAGAGGAAACCCATCAGGCCCTGGGGCTTTGAAAGCCCCCATGCTAAAGGTAGCCAAATGAACTTCTTCCATGGAAATAGGCTCGAGGATTCCCAAGTTATCTTCCAGAGAGATGGAGGCAGGTAGATGTTGAAGAATCGCACAGTCCAAAGCTAGGTTGGGCGCTTCAACCGGAGCCGAAAAAGCCTCCTTGAAGTAGTTCACCGCATAGATCCCAATTTGAGCTTGATTAGAAAACACCTCCCCATTGGCATTTTTCAATTTATAAATTTGGTTCCTTTTCCTGTGCTTGATGGCAGAAACATGAAAAAAGGAGGTATTCCTATCTCCTTCCTTCAACCATTGGACCCTTGATTTTTGTTTCCAGAATACCTTCTCATTTTTTAGGACACATTCCCATTCCATTCTAGCTTCCTGTTCTTGGATGTGAGTCCGCTGACTATCATCACCCTCACCCAAGTTTTTCTGTAAGGTCCTCAACTTTCCTTCAAGCAATTTTTTCCTCTGAAACACATCCCCAAACAAGGCAATTGATACATATAGATTGATGATAAGTATTTTTTACTAGTTATTTATAAAAAATTTCCATATGAATATTTGATATATTAATAACATTTTCATTAATTTTAAGTAATCTATTTTTTCCAAAGTAGAAATTTACATATTTCATTTTAAATTTCCATTGCAAAAGTAAAAATAATGTCTTATTTTTCTATTTAAAGAAAAAATCAACATTACAAAAAATATAGGAAATAGATTTTGATTCTAGGAAAAACATAACAAGTGATCTAAATGTTGAAGAAACTATAAGATTAAAAATATACATATTTTGTCAAATTGTTGAATGAAATAATTACAAAGATAAGGAAGGGCTATTCTAAGGTATAATATGAAAGAACTAAAATGAAAGTAATATTGTGATAAAGAGAAAAATATGAAGTATTGAAATATTAAATAAGTCAAAAGAATTTAAAAATACATTGGATGATGTCAAAGTTAAAATTTAGGATTGATCATCTTAAAAATTTGAAAATATTTTTTATTATTAAATATAGTGCAATATATGTAGGATACCAAAGAGAATAGTTGTGTCAATTTGTGAAGAATCTAATACACATGATAAAAATATTTTTAAAATTTTATGGTTTCAATCACAAGGAAAATCCTAGGTAAGTGTATGAACAAGAATATGCTACACTTATTTTCTTGCATGGACGAATGAATCGGAATCATGAGGTTAGGATTGAGTTAAATGTAAATGAAGTGGTGGTGTAATAGGTTAGATGATCAATTTATTTTTTAGTTTTGAGTGGTTTGAGCACAAGATAATAATAAATATATAGGTGGTTGATGTATTGGCTAGATGGGAAGATAATTTATTGGTGTTGGATGGTTAATTTAACTAATTGATCCTTTAGATTTCTCTAAAGGTTTGGTCATATGCAATGTACCAAGAATGAACTTGAGAAATTAATGGTTAACAAAGGGGTGTTAGGATCTCCATCCATGATCATAAAAGAAAAATCCTTGTACTTCCACAAAAAAATTTGTACACAATTAGCGTAATTCACATTATCAAAGAGATTGATAAAAGAGTTAATTGAAATATATAATATGATCTTGCCTAAATAGGCAAGGTAGTGAAGCTAGTCATATCAACTACAATGACTAACTAACCCTTCAAAGATGGAATACATGTTAACTCACATGAAATGTGTTGTATTGAGTGCCAAGTGATCATACAAGAGGTGTCTCACAAAGTGAGAACACTTGTCTCAACCACAAAGGTGAAAATTTTATCTAGAAGTCCTCTACGTGAGCTTAAGTGTACAGTGTATATAGAAATATACTAAGTAGGCTAAAAGCTAACTAGTTTAATATTATACCTTTTTTCACACTAACACTCCCCCTTAAGTGATACTTAGGGAGTAAGCAAACACTGAAAGGATGAGTCTCGACAACAAGGCCTAGTAAGGTACTCATGTACAATAATGCTCTCTTAAAAATAGAGAAAAGGGAGAAAACCCAATGGGAACCAAAATCCTCTCCAAAAAAGAGAAAGAGAAGGATAAGAGGTCTCTTGAGAAGATGTTCCATGAAGATATGAACATGATGATGAAGAACTCTTAAAGAATTAAAAATTTGTAAACTCTACCGAAGATGAACTAATATATGATGGAATCAACAAATGTCCAAAAATGTAGATCAAGGTAAGAGATACAAAAACCTACATGAGTGAACATATGGAACACTACTCAACCATGAATACATAGATGTCCGTGAAGTTAAAAATATAGATCCGACTATGATTTTGGAGTATGATGAATAAATGCATGAGTGGCATGTAGTACACTACTAAAATATGCATCACAATGCTCTAAATAAGTACTAGAGTCTCACAAAATATGATCCACCGAAATAATCCCCCTTTCGAGAGATAAAGATAGAAGTTTATGAGACCCCTCAAAGTTTAAGGTTTCTCCATTGCTCCATTGAAAGAAGAATTAGCATAGAACTAGAATAATCCCCCTTAATACTTAAGAGATATAAGTAGACCAACTAAAATATGACACAGAAATGTGCAAGGAATTTATAACCAAAATTAGGTGCAAAAGATGTAGAAGAAACTAAAAAAGAGTGTGCATCAAGGCACACATGTATGAGGCAATAATCATGAGGATCTATTATTGTGATGGTAAATCAAGGCAACACATGAATTTCACAAGAATCACGAGGATCCATTACTATGATGGCTAATCAAAGCTCTACACAACTCCCCATTACACTTTATAATTCATTGTAAGTACAAAATTCTCTCCCTAAGGAGCACACTTTCAATATTTTTTGCTCTTTATATGAGTGAATTTACAAGATTATTTATTTTTATGAGTTCTTACAAGTTTATGTCATGGGGTAGATAACGAACACATAGATTAAGTATGTATTTCAAACCTCAAAAATTGACAAAAAAAAATAGAGAACCCACATTATTCATAAAATAACCACCCCCCTATACAAGCTTTAGTAGCTCTATAAGAAATTCTCCTCCCCATTACAATTTTTTTATATTTTTCACCAAACTACTAACAAAAGGTTTCTTTTTGTAATGAAAGGTGGAAAATTGGTTTTTCTTTCCACCTAGGAGAACAATTTTCACTAACTTTCACTCAATAACAAACCCTTGAGATCTGAATGCAAAAGAGAAAGTGATCTTGAAAGAGGGTTGTTCTAGGGGATGAATATGATCTAATAAGGGGTTCACCACCAATTTTAGACTTGGAAAAGATAATGAAATGCAAAACTGTAATTGAATGAAAAGTAACATTAAATGACCTAGAAAAGTGAATGAAACAACTTAGAAAATTACTAAAAAAAATGTGTGCACCTGGGAATCTGGAAATGACTAGAAGGAGATACGAAAAACTAGAATTTATAACTTTAATTCTAACTATGAATCATTTTCCAAGTTGGGTGAATCAGTCTAGATTTTGAAAAATTGTGCGGGAACAAGAATCTACCAAATGGGTATCCGAATTTGCAAAAATTCAAAAATTGACTAGAGTTGGGACTCTTTCACTAGAAGTGTTGAATTAGTACAATTAGGCTTTTCTAAAGTTTCTAAGTCTAAATCTGCTCTTCTCGATCTACTTAATTTTCCTCTACAAGTTTTCAGATCCGAATCTATGATTTGCAACATATAGGTCTTCTCCAAGGTTCTCCAAGGCTTGTTGACAACTTTTCAAAAACTTTAAGTTCTTGAAAAATTTCCTCCAATATTGCTCCTTAGTAAATATGCAACCTAGACCTAAAAATCACACACAAAGGAGAGGCAAAAATGTTGTTGGGTTAGTGGATAGGATTTTGCCTTGGTCAAACCCCATTTTGGAAATCAATCCTTGAAATGAAATCAAATAGGAATGGAGAATGTTGAATGAACAAATAACAATGTTGCAACTCACCAGACCCTTACAATAAAGTATTGTAAATATTCTTGAGATGGCTACAATAAATGTATATCTTGATCCTTTCTTGAATGATGTTGATTTGAACAAAACACTTGTTTGAATAATAAACCCTACATCAAAATTGTTAGTACAATACAAAACATAATGCATGTAATCTTTGAAATGATGATTGATGCTTGAAGAATGCTCTAGAATGATTCATAATCTACCCTTGAATGCTCTTGAATGCTCTTGAATGATCTTGTGAACTCATTTTTTCTATAAGGATGCTCATTCAACTTGCTAGGTGTAAAATGAGAGAAAGAAACTTGTATCTATACTCAATCATGCAAGAATTCCTAAAATTACAATTCTACAAGCTGACATCAGATCTAGGAGGATAAAATCCTACTAGAAATTTGAATTAGTTTTGATTTTGGGCCACACAAGACTCATTCACCCAAGGTGGTGAATGAGTCCCACTAGGATTAATTTTTGGGACCAAATTTGAAAATGCTTAGAAATGTGTGAAACTAGGTTTGGGACCAAAAAATGTAGGTTAGAATCATCCCCCAAGGTGGAAAATGAGGCCCAGATCAGTAAATATGGGTCATTCAAACATGAAACACCTGAATTATGATTGGATATTGGTTGGTATCAGGATTATTCTCCAAAATATACAAAAAATGAGGCTTGTGGATGAAAAATAGGGCCAATTAAAGCATAAGAAATCCTGATTATTAATGGCAAGCATAAAGAAGTGTGAAAGTGTGTTAAAAAACTTTACAAAACTCTAAAAAAAATAAGATTAAGGTAAAAAAGTGGTTTATTAGATTTAGTTAATTAATAAAACCTTAGAAAAGTGTGAAAGTGAGTTACAACACTTCACAACACTTTAGCAAGGTACCATTTAAATACAGTAGTTCACAAGGGCCCATGACCTAATGTGAATGTGTTAACCACATTAAAACACTAAATCAAGGCAACATTAAGCCTAATTCAGCAAGGAGGGCCGAAACAAGTGTGAAAATGTCTTGACAACATTTTTGACACTACATCTAGCCCCCACTTTAGTGAGAGGATGAACTTGCTTCAAACTCACACTAAAGTAGAAAAACACACACATGAAGAGGGGTTCAAATGTACCAATGCCAATAATATGGGACAAAAACCATCAAGAGAGGTGATCAAGCCCCTAGGACGAAGATCCCATGACAAACCAACATAGGCATAAAATAACACACATGAGAATGATATAGATACACACATGCACTACCAAAAATGAAAAAGAGAAAAGGTGAAAAATAAAAGAGTCGGATCAAGTTTTGACTATTTGTCCATCACAATGTGGATCAGGTCTAGGTTGTTTGTCTGAAAAATGCATACTCACTCTGAGGCAATGAAACTCCTAGTTGTCCACTAGGTGAGAAGTCCTAGAAGGTGAGACACATACACACATGGCTGGTATGCACTCACACACAAACACAAGTGGCTATGGGTGAATTCATGCTTCTGTTGGGCTTCTCGCTCAAACCATACAAAATTTATACATCCTAATAACTTTAATAAGGTTCCACCCAAAAGAAATTATTTTCGAGCTTCATGAGACAAGAAAACCTTTGAATGCTTGGAGCTCATGAACAAATAGGATAGATCCATAGGCATGCAAGCTGTGTTATGCAAGGTGGCTATATAACTACAAATGAAAAATAAAGAATGTTAAAAGGAGTCTTACTTAGTTCATGTGAGGTCTTTAACTTAGGGAAAATTGTGCCTAATTTCTCCAAGAGGGCCAATCAAAGAATAGAAGATTCATAACTTAGGGGATGCATTGTGTCGCATCAAGCCACTAAGAGGAATATAATATACTAAGAGAGATCACACTCTTGAAGTACATCATAACCAATACCATCCATAAAGCGAAAAAAAAATCATATGAAATAAGAAAGTTGTACCATGAACCATGAAAATGGAAAATGCAAAAGAATAATTCCAATGTATGCCCCCACTTTAAAGAAATTGCTAAAAGTCATGCTGTGATAAATTAATTTCAAGTAGAAAATGATAAATGCAATCAAGGAAGACATAAGAGCTAACTTGGAAAGCCCTATGTTAATTCATATGTTTCCAATAAAGCCACATCATGCAAAAGAAAAGGAAAAGAGAGGGTTTTCCCCAAAATTGAAAACACCAAACACATAAGGGATCTAGGGATTTGGGGTCAGTATGTTCTTGCTGCAATGTTTTTAAGAGAGAGCTCGAAACTATTATCATTCCCCAAATACACATGGAATTGGAAGAATGACACAAAGAGAATGAAAACAAAGAAATATTTTTGAGTCAATATGGAAGACACATGAATGTCTCGATGCCTTGCATTATCCCAAAAAGGAAAACACAAGAAAAATGAAAAAGATAAAGAAAAAAAAAAGAAAAAATCCTTTTGGGTGAACATGGAAGATACATGAATGTCTCAATGCCTTGTGTCATCCCCAGAAGGAAAAAAAAATACAAGCAAAAAAATAAAAAGCGAAAGGATTTACAAAATAGAGAAGAATGAAGGTACAAATTGAGGAATGTCACAAAGAGAGAGAGCATCAAACATAACGTCACGAGGGATCACAATACATACATGTAATTGCACAAAAGAAAATAAATAATAAATAATACAAAAGGCTAGTAAGGCACATGCAAGTCAACCTATGAACAGGTTGTCTACATCCCAATCATGTTTATTGTATACTGAGGGTAGAAAACTAGTCAAAGGAACAATAGCAAGAGCCGAACTAGGGCCAGCACTAGGTTCAACACTCTTTGTAGGAGATTTTTCATCTAAGCTCATGTAAGCGGAAAAAAATGTATTCAATTCATTATGCACCTCTTCGTCAATTTTAGCAACCTCATCATCATCATCCAAATTGATCACAACAAAGGGTTGAATGATAATGTCTAAAGATGGCTTCAACTCTTGTTGCAGTTTTTGTTTTGTAGAAGGGGTAGAGTCATCATGGATTGCTTTGAAGTCAAGTTTGGATTTTGATTTTCTTAGTTTAATTCTTCATGTAACATATGAGAAAGGGAACGATGTCTACGCCTACGCTCTCTAACAACTTTGTTTATTTTAGTTATGTTTTCAAGTTGCATTTGTGTGGGAGCAGTTTGATCAACCATAGGTTTCTTTTCTTCCCTAAGGGGAGGAATGAAAGGAGACACATGAGGTTGTTCAACCACTTTCTCTTTGACTTTGTAATCTTGTTTTATTCTAGGAGGTGTGATAGGGTTGTTTTCATTGTCTCTTGGTCATTTGTAGAAGGTAGGTGAAGTTTCTATATTAGGTTGGTCTTGGTTATTTGGAATTTATTTAGGTTCAAGCATGGTTTCGTCAAGGATAGTAGGCACAGTGGTGGATGGGGACATGTTTCAAAGGGATAGTTCTGCTATTTTATTTTCCTTGAAATTTTGATAGGGAAAGAAAAATAAGTCTTCTCTTGGTTTTATAGGTTCCATAGGCTTGGGCCAAAATAAATCTAAGGAAAAAATTTATTTGGAGGACAAGGGGTTAAAGCCACATGGACAATGAAAAATTCATTGTCAAAGGGAAAATTGAAGAATTTATGGACAACCAAAGGGATATATTTCATGGAGTGAAGCCATGGGTAGTCTAGATTCACATGAAATTGGACTGACTGTGGGATGATGGAGAATGAAGTATCTACTATTTTTAGTCCTATTTGTAAAGGAAGAATGATTGATCCCATCGTAGGGAAAGAAAAACCATTATGTGTCTTGATTCATGATTTTGGTTTATCATATATATATACCTTGATAGAGTTCATGCAAAAGTAAAAATTCCTCGGTGATCACATTCTCTCTATAGAAAGGATCTATTAGTATCCCATTAGTGGGTCTGTCATAGATTCGTCTGGCTACGTAAAGAAGACCATTAGGTGCATGTTTAAGTATATCCTTAGAGGAGAATTAAATGCCAAAAGGA
>CM021101.1:368684134-368703462 GCA_007115665.2 Sequoiadendron giganteum | reverse complement strand
TGACATGAGTCTCAAACTTGGTCTCACAATAGTATAATCAATAGGACAATAAATACTTATACAAGGACTACTAAATGCAATGTAAGCTAAGAACAATGAAATGCTTGTAACAAAAATTCTGGAAACTGAAACAAAAAGACAATAACAACAAACTGAAACTCAAAAATTGAACTTTGAATGCCAAAAAATGTAGTGTAAAATATGCATAGGGACTGATTTGCCCAAGGTGGCGAATGAATCCTAGTATGGATTTATTTTTCAATTTTTTTAGAATTCCCAATTAAACTTTATGCTTTTTATGTTTTATGATCTATATTTGAGATGCACATGCAATTTTTGAATGAGTTTTTAATGAAATTAGATGCAAAAATGCAAGCTATATGAGCTTTCACTATTGCAAATTTTGAAACCCTAGAATGAAAATTAACTAATGCAACGTTAATTTGCAAGACAAATATAGGATGATAATGCACTCTAAATTAGAATTATGATGTTCCAAATGCAAGTTCGCCAAAATGAAAGGTGGAAATTTGGTTTTTCTTTCTACCTAGGGGGTTTAGGACCTAGGAGGACACTTTTCACTAACTTTCACTCAAGAACAAACCCTTGAGATCTCACTCCAAAAAAGAAAGGGATATTTTCAAGAGGGCTATTTTAGGGGCTAAATATGATCTAATAAGGGGTTCACCACCAAGTTTAGACTTGGAAAATGTAGACATTGAAAATTGGCCTAGGCCCGCGACTTCAATTTTTGACATAATTCTCATCTTCTTGGTCATGATTAAATAATTTTAATAATTTTATTATTTTATAAGGTCATATATCCCCTATTAATTAAATAACTTTAATTATTACCTTTATTCTTCTTTGATTAATTAAGTAAAGGTTATTTATTTAATTACATTGCTAATTAATCTATCTCTCTCTAAAATTAAATAAATTATTATTTAATTTACCCTCATCATATTTTCAACTATAATTAAATACTCATTTTAAATTATTTAATTATTCTTTAACCTTTTCTCTAGTCAATTAAATAAATCTTTATTTGTTTAATTTAATCCCCAATTTTGAATGTTGAATTAAATAACTATTTAATTCATAAAAATAATTATTCCTAGCATATTCTTCTATATTTAGATAATCGCTTAGCTATCTAATTAGTCATTTACCACTTAAGTCAAGATTTAATTAAATCAGTCAATTATCTCTTGATTTAATATCTGATTATTTCTAATGAACAAACCTTCTAGTTTAATCAATCAGTTATCTAATTTTAATTCTTCTTCCTACAAACTTTTATTAATTAAATATCTTTATTTATTTAATTCATTCATTCATGCATTCGAACACACCATTTCTTCTTTATCTTTTACATGCAATCCTTATTCTTCTAAATTTTGAACAATCTCAACTAAAGATTAAATTATTATTTAATTTAATCTCCATCATTTATGATTTTTCACTCGTGTTATTATAGACACTAAATCTCTATTGCATGTCATACTTTAATCTCAATCATCAATTTGTTTTTGAATCTGATCCAATCATTTTAAATTTTTTTTTTATAAATTGGTTTGACCTTCATCATTATTACCTATCCCAAAATCTTTATACATTTAGGAAGCAACTTTAAGAATCTTTGATGTTTTGCTAAATAATTATTAATAGGCCATAAATTTTCATACTTAAGAGAAATTTGAGGGCAATTATCACACAATGAAAAAATGAAGAAGTGAAACGAAGGTGATTCATGGAATGGATGAAGAATTTTGGTGAGATTGTTCTTCTATTTATTGCTTTAATTTCCATTTTTCTTTTTTGTTAGCGTAGTTTTATATTTGATTTGATTTTATTAGTATTGCTTAATATTTCATTTTGTATTTCCTTAGTGTTACATTGGTGAACCTGATGTGAAGACACCATCTTCAATAAAATCCATAGAAATTTTAATTTTTGTAGGTATAGGTACAATGAGATGCATTTGTTGCACGAAACAACACAATTGATATTATGAGCCGCATATAGAATTTTGTGACACATCTGAATTTTTGTGATGCATCTGTGCCTCCCTGTGATGCATTTGACTAGTGAATAATTTTCTATTGTCCAAAATTTTGAGTTCAAAATTTTAAATTGAAATTTTATTATGACTAATTTGGAGTTTGTAGCATATGTTCTTGAGGAGTTAACATAGTGTTTATAGGACGTTTCATAGAAGACAACTATTCAAACCTTTTTGTAGGATGATTGATGAAGATAGAAATCAAACTACTAATGAGTTGTTTTGCAGAACCCTTCTCGAAAATAATTTTGAAAAAAATTGTTTGAGTAGATTAGAAAATTTTCATTTGGGCTTAAAATTAATCCTGTCTACTGTGTTTGGTGCATTTGCACATTTGTCAAATTAGAAACCCAATTCAATAACGAAAGTATCCTCCCCTTGTGCATTCGTGCTATCTTGGGTGTAAGAGAAACTGTTATTGAATCTAGATTTGGGCCTATTTTGGTGGGAAAAATTACTCACCCCAAAGTGACTCAAAACCCGTGATAAGCTAAAGCCAAGCTACTCTCGACCGGTATACAAATTTTAATGCTAAGGAAAACTTAGCATTATAGGAACTCCTATAGACAAGCAAGGGATATTGATTCCCTCAGTACTCTTGTGGTGCATCAAAACCTGTAGAGGTTATCCTCTATAGGATAGGAAGCCTCCTTATCAAAGCTAATATTTCCTCTTGCATGACTTTTTGAACTGGTTTCCTTACTTAAAAGCCAATTTTTTTATAGTTTAACCAAAAACCACTATTTACTAGTGCAAGAGGTCAGACCTTTGAAGTCGTCTCACGTTCATGCGGTTCTTAATAGAGATGAAAAGTTAATCATGGAATATTAATGAGAATTGAAGCTCGACTGACCTGAGAAGTGTGTGTTTTGGAGGGGAGCTAGTGTGGTCAAGCTTCTAATCATCCACTATGAATAAGTGCAACTAGGGAAACCCAAGTGAGAATTCAATAAGTATTGTCATTGCTAGCCTTAGGATTGTACTTGTCTTCTAGAATTATACACTTCATGTTCATTAAAACTAAAACACTTTTTTTTCTAATTGTCTGTATTTGCCAAAATTTGATCAAAAACATAGTCAATCAAACCTACAATTTACCAAAAAACCACAACTATTAATCAAAAAACCGCATCTATCAAAACTGAGTCTAATATGTCATTTACCAAAAAATTGAGTTGCATCTATTTATCGGTCAACCACAACTATCATAGTGAGTCACATCTATTAATTTTAAAACCACATCTAATATCCCGAGTCACATGTGTCAAGTCTGTTAATAACTCTAATATTGGAAAACCACATTTGAAATCTTCCATGATGCATCTGAACTAGTGAATCACATTTACAGTCTAGAATGACACACTTTCCTTTCATACACCTGAGACATAGTTTACCATAAAATCACATATGACACTAAGAATCACATCTATTAAATTTTGCAATGCATCTGTAAAACTGAACCACATTTTTTTGATAACTAGAAAACCCAAATTCAGTGTCATAGTAAAAAACCAAACAATCATATTAGTCTCTGATTTCTTTTTTCATGGTAATCCTTGGACAAAAAATATAAATTTTTCTCATACTTAACATAATTTCATCCTTTAGGTATCATTTAGCTTTAGTGATAGGCATCCCAATTACAAAACTTAGTTGCATATTAGGAGTCTTTATTACTTTCAAATAGATTAAAATTTTAGGAAAATTACTTTACAGATCTTAGAATAAGCCAACTTTCCATGCTTTGGACAAACCCTTACTTCAATGAAAATTGTCATTGAACCTAGTCACTTGTCAACATATCTTTTGTCCTACACATGAGTCCTTCTAGCTCATCAGTCTAGTTTGGGAGCTCACCTTATCTTTTGGTACTAGTCCTACAAAGTTTCCTTGACAAAACTAAAGTGTAGCCTTGGTTAAACTATAGGTGGTAGGTAACCTCCTTCCAAAATTGATTTCCTTAGAAGCTTGCTTAGAATTTTTCATATTTAGACATAGTCATCCTGGAATAACATCATTTTAGATATTCCTTATTTTCCAAAAAATACCAAATAAATAGTTGCATTCATTCCTTTTATTCAAAAAATCCCTAAAACATAGACTAGATCATATCATTCTTATGCATAGTTTTGCATCACCCCATTTTGAGCAATATCTTTCATGGTCGAAACAAGGTCTAAAAATAAACAAAGAGAAATGGATGATCCACAAGATTACATCAATCCCTTCTCAAACATACCATCAGGAACATCAAGACCTCACAAAGCCTTGCTCGAAAATTTTGTCAATAGAGACACACAAGAACAGATTTTTATAGAAGACATAAATGCCACTGTCCAAGATCCTGAATACACATCTTTTGTAGATGAATGTTTGGCACAAGATCCCAAAAGATATCTAGAAAAAAAATTAGTAGAAGGTGCCATGCTAGCTCTTGGATTTGACATCCACACATTAAAAACTTAATCTACTCAAGGGACAAAAACCATGACATCTATTGTCTCTATTCCTCAAATAGTTATGGCTATACCATCTGGAATACCTACCCAAACTATCACAAAAATACACACAACACCATTTGGTACATCAAGCATGACACAAGGCCTTAGTTTTGTTGTAGGAACATCATCATCCAATCCCTTTGGCACTAATATTGAAAGAAAAAGGCCTAGAATAAGCATAAACATGATATAGGCTATACCATAGATCAACACCACTAGTTTTATTCCACAAATAGGGGTTATACAAATAGGACACATACCTACACCAAATCTGAATCTGTCACAAAATATTGCATTTTAGAACACTTACAAAGATCCCAACAATGCAACCAATACTTCTTTAACATAGATAGATGTTCTAGAAACTAAAATGCAAGCCCTTCAATAGAAAATGGACAACATGTCACTGTCAGGAAAATGAACCATTTCAGACAAGATTTATTTCCATTTCCCTCTGACAAAGCTTTATACATGACACTCTTCCCACATAGATATGTTATAACCAATTTGGCTAAGTATAATGGGAATAAAAATACTCTAGAACATATAAGGTAATTTTCCATAATATGCATAGACATCTCATACAACCCCACGTACCTTATGAGACTTTTTTCGTGAACCCTCATTGGGATAACATTGGAATGGTTTTCTAAACTTCCATATGACATAAGGTCATAGGGTGAATTGGCTGAAAATTTTGTTGAACAATTTTCCTTTAACATTGACAATGAAATCATGGTAGCTGCCTTATGTCACACCACACAAGAAGAAGGAGAAAACTTCATCACATCCTTTCAGAGATGCAGGAGTCTAGCTATTCAATGCCTTGTTGAAATACCAAAGAAATGAAAGGTCACAATATTCCTCAAAAATATTAATCCAAAACTGAGAAATGATTTAAGAGTACATTGTTGTACTTATTTTGTGGATCTAGTACAAAAAGGAATTATATTCGAGAAGGACCTCATTTACAAAGGTGACATTAAGATGCTACATAGGAATCCAATTGTTCAACACCAAAATGCCCCCAATGACAGAAATAAATTTTGGTCCAGAAAAAAAAATGTAAGTAATGATGGTATTTTTGATGCTAAGACCCTAAGCGTAGGACCAATCATTATGTTTCAAGGACACAATTCCTCTCATGACATACCCAATAATGCAGATCAGACTGCCAATTTTGTCCAAAATACACAACAACAACAACCAGAAAGGAGGTTTCCAAAATATGAGTTCACCCCCCTAGGGGAACCAATCGAGTCAATCTTCAAAGAACTGATAAAACATAAACTCATATAGCCTCAAGATCCAAAATAGAATGACCCTGGACATTTTAAACCCTCTTTGTGGGATGACAATGATTTTTGTGATTACCATCAAACTAGGGGACATAGTCTACAACAATGCCAAAAAATGAAGAATATTATCTAGCATTTTGTTGAAAATACAACCATAGAAGTCAATGGGCAAAAATATACCACAAACAGTGACCACAAGGTCTTCACAGATCCATTACACGACCATGGGAAAGGAAAAGCTTCCATTTTTGGCAATAAGACTAATACCTCGACCAAGTATGACTATAATCAAGGTACAATCATACATCATATTCGAGATGCAGATGAAACTATCAAAACCATTACCATAAATAAGGGTCCTGAATGTTCAGTCAACACACTGAACTAAGGTAAGCATCCTCGGTCTTTCAGCGCAACAACAACCATAGTCCTCCAAGCCTAAGTATAATTTACTTGACCAATTGGGGAAGATCCCAGCAAAAATATCCATCTTGGAACTGTTGATTATATCACCTTACCATCAAGCCATCTGAGACAAATCTTTACAAAGAAACACTATCCCTACCAACTTAGATATCAATCATTTCCAAGAGATGGTAGGATACTTAACCAATTATCATTGTGCTACCTTCTTTGAGTATGATTACTCAACTGAGAAGACAAACCATAATGACCCATTACACCTCAATTTTCTTGTCCATCAAATGAAATTCAGACGAGTCTTGGTAGATGAAGGATCATGGTTGAATATTTGCACCTTGAAATTAGTTAAGGCATTAGGTTTCTCAAAGGAATGTATCGAAACTACTAAGAGGATAGTCATTAAGGCATATGATTATGAGGAAAAATAATCTAAAGGAGTTGTAACACTCCCTATCAAAATTGGCCCCATGCTTATAGACACTAGTTTCCAAGTTTTGGATCTCGTCCTTCCCTATAATATATTATTGGGTAGATCATGGATACATGCTATGAAGCCTGTAACTTCCATTTACCACCAATGTCTTAAATTCCCATACAATGGCACCAAGATCATGATAGATGGTGATCCTAATCCTTTTCAATATTGCACTAGCCTATGTGAAATACCACAAAGATAAGTGCCTACTAATTAAAAGGATTCATCCTCCAACTCATCCCAGTATGTTCATCTATCAACTCTTTCCAAATCATCTACATCCCAAACACCATCATCCACTCCTAAGGTCGAGATCCAAGATAAGGGTTGTGGATAATATCACCTGAAAGAAAACTATTGTGTCTTCTAGTTGGTTCCTCCTAAGTCATATGGTTTACCCATAGCAGATAGGAGATAATCCATTGTCACAATACATGTCCCTCCTACAATGAACTTCACAAAATGGGGAGAGTTCAGTAAAGAAGCTATGGATCAAGAAGATGTGACCTCTTAGTCATATAAAGAAGACAATGAAGACCCTCCTTTATTTGTTCAAATAACTAAAGATCAATATGGAAAAGGCTTCATGATAATGAAAAGGAAAGGATATGATAGATATAGTGGGTTAGGACTACATCAGAATGGAAGGACTAAACCAATCATTGTCTCTCATCAGCCAAAAGGCCTAGGGCTAGGGTTTCAACTAATTAAGATTGGCATTCCTAGTACCTCGACACCATCATAAGAGGAAGTAAGTACTTATATGAAGATATTGAGACATCCAACGAACCATTTTACCCCTTCCATTGTGTCTCCCCTAAATCAAATGAATATGAATGTGATTCCCTTTCCTCAAATAGCATAATGGACCTAGATAAACTATTTGGGGAACTTGACCAAATACTTAATCCCTCGCCAAACTCAACTGACTCCCATCCTCAAGCATCCTTGACAAAAGAATAATGGATTAAGATTTACTAGTGGGAAACCCTTGATCCTACCTCATGGGAGCCTAATGAACCCTCTTCCGATGACCAAGCCCTTATAGTGGGCCCACCTCAAATTCTACCTATCCCTAGGAGAAAGAACAAGAGGGAGTTGGTAAGAAAAATTTTGTGACCATGTCAACAGGTTTATCCTCACCTTGTTAGCCTCCACCTTTGACAACTCTGATGATGACATGCCCCTCATATAACCCTAGCTTATATATTTGGATCAACAAGATACCCCCATCTTAGACACATTTGAGAATGATGAAGCAATAGTTGAGTTCATGGGACTGTGAGAAGGCACACCTAGTGGTGACCACAAGGCTAGATTTACCATAGAATTGGATAACATGGCATATTTTGGGGAGTTTGTTCACCCCTCTAGTTGCAAAAGTGAAAACAAAAAGGAAAATATTGAAAAGAATGAAAATAATCAAAATTATGAGTCCTTAGGTGAAAACCAAAAGGCACCTTTGGACAATGAAAAAGTAAAAATAAAGGATGCATTCAAGGAAAAAAACCTCTCTAAGGCACCCAAGGATGGAGGGTTAGACATTCTCTCAGTTGCTAAGGAAAAATCACCAATATTAGTGGAGGAATCAATAGAGATCAACATAAACACTAAAGATAATCCCTGGGTAATTTATTTTGCAACATCTTTGACAGAGACAGAGCAACCAAAGTTTCATGACTTCTTCACAAAAAGATAGATAAAATTTGCATGGTCATATGTCTACATTCTTGGACTAGATCCTGAACTTATATTACACCATTTTCCATTACAACCAGGTGTTAAGCCTATGAAACATAAGTTAAGGAAAATGCACCCACAAATTTCTTTATTAGTCAAAGTTGAGCTAAAGAAACTATTGGATGTTGTCTTTATTAGATCAATAGACTATGCAGAATGAATTTCTAATCTTGTGCTAGTAAAAAAACCATATTTGGGAATCCACATCTATATAGATTTCAAATATATAAAAAAAGCATGTCCTAAGGATGAATTTCCTTTGCCAAACATTGATATGATTGTGGACCTAACAATAGGATATGAGATGCTATCCCTCATGGATGGTTTCTTGGGATATAATCAAATCAGAATTGCACCTGAGGACCAACACAAGAAATTTTTTACATGTCCATGGGGAACATATTGTTGGAATTCCATGCCTTTTGGGCTAAGAAATGCTCGAGCTACATACCAACGTGTCATGACAATTATATTCCATGATCTTGTACACACTCTCATGGAGGACTATGTGGATGATCTGATAGCTAAATCATTGACAAGGGTTGATCACTTAAAATTACTAGATAAGATATTTAAAAGACTAGAAGAATACAAAGTAAGGATAAATCCAAAAAAATGTGTCTTTGATGTTCAATCAGGAAAACTTCTAAGATACATTATTTCTAGATGAGGCATTGAAGTGGACCCAAAAAAAGTGAAAGCCATATGGACATGCCTCCACCAGTCAACATAAGTCAGCTAAGGACACTACAAGGGAGATTGTAGTCAATCAGATGATTCATAGTGCAGTTAGCAGATAAGATACATCCATTCCAACACTTACTCAAAATGGATAGAAAAATGCCAAGAATCTTTTCAAAAGATCAAGGATTACGTGCTTACACCACTATGTAAATGCCACCTATAGATGCACAACCTCTGATACTCTACATTTCAGCAACCCAATCAACGTTAGGATCCTTACTTGCAAAAAATGATGATGAATTTTATGAAAGAGAAGTGTACTATATCAGTTGTACTTTGTTGGGATATGAGCTAAACTACAGTCACATAGAGTGTGCTTGTCTTGCAGTAGTTTTTGCTACTCAAAAGCTGAGGCATTACATGTTGAACCACCAAACCATGTTGGTTGCAAAGATAGATCCTTTGAAGTATATCTTAAGTAAAGCAACATTAATAGGCCAATTGACTAAATGGGTAATAATACTTAGTGAATATGGTATCCAGTATGTAGAAAGAAAAGATATAAAGGGATAAGTTATTGTTGATCAGCTACCAGATGCACTTATTAAGGTAGATCATCCTCTAGTTGCAGATTTTCTAGATGAGTTCATATTCACCATTGACACAAGAGTGACATGGAATTTATACTTTTATGGGTCCCACACTAATCAAGGCTTAGGGGCTGGCATATTATTCACACACCACAATGCGACACTATCCCAAAGTCATTCATAATTTCCTTCCCATGCACCAACAACATAGCATAATATGAGGCCCTTGTGAAGAGATTACAAATGGAAATCAAATGGAAGATCAAATAATTACAAGTTTATGGAGACTCTCTACTAGTAGTCTGACAAGTTAATGATGAATATGAAAATAAAGATGAGAAGATTTCCCCATACAAGTGGATGCCAAATATTTTTAAGCAACATTTTTATGGAATCTCATATTTTTTGCCAATAGCTTTCCCTTCCACATCTCCCCAAGCTCAATAATTTAGAAGAACACCCAACACCACCCTTTATGGCCTTCCTCTTTGTGTCCCCCTTGTTGCACAAAGTATTGAGTCCCTACAAAATCTTTAGACACAAGTAGAATTAACTAGGAAGGCTTGGAAGGAGAGAAAGAAAAATAAATTGGTGAAGAACATGTTGGCTCCAACTTCTACAAGACTAGAGGCATGTTTTGATGAAGAGAGGAGGCACTTAATGATTTTAGCTATGAAGATAATTGTCTCCAATCCTAAGGGAGAAATACAATATGAAGACTATGAGATTCAGACCATAGGTTTGATTATGAATGAGTTGCTCTCCTGCATTAAAAATTTTCTTGCTAAAGCCACACATAAGGTGGTGTATATTGAGTACAAAATACTAGAAAATAAGTTAAACAATTAGGAGGAAGAGTTGGATACCTTGAAATCCATCTAGCTAAGAGAAAAATATATGGAGATTGTCTACCTTAGGTAGGCATAGGACATAAAAGGAGAAGCGATCACCTCACTTCAGGCCGCTTAGAATGATAATGATCAACTATAATCGAGGTTCAAAAAATGATGCACGAGGTGGAGATTGAGCACAAGATGACTAAAGAAGTGAAAAGCCAAATGCGATAGGTTTTAGAGGAATTGCAATGAAAGAAGAAAGATTTCACCAAAATCTTGGGTTGGTAGAACAGTATAAATGAAAAATTGCAAAGAGAGTTGCAAGAAATACAAGAGAAATGGTAAAAATCCATGGACTGAACTAAGCATCTGAGTGAGAAATTTTAGAAAGAGAAGAACCAAATGTAAGTTGAACTAACTAGTGCTTGTTCTTAGGAAGAAAAAGAGCTTTAGCGAGCTCAGATAGAGGTTGACCGATTGAAGGAGGAGATGAAGGTTAAGGAGGCTTAGTTTTAACAATAATTGATTGTAGCAAGAAGGTCCAAAATCCTCTCAGTAGAAAAGAGGTTATTATTTTCCCACTAGGAAATAATCAAAAGGTGCAACAACAACCTTGATGCTAGCACTAAGTTTCATAGCTGATGAGTAGGAGTTGAATGCAAAGTTCAACCAAATTGCTGACCAAATCCTAAGTAAAATTACCCCCTAATCTACCAAGTCATCCAGTTTGATAACCAAGTTGTACAATGCAACTGATGTTATTCTAGCAAGTGCTAGGATTCTGGACCAAAGACCAGTTGCCAAGGAAAAAAATTTCATCACATGTAGCTAGGGTTCCTAGAGGGATAATAATTGTCAGCTAGCACTAACTAAAAATATTCGTGAGATAGAGGAGGATTTCATAGCCTTAGTTATTTTGGGATTCCCCTCTCCATTTTTTCTCGATGGAGTGTTACCAAAGAACAACTCAAATAGGCCTTAGAGCCCTAGAAGCAAGACCAGTTGAAGCTTGAGAAGTTGATCTCACCACCTACAACCAAAGAGATTGAGAATATGTTGCTCCCCTTGTCCTGACTCTTTTCTCTCATAGGAGCAGCCCAGGCGAAGTGAGGAGTAGTCTCTTTCAAAGAAATATTTGACCTCAATCAAGTTTTAGAGATACTACACATGTTGGTGTTGCCTTCTAATTAATAATGGGAATTCCTACACTTTGGATTATGTAGGCTCTAAGGAATCACAAATTTCTCTATTTTTATGTTGTCTTGTACATCTGGGTTCGTGCCTTCATACACAAAGGCCTCATATGAGTCACATAGTTTCAATGGATCTATTATGGCTCTCCCTTGTCTACATTATGGGGTTTTCTACTATTGGTTCTTGTGGAACATTTTTCTCTAAGTGTTTATTTATTTATCTTTGATCTTGACCCCAAGGCCCACATATCTCTTTCAGCCCCAAGGCCCTTTTCTCTTTCGGTTTGCATTTTCATCTTGCAACTTGTCATGTTGATGCATGTTTTTGGAAGCCACAAAAGGATTTTGGTAAAAAGATGCACAATGGTGCCACATAGTGGCTCCATTACCTTTCTAAGATTTTCTTTCTCTTCGGGCCTGACAATATACATGTGGTGCCCCCATGAAAGTTTTCCTCCAAATTTCTCTCCCAATTTTTGAAGAATTTTCATTTTATTGGCACATCGCCCATCTTTTTTCAGGGAGTCCTCTTCACTGTCGAGGTGGGGATTTTAAAAATATTGTTAGGTGGTAGTGTCTTTGGTTTCATCCGCCACTCCTAGAGTCAGCCTCTTTTGACATCACCTTTTTTCATAGCATCAGATTGGATCAAATAGAGGAAATAATTTAAAGCCGCATCTTTGTGACAAGAAGATCTGTGCAAAGCTTACGGGAGATTTGGGTTATTGAGCTGCCACCACCTGTTTGCATTATGAAAGAAAATCAATTTTTATTATCATATTAGATCTAATTTTTTATCAGATTTGAGGTTATTTGGTGGTGACACTTGTTAGGGGTTTTTATCTTTGGTGGTGGGGAGTGCTTGGTGCCTATGTGCTTCCCTTTCCTTATAAAATGGAAATTTTCCTAGAGAAGAAACAAGCTCGAGAGATTCAATATATAGATCAATCAATAGATAGATAGATATTAGTAGCGGTAGGATAGGATATAGAATATTTCTTATAGAGACTTAATCACTCTTTTGTAATTGATGTCAAGACACTTATTCAATTGTTTGACATTAGCATTTTCAGTAATATTAAGAAAAAAGTTATATTAGATTGTGCTCATGTGGCCTTTCTTTTAATGCCTTATTCTCATTCATACATATTGAATTATTTGTGATCTAGTTATTTAAGTGTAAGTCTTAATCATTAATTCTCAAATTTTTAGCTTCTGTGATCTATAAACTTTATCTTTCAAGAAATTGAACCATGTTTTTAATACTCTTTCAATCTCTTGTTAAAGTTTCTAGTTTTTTCATATTATGTTGTTAAGTGGATAGCTCTGTAAGAATCTAAAGTATCATGTTCAAATTTGGGTTTCCTTTTTCTTCTTGAACCTTAATGGGTGCTTCCCACAAGGGGATTTGAATTTATACTATGTGCCTACATCGACCTTAGTTGTTTGTTCTCTTTTCAACAATGAAGGGTCTATGGAATTTTGTGTTCAATTGATCAGGAAATGGAGTTGTTAAGGAGATTTGAAATGTTGTAAAACCTTTGGTGCATCACCACGTTTAGTTTTCCTGTATGTATTTATTTCTCCCTTTTCTAATACCCATAGAAGAGTTGAATTATTTAACATTCTCAAAGGTTATTCAATGAGGCACAAGCAGGTCCTCCACTCACTAAATTTCCCATAAGGCTATTTGGGAGAAGCACAAGATTTTAAGATCAATAGTTCTAATGTTTCCTTGGTTTCATTTTGGAGTGAGCTATGTATCTAGTATTTGTTCCTATGTACTAAGTGGATACAATAGCTAGTTACCCATGTATTTTGGTGAGATTGATCACTTACCATATGGACATGTATTCCTAATTTTTGAGGTGGCCTTCCATTTTCACTTGATCAATGCTCTTAAAACTATTAGTGCTTGTATTTTTGACCTGCATCTTGCAAGTTTCAGTAGTATCATTGGGATCACTCATTAATATTCATGTACCATTTGTATCTTTTATTGCTAAATGTTTTCCTTCATTTTTAATTTAATTCAAGTAGTTTTTCTTGGGGCACTAATGTAGGTTCTTGTCTTCTTGATCTCAATCATCATCTATTTTTGTAAGGTCTAGTCTTATGAGTATAAAATACCATCATATCATTCCTTGGTGAATTATGTTATAAATTGTCAACCTAGTAAAACTAATGAGATTGAAAATCACATCTTAACAAAAACCTTAAGATGTGCATTTCACAAACTTGTATATGATTTGTGTTATTTGAGTTGTTTGGGCATAACATAGATCATGTTATGAATCTAATCAATGATGTGAAGTACTATTCAATCATATAAATAGTTACTTAATTTAATCACTATTGTTAGCTCATTTCTTCTCTAATGCAATAATGAAGGGTAATATGTTAACAATTTAATGAAGAAAATTAAATATCTATTAGCTTTTATCTATAACCTTTTAATGAATAATGAAAATGGAATGTAATTTTAGGTTCTTTTACAGGGATTGTACTTATGTTTTAGGGTTACCAATTAATGCAAAAAACTTAGTACTTATCCTTATTAATGATTGCTAGATGCATAATTTGGGGTTGGAAAGAAAAATATAAAATAAATAAGTAAAAAAGTCATTGTAGTACTTGCTAATTTTTTTTTGAATGGGTGATTATAGCTACATTCTCATTGTTTTCAATAAAGACTCAATAGTGTTTAAATATTTGGCATATTAATACAAGGAGAATGTACTTTGAATTTATTGAGTTATTTTGAATATTATCTTCAATGCACTCATGTTAATGACACCCCTAGAATTAGAATTGTGGAATTTCTAACATCAAATGGCAAGAGTTGTGCATTTACTTCCAAGACTAGTTCATGTTCCTTCAAATAGCGAGAATTATGTATTCTTACTTCCAAGACTATATCATGTTTGTACAAGGGGTGCACATCAGATATGTGGAGGTATGCAAATTCAATTATTATCAATTTGAAGTGTGCATACAAATATTTCATTTTAATTATACATATTTATCATGGTGAAATTAACAAGTGAAAATGAGGATGCAGGTGAATACAAAATCCAATGTGGGAAGTGAGATATCTTCTAGGAACCTAGTCACCCCACTCCACATAGTGGATTAATGCACCCCACTCCATTACACATGGTGGAATAATGCGTCTTATTGTCTTAACTCTAGGAAAATAATTATTTTGGAAGGTCTTTAATGTGAATCTAAAAGGTTGTTTCCATTCATTTTTTAAAAATGAGACTCCCTAAAGCCTTAGATCATAGAACTTAGGGTTGGATTCAACATGGAGGGAGGGCTATCCTTTTATTTATTTTTGGGAGAAGGAATGGAAGAGGAGGTGGTATTTGGAGGGGTAGGGAGAGAGCTTATTTCATGATTTTTTGGTTACCTTTGCAATTTGAGAGGTAAGTCTACAGTGCCATTTTATTTTATTTCTAAACTGTGTACACCCATTTTGTGTAGAGCTCATAAGTAAGTAGAAATTTTCCATGTGTGAGGGAATATGAGAAATATTAGCTCTCTCTACGCTTGAAAATTCTATGTGTTATGAGTATAGTGTTGGGTTTCTTCTTGCATTTGTAAACAAATTTTTGGGATGGAATTTTAGGTCAAAAATTTGAGTTATGTGTCCTCCTATGTCCATTGAATATCTGTGTTGGGGTCCTAGTTGAATCTCTTGGCTTGAGGGAAGTGATGAGAGTCTTAACAATTGTTGACCCATTTATGGTTGGGTGGAAAAGGGTCTTCTCTCCATTGGCTATTGGAATTGCAGGTTTGTAGTTGTTTTTGGAATTTTAGCCCTTGTTTCTTTGCGGGGATTTTTCTTATATGTGTCTAATAGAAAGAATGGTAATGTAGATAATACTTAAGAAATAAACATAAGATAATCCATATTATTCTAAAAAGAAGCGCACCAAAAAATTATTTATTAATTTTTTTTTTCTCTTTATTTGTATGGAAAACTGGGTTAACATGAAAGGAAAACAAGTAGAGAAAATTGGTGGTAGTTTTCCCATTGAAAGACTCGACTTGAATGGGTTGTTAAGTGTGAAGTTTAAGAATAATATAGAATGCATTGAAACTAGGGATGAAATCTAAAGTTGATCTCACCCTATCATTATATCCCTTCTCAAGTTCATGTGCATATTGTTTAGCTGCAATGGCATTTAATAGTTATGGTGTACTTAGTTTTAAAATAAATAAATAAATTCCATCAATGAACATGTGAGTTAAGTTACTAGTAATGGTAATATGAGAGGTCATTAATTTTGGGAATAACCTGTGAAATAAAATTAGTAGTGACTTCCCTCAAACCATGCTATATGGAACAATAGCTATTACAACCTAGGGGTAGTTGGAACAAATTTTCTACTCTACCGCCTTCTATGGGCATCTATATATTTCATTGCTCTATTTTCTAGAATTTATGCAACCCTCTCTCATGAAGTGTCACCCAATCAATCCTCTTACCTGTAGCAAAGAGATGGGCAAAGAAAATAAGTTAATGAAAATGTTATCTACCTCCATGTATGAGTGAGAACATGGCATATGGCACCAAGTGATGTAAATATTTTCTATTATTTATGCCTTGTTGAACCTATAACCGACAATGAGGTTGGATGCATGAGGGATGAGAACAAATAAAAAAAGGGGGAATGAAATTTGGTCTAGGGTTTCATTTGAGGGATAGATTTTATTTAGGTTGTCTTCAACCTTAATCTAATGCTTATTTTCTTCACCTAAATCTCCATCATTAAAAAGAGGCAACACCAAGCCTCTCAAGAAAGTTAAGCCCCAACTGCCACCATGATGGTTCCCACGCCCAACCAAGTGGAAGGGAAAGGTAAATGGTAAGTAAGCTTGTAGAACGTGTGCCCTAAATTTAGTTTGGGTTTTCACATTTTTCAAAAGAAGTTATATTAGGGGAGAAGACCCAGTATCCTCCAGGGATAACTTGGTACAACCGTAGAATCCAAACTGTACATTGAATCAAAAAAAAAAATTATGGGTTTTTTTGCTCACGAGTTAAGAGCTTATAACTAAGATTTTGGCTTATGGGAAATTTGGTAGAGTGCAGGAAAATTGAATATGCATGCAGAGGTAAAAAGACACCTTTTAGAGGTGTTGTCCGCTTGTCGCCACCTAATGTGCTAGTACCCGCCAGCTATAACCACCAATTTTTGTTTTTAAAAACACCTAAATGTTTCACTATTAACATTTAAATAAAACTATTTTATCATTCAAATCTGCTTAAAATTCAATGGGTCTAATTCACATTACCACCTTATAAAATAATTTTGGCACCCATTCAAAATCAATCCTACATATTAATCTCCTTACTTTAGCATCAAACACCAAACACATTACACCCCAATGAATCTTCATTTGGGGTCTGATTTATGCATATGACTAATGGTTTTTTTGTGGGTATCCCATTCTTTTCCATCATTTTACCGTGCACGCTCTAGAAGGTTCTCACAGTGATGACAACGAATACTGAGTGCTCTCCATGACTCCTCCAACTTTGCATGCCTTGAGGTAACATCAAACATCATTCTCCTTTGAATATGCAAACAATGGTACTGGTTAATCATTTTCTTTTGCATCTTTCATGACTCGTGAAGGGTTTATTCGATGATTGAAAAATTATTACTGCTTGTTTATGAAATAAATCATTCCTCTTACATGCCTTTTCATTGTGTGCTATTTTATTTTTTTAGATCATGGTGTCGGTGTCCTACTCACGGGATTTTTTGGGGCTAAATGATTTCCTCTCCTCATTTTATTGCACCCTCACAGCATGGATAAGTTGATTGTATCATGATTTTATTTGCATAAATGATAGGCAAATTTTGTGGGTTTGACCACATGTCTACAAAAAATGATTTAATGGTCTGCATCAACCTTTTTATATAAAACCCATCTGAATATGGGCATAAATCGGCAAGCCCATTTAGTATACGCCATTTTTGTGAAAACCCTTTCTTTGTTTTTCCAAATATGGCTTTTTTTGGGGTTAAATGATTAAATACGACCTGGTAAAGTGAATTGTCTCATGATTTTGTCTCCAGAAATGATGAGGAATTTCATGGGTTTGACCACATGTCTGTAAAATAATATTTTTTGGTCTACTTCGACCTTTTTATAAAAAACCCATGTCACTATAGGAAAAAATTGGCAAACCCATTTAAAATGCATATGTATTTGTGAAAACCCTTGCTTGGTTTTTTCCAAACTCATGTGCTTAAGGAATTATTCTCATGAAACCTTTGCTTGGAAAATTTCGTATCTATCTGAAAATACAGTTTTGTATTCCTGCGAGTAAGGAATTATTATTATGAAACCCTTGGTTAATTTCTTGTACACATTTCTGAAAGCCCAAGTGTGTAATCAATCTACCTCTATTAAAATTAATATCTTTATGCTATTGAATATAGTACAACTTCTTTCATTTACTGTACAATGTGCTTTCTACATTCTACTTATAGTTATTTTCATGAGTTGTTCTCTTAACATTTATATTTATGCACTGTCTTTTTACTTTACTTTATAAGTAAATGAAGGTCATTTTTTTTGTCTTTACAAGATTTGCAAAACGAATTCTCCTAATTTTTGCAGCAATTATTTCAGCATGGTCATGGGTATATAACTCTATTTAAATACATTTTGTTTGGCTGTCCAATACAAAAAACTAGCATTTGTTTATATTTTTATACTTTCCATTAAACATATAGCAATCCAACATACATATATTTGTCATTTTACATTTTGTGTCTCTTGTTCATTCAACAAATCGATATATATGTGTGTATCTTTTGCCTATTCTTTGAGAATGCAAAAAAAGGTATTGGTTAATCATTATCTTGTATATTTTATTGAATTTTTAAAAGAAAGTGTACAATGTTAATTATATATATATAACACAACTTATTGAATTTATAGATGAATGTGTATAATGATATATAACACAACTTATTGAATTTGCAAATGAATTTGTACAATGTTACATATATATAACATTGTACACATTCATTTAAAAATTCAATAACTTGTGTGTTTGAATTTACAATTGAATGTATGCAATGTTTTATATATAACATTCTACACATTCCTGTACAAATTCAATACATTGTGTGTTTGAATTTGTAAATGAATGTGTACAATGTATTATACATTCATTTACAAATTGTGTGTTTGTTGTCTTTTTTTCATTAAGTAGATTGATATATATGTTTGTATCCTTTAACTATCCTTTCAAAATGAAAACAATGGTACTGGTTAATCATTTTGTTTTGCATCTTTATTCGATGATGGGTTTATTTGATAATTGAAAAATTATTACTGCTTGTTTATGAAATAAATCATTCCTTTTACATGCTTTTTCGCCATGTGCTGTTTGATTTTGTTGGGTCATGGTGCTGGTTTTTTTCCCACATTGTATGTATGTATGTATGTATGTATATACATACATACATACATATATATATGTATAAATATAT
>CM021101.1:368565618-368684034 GCA_007115665.2 Sequoiadendron giganteum | reverse complement strand
TAGAAGGTGCCATGCTAGCTCTTGGATTTGACATCCACACATTAAAAACTTAATCTACTCAAGGGACAAAAACCATGACATCTATTGTCTCTATTCCTCAAATAGTTATGGCTATACCATCTGGAATACCTACCCAAACTATCACAAAAATACACACAACACCATTTGGTACATCAAGCATGACACAAGGCCTTAGTTTTGTTGTAGGAACATCATCATCCAATCCCTTTGGCACTAATATTGAAAGAAAAAGGCCTAGAATAAGCATAAACATGATATAGGCTATACCATAGATCAACACCACTAGTTTTATTCCACAAATAGGGGTTATACAAATAGGACACATACCTACACCAAATCTGAATCTGTCACAAAATATTGCATTTTAGAACACTTACAAAGATCCCAACAATGCAACCAATACTTCTTTAACATAGATAGATGTTCTAGAAACTAAAATGCAAGCCCTTCAATAGAAAATGGACAACATGTCACTGTCAGGAAAATGAACCATTTCAGACAAGATTTATTTCCATTTCCCTCTGACAAAGCTTTATACATGACACTCTTCCCACATAGATATGTTATAACCAATTTGGCTAAGTATAATGGGAATAAAAATACTCTAGAACATATAAGGTAATTTTCCATAATATGCATAGACATCTCATACAACCCCACGTACCTTATGAGACTTTTTTCGTGAACCCTCATTGGGATAACATTGGAATGGTTTTCTAAACTTCCATATGACATAAGGTCATAGGGTGAATTGGCTGAAAATTTTGTTGAACAATTTTCCTTTAACATTGACAATGAAATCATGGTAGCTGCCTTATGTCACACCACACAAGAAGAAGGAGAAAACTTCATCACATCCTTTCAGAGATGCAGGAGTCTAGCTATTCAATGCCTTGTTGAAATACCAAAGAAATGAAAGGTCACAATATTCCTCAAAAATATTAATCCAAAACTGAGAAATGATTTAAGAGTACATTGTTGTACTTATTTTGTGGATCTAGTACAAAAAGGAATTATATTCGAGAAGGACCTCATTTACAAAGGTGACATTAAGATGCTACATAGGAATCCAATTGTTCAACACCAAAATGCCCCCAATGACAGAAATAAATTTTGGTCCAGAAAAAAAAATGTAAGTAATGATGGTATTTTTGATGCTAAGACCCTAAGCGTAGGACCAATCATTATGTTTCAAGGACACAATTCCTCTCATGACATACCCAATAATGCAGATCAGACTGCCAATTTTGTCCAAAATACACAACAACAACAACCAGAAAGGAGGTTTCCAAAATATGAGTTCACCCCCCTAGGGGAACCAATCGAGTCAATCTTCAAAGAACTGATAAAACATAAACTCATATAGCCTCAAGATCCAAAATAGAATGACCCTGGACATTTTAAACCCTCTTTGTGGGATGACAATGATTTTTGTGATTACCATCAAACTAGGGGACATAGTCTACAACAATGCCAAAAAATGAAGAATATTATCTAGCATTTTGTTGAAAATACAACCATAGAAGTCAATGGGCAAAAATATACCACAAACAGTGACCACAAGGTCTTCACAGATCCATTACACGACCATGGGAAAGGAAAAGCTTCCATTTTTGGCAATAAGACTAATACCTCGACCAAGTATGACTATAATCAAGGTACAATCATACATCATATTCGAGATGCAGATGAAACTATCAAAACCATTACCATAAATAAGGGTCCTGAATGTTCAGTCAACACACTGAACTAAGGTAAGCATCCTCGGTCTTTCAGCGCAACAACAACCATAGTCCTCCAAGCCTAAGTATAATTTACTTGACCAATTGGGGAAGATCCCAGCAAAAATATCCATCTTGGAACTGTTGATTATATCACCTTACCATCAAGCCATCTGAGACAAATCTTTACAAAGAAACACTATCCCTACCAACTTAGATATCAATCATTTCCAAGAGATGGTAGGATACTTAACCAATTATCATTGTGCTACCTTCTTTGAGTATGATTACTCAACTGAGAAGACAAACCATAATGACCCAAGAGATGGTAGGATACTTAACCAATTATCATTGTGCTACCTTCTTTGAGTATGATTACTCAACTGAGAAGACAAACCATAATGACCCATTACACCTCAATTTTCTTGTCCATCAAATGAAATTCAGACGAGTCTTGGTAGATGAAGGATCATGGTTGAATATTTGCACCTTGAAATTAGTTAAGGCATTAGGTTTCTCAAAGGAATGTATCGAAACTACTAAGAGGATAGTCATTAAGGCATATGATTATGAGGAAAAATAATCTAAAGGAGTTGTAACACTCCCTATCAAAATTGGCCCCATGCTTATAGACACTAGTTTCCAAGTTTTGGATCTCGTCCTTCCCTATAATATATTATTGGGTAGATCATGGATACATGCTATGAAGCCTGTAACTTCCATTTACCACCAATGTCTTAAATTCCCATACAATGGCACCAAGATCATGATAGATGGTGATCCTAATCCTTTTCAATATTGCACTAGCCTATGTGAAATACCACAAAGATAAGTGCCTACTAATTAAAAGGATTCATCCTCCAACTCATCCCAGTATGTTCATCTATCAACTCTTTCCAAATCATCTACATCCCAAACACCATCATCCACTCCTAAGGTCGAGATCCAAGATAAGGGTTGTGGATAATATCACCTGAAAGAAAACTATTGTGTCTTCTAGTTGGTTCCTCCTAAGTCATATGGTTTACCCATAGCAGATAGGAGATAATCCATTGTCACAATACATGTCCCTCCTACAATGAACTTCACAAAATGGGGAGAGTTCAGTAAAGAAGCTATGGATCAAGAAGATGTGACCTCTTAGTCATATAAAGAAGACAATGAAGACCCTCCTTTATTTGTTCAAATAACTAAAGATCAATATGGAAAAGGCTTCATGATAATGAAAAGGAAAGGATATGATAGATATAGTGGGTTAGGACTACATCAGAATGGAAGGACTAAACCAATCATTGTCTCTCATCAGCCAAAAGGCCTAGGGCTAGGGTTTCAACTAATTAAGATTGGCATTCCTAGTACCTCGACACCATCATAAGAGGAAGTAAGTACTTATATGAAGATATTGAGACATCCAACGAACCATTTTACCCCTTCCATTGTGTCTCCCCTAAATCAAATGAATATGAATGTGATTCCCTTTCCTCAAATAGCATAATGGACCTAGATAAACTATTTGGGGAACTTGACCAAATACTTAATCCCTCGCCAAACTCAACTGACTCCCATCCTCAAGCATCCTTGACAAAAGAATAATGGATTAAGATTTACTAGTGGGAAACCCTTGATCCTACCTCATGGGAGCCTAATGAACCCTCTTCCGATGACCAAGCCCTTATAGTGGGCCCACCTCAAATTCTACCTATCCCTAGGAGAAAGAACAAGAGGGAGTTGGTAAGAAAAATTTTGTGACCATGTCAACAGGTTTATCCTCACCTTGTTAGCCTCCACCTTTGACAACTCTGATGATGACATGCCCCTCATATAACCCTAGCTTATATATTTGGATCAACAAGATACCCCCATCTTAGACACATTTGAGAATGATGAAGCAATAGTTGAGTTCATGGGACTGTGAGAAGGCACACCTAGTGGTGACCACAAGGCTAGATTTACCATAGAATTGGATAACATGGCATATTTTGGGGAGTTTGTTCACCCCTCTAGTTGCAAAAGTGAAAACAAAAAGGAAAATATTGAAAAGAATGAAAATAATCAAAATTATGAGTCCTTAGGTGAAAACCAAAAGGCACCTTTGGACAATGAAAAAGTAAAAATAAAGGATGCATTCAAGGAAAAAAACCTCTCTAAGGCACCCAAGGATGGAGGGTTAGACATTCTCTCAGTTGCTAAGGAAAAATCACCAATATTAGTGGAGGAATCAATAGAGATCAACATAAACACTAAAGATAATCCCTGGGTAATTTATTTTGCAACATCTTTGACAGAGACAGAGCAACCAAAGTTTCATGACTTCTTCACAAAAAGATAGATAAAATTTGCATGGTCATATGTCTACATTCTTGGACTAGATCCTGAACTTATATTACACCATTTTCCATTACAACCAGGTGTTAAGCCTATGAAACATAAGTTAAGGAAAATGCACCCACAAATTTCTTTATTAGTCAAAGTTGAGCTAAAGAAACTATTGGATGTTGTCTTTATTAGATCAATAGACTATGCAGAATGAATTTCTAATCTTGTGCTAGTAAAAAAACCATATTTGGGAATCCACATCTATATAGATTTCAAATATATAAAAAAAGCATGTCCTAAGGATGAATTTCCTTTGCCAAACATTGATATGATTGTGGACCTAACAATAGGATATGAGATGCTATCCCTCATGGATGGTTTCTTGGGATATAATCAAATCAGAATTGCACCTGAGGACCAACACAAGAAATTTTTTACATGTCCATGGGGAACATATTGTTGGAATTCCATGCCTTTTGGGCTAAGAAATGCTCGAGCTACATACCAACGTGTCATGACAATTATATTCCATGATCTTGTACACACTCTCATGGAGGACTATGTGGATGATCTGATAGCTAAATCATTGACAAGGGTTGATCACTTAAAATTACTAGATAAGATATTTAAAAGACTAGAAGAATACAAAGTAAGGATAAATCCAAAAAAATGTGTCTTTGATGTTCAATCAGGAAAACTTCTAAGATACATTATTTCTAGATGAGGCATTGAAGTGGACCCAAAAAAAGTGAAAGCCATATGGACATGCCTCCACCAGTCAACATAAGTCAGCTAAGGACACTACAAGGGAGATTGTAGTCAATCAGATGATTCATAGTGCAGTTAGCAGATAAGATACATCCATTCCAACACTTACTCAAAATGGATAGAAAAATGCCAAGAATCTTTTCAAAAGATCAAGGATTACGTGCTTACACCACTATGTAAATGCCACCTATAGATGCACAACCTCTGATACTCTACATTTCAGCAACCCAATCAACGTTAGGATCCTTACTTGCAAAAAATGATGATGAATTTTATGAAAGAGAAGTGTACTATATCAGTTGTACTTTGTTGGGATATGAGCTAAACTACAGTCACATAGAGTGTGCTTGTCTTGCAGTAGTTTTTGCTACTCAAAAGCTGAGGCATTACATGTTGAACCACCAAACCATGTTGGTTGCAAAGATAGATCCTTTGAAGTATATCTTAAGTAAAGCAACATTAATAGGCCAATTGACTAAATGGGTAATAATACTTAGTGAATATGGTATCCAGTATGTAGAAAGAAAAGATATAAAGGGATAAGTTATTGTTGATCAGCTACCAGATGCACTTATTAAGGTAGATCATCCTCTAGTTGCAGATTTTCTAGATGAGTTCATATTCACCATTGACACAAGAGTGACATGGAATTTATACTTTTATGGGTCCCACACTAATCAAGGCTTAGGGGCTGGCATATTATTCACACACCACAATGCGACACTATCCCAAAGTCATTCATAATTTCCTTCCCATGCACCAACAACATAGCATAATATGAGGCCCTTGTGAAGAGATTACAAATGGAAATCAAATGGAAGATCAAATAATTACAAGTTTATGGAGACTCTCTACTAGTAGTCTGACAAGTTAATGATGAATATGAAAATAAAGATGAGAAGATTTCCCCATACAAGTGGATGCCAAATATTTTTAAGCAACATTTTTATGGAATCTCATATTTTTTGCCAATAGCTTTCCCTTCCACATCTCCCCAAGCTCAATAATTTAGAAGAACACCCAACACCACCCTTTATGGCCTTCCTCTTTGTGTCCCCCTTGTTGCACAAAGTATTGAGTCCCTACAAAATCTTTAGACACAAGTAGAATTAACTAGGAAGGCTTGGAAGGAGAGAAAGAAAAATAAATTGGTGAAGAACATGTTGGCTCCAACTTCTACAAGACTAGAGGCATGTTTTGATGAAGAGAGGAGGCACTTAATGATTTTAGCTATGAAGATAATTGTCTCCAATCCTAAGGGAGAAATACAATATGAAGACTATGAGATTCAGACCATAGGTTTGATTATGAATGAGTTGCTCTCCTGCATTAAAAATTTTCTTGCTAAAGCCACACATAAGGTGGTGTATATTGAGTACAAAATACTAGAAAATAAGTTAAACAATTAGGAGGAAGAGTTGGATACCTTGAAATCCATCTAGCTAAGAGAAAAATATATGGAGATTGTCTACCTTAGGTAGGCATAGGACATAAAAGGAGAAGCGATCACCTCACTTCAGGCCGCTTAGAATGATAATGATCAACTATAATCGAGGTTCAAAAAATGATGCACGAGGTGGAGATTGAGCACAAGATGACTAAAGAAGTGAAAAGCCAAATGCGATAGGTTTTAGAGGAATTGCAATGAAAGAAGAAAGATTTCACCAAAATCTTGGGTTGGTAGAACAGTATAAATGAAAAATTGCAAAGAGAGTTGCAAGAAATACAAGAGAAATGGTAAAAATCCATGGACTGAACTAAGCATCTGAGTGAGAAATTTTAGAAAGAGAAGAACCAAATGTAAGTTGAACTAACTAGTGCTTGTTCTTAGGAAGAAAAAGAGCTTTAGCGAGCTCAGATAGAGGTTGACCGATTGAAGGAGGAGATGAAGGTTAAGGAGGCTTAGTTTTAACAATAATTGATTGTAGCAAGAAGGTCCAAAATCCTCTCAGTAGAAAAGAGGTTATTATTTTCCCACTAGGAAATAATCAAAAGGTGCAACAACAACCTTGATGCTAGCACTAAGTTTCATAGCTGATGAGTAGGAGTTGAATGCAAAGTTCAACCAAATTGCTGACCAAATCCTAAGTAAAATTACCCCCTAATCTACCAAGTCATCCAGTTTGATAACCAAGTTGTACAATGCAACTGATGTTATTCTAGCAAGTGCTAGGATTCTGGACCAAAGACCAGTTGCCAAGGAAAAAAATTTCATCACATGTAGCTAGGGTTCCTAGAGGGATAATAATTGTCAGCTAGCACTAACTAAAAATATTCGTGAGATAGAGGAGGATTTCATAGCCTTAGTTATTTTGGGATTCCCCTCTCCATTTTTTCTCGATGGAGTGTTACCAAAGAACAACTCAAATAGGCCTTAGAGCCCTAGAAGCAAGACCAGTTGAAGCTTGAGAAGTTGATCTCACCACCTACAACCAAAGAGATTGAGAATATGTTGCTCCCCTTGTCCTGACTCTTTTCTCTCATAGGAGCAGCCCAGGCGAAGTGAGGAGTAGTCTCTTTCAAAGAAATATTTGACCTCAATCAAGTTTTAGAGATACTACACATGTTGGTGTTGCCTTCTAATTAATAATGGGAATTCCTACACTTTGGATTATGTAGGCTCTAAGGAATCACAAATTTCTCTATTTTTATGTTGTCTTGTACATCTGGGTTCGTGCCTTCATACACAAAGGCCTCATATGAGTCACATAGTTTCAATGGATCTATTATGGCTCTCCCTTGTCTACATTATGGGGTTTTCTACTATTGGTTCTTGTGGAACATTTTTCTCTAAGTGTTTATTTATTTATCTTTGATCTTGACCCCAAGGCCCACATATCTCTTTCAGCCCCAAGGCCCTTTTCTCTTTCGGTTTGCATTTTCATCTTGCAACTTGTCATGTTGATGCATGTTTTTGGAAGCCACAAAAGGATTTTGGTAAAAAGATGCACAATGGTGCCACATAGTGGCTCCATTACCTTTCTAAGATTTTCTTTCTCTTCGGGCCTGACAATATACATGTGGTGCCCCCATGAAAGTTTTCCTCCAAATTTCTCTCCCAATTTTTGAAGAATTTTCATTTTATTGGCACATCGCCCATCTTTTTTCAGGGAGTCCTCTTCACTGTCGAGGTGGGGATTTTAAAAATATTGTTAGGTGGTAGTGTCTTTGGTTTCATCCGCCACTCCTAGAGTCAGCCTCTTTTGACATCACCTTTTTTCATAGCATCAGATTGGATCAAATAGAGGAAATAATTTAAAGCCGCATCTTTGTGACAAGAAGATCTGTGCAAAGCTTACGGGAGATTTGGGTTATTGAGCTGCCACCACCTGTTTGCATTATGAAAGAAAATCAATTTTTATTATCATATTAGATCTAATTTTTTATCAGATTTGAGGTTATTTGGTGGTGACACTTGTTAGGGGTTTTTATCTTTGGTGGTGGGGAGTGCTTGGTGCCTATGTGCTTCCCTTTCCTTATAAAATGGAAATTTTCCTAGAGAAGAAACAAGCTCGAGAGATTCAATATATAGATCAATCAATAGATAGATAGATATTAGTAGCGGTAGGATAGGATATAGAATATTTCTTATAGAGACTTAATCACTCTTTTGTAATTGATGTCAAGACACTTATTCAATTGTTTGACATTAGCATTTTCAGTAATATTAAGAAAAAAGTTATATTAGATTGTGCTCATGTGGCCTTTCTTTTAATGCCTTATTCTCATTCATACATATTGAATTATTTGTGATCTAGTTATTTAAGTGTAAGTCTTAATCATTAATTCTCAAATTTTTAGCTTCTGTGATCTATAAACTTTATCTTTCAAGAAATTGAACCATGTTTTTAATACTCTTTCAATCTCTTGTTAAAGTTTCTAGTTTTTTCATATTATGTTGTTAAGTGGATAGCTCTGTAAGAATCTAAAGTATCATGTTCAAATTTGGGTTTCCTTTTTCTTCTTGAACCTTAATGGGTGCTTCCCACAAGGGGATTTGAATTTATACTATGTGCCTACATCGACCTTAGTTGTTTGTTCTCTTTTCAACAATGAAGGGTCTATGGAATTTTGTGTTCAATTGATCAGGAAATGGAGTTGTTAAGGAGATTTGAAATGTTGTAAAACCTTTGGTGCATCACCACGTTTAGTTTTCCTGTATGTATTTATTTCTCCCTTTTCTAATACCCATAGAAGAGTTGAATTATTTAACATTCTCAAAGGTTATTCAATGAGGCACAAGCAGGTCCTCCACTCACTAAATTTCCCATAAGGCTATTTGGGAGAAGCACAAGATTTTAAGATCAATAGTTCTAATGTTTCCTTGGTTTCATTTTGGAGTGAGCTATGTATCTAGTATTTGTTCCTATGTACTAAGTGGATACAATAGCTAGTTACCCATGTATTTTGGTGAGATTGATCACTTACCATATGGACATGTATTCCTAATTTTTGAGGTGGCCTTCCATTTTCACTTGATCAATGCTCTTAAAACTATTAGTGCTTGTATTTTTGACCTGCATCTTGCAAGTTTCAGTAGTATCATTGGGATCACTCATTAATATTCATGTACCATTTGTATCTTTTATTGCTAAATGTTTTCCTTCATTTTTAATTTAATTCAAGTAGTTTTTCTTGGGGCACTAATGTAGGTTCTTGTCTTCTTGATCTCAATCATCATCTATTTTTGTAAGGTCTAGTCTTATGAGTATAAAATACCATCATATCATTCCTTGGTGAATTATGTTATAAATTGTCAACCTAGTAAAACTAATGAGATTGAAAATCACATCTTAACAAAAACCTTAAGATGTGCATTTCACAAACTTGTATATGATTTGTGTTATTTGAGTTGTTTGGGCATAACATAGATCATGTTATGAATCTAATCAATGATGTGAAGTACTATTCAATCATATAAATAGTTACTTAATTTAATCACTATTGTTAGCTCATTTCTTCTCTAATGCAATAATGAAGGGTAATATGTTAACAATTTAATGAAGAAAATTAAATATCTATTAGCTTTTATCTATAACCTTTTAATGAATAATGAAAATGGAATGTAATTTTAGGTTCTTTTACAGGGATTGTACTTATGTTTTAGGGTTACCAATTAATGCAAAAAACTTAGTACTTATCCTTATTAATGATTGCTAGATGCATAATTTGGGGTTGGAAAGAAAAATATAAAATAAATAAGTAAAAAAGTCATTGTAGTACTTGCTAATTTTTTTTTGAATGGGTGATTATAGCTACATTCTCATTGTTTTCAATAAAGACTCAATAGTGTTTAAATATTTGGCATATTAATACAAGGAGAATGTACTTTGAATTTATTGAGTTATTTTGAATATTATCTTCAATGCACTCATGTTAATGACACCCCTAGAATTAGAATTGTGGAATTTCTAACATCAAATGGCAAGAGTTGTGCATTTACTTCCAAGACTAGTTCATGTTCCTTCAAATAGCGAGAATTATGTATTCTTACTTCCAAGACTATATCATGTTTGTACAAGGGGTGCACATCAGATATGTGGAGGTATGCAAATTCAATTATTATCAATTTGAAGTGTGCATACAAATATTTCATTTTAATTATACATATTTATCATGGTGAAATTAACAAGTGAAAATGAGGATGCAGGTGAATACAAAATCCAATGTGGGAAGTGAGATATCTTCTAGGAACCTAGTCACCCCACTCCACATAGTGGATTAATGCACCCCACTCCATTACACATGGTGGAATAATGCGTCTTATTGTCTTAACTCTAGGAAAATAATTATTTTGGAAGGTCTTTAATGTGAATCTAAAAGGTTGTTTCCATTCATTTTTTAAAAATGAGACTCCCTAAAGCCTTAGATCATAGAACTTAGGGTTGGATTCAACATGGAGGGAGGGCTATCCTTTTATTTATTTTTGGGAGAAGGAATGGAAGAGGAGGTGGTATTTGGAGGGGTAGGGAGAGAGCTTATTTCATGATTTTTTGGTTACCTTTGCAATTTGAGAGGTAAGTCTACAGTGCCATTTTATTTTATTTCTAAACTGTGTACACCCATTTTGTGTAGAGCTCATAAGTAAGTAGAAATTTTCCATGTGTGAGGGAATATGAGAAATATTAGCTCTCTCTACGCTTGAAAATTCTATGTGTTATGAGTATAGTGTTGGGTTTCTTCTTGCATTTGTAAACAAATTTTTGGGATGGAATTTTAGGTCAAAAATTTGAGTTATGTGTCCTCCTATGTCCATTGAATATCTGTGTTGGGGTCCTAGTTGAATCTCTTGGCTTGAGGGAAGTGATGAGAGTCTTAACAATTGTTGACCCATTTATGGTTGGGTGGAAAAGGGTCTTCTCTCCATTGGCTATTGGAATTGCAGGTTTGTAGTTGTTTTTGGAATTTTAGCCCTTGTTTCTTTGCGGGGATTTTTCTTATATGTGTCTAATAGAAAGAATGGTAATGTAGATAATACTTAAGAAATAAACATAAGATAATCCATATTATTCTAAAAAGAAGCGCACCAAAAAATTATTTATTAATTTTTTTTTTCTCTTTATTTGTATGGAAAACTGGGTTAACATGAAAGGAAAACAAGTAGAGAAAATTGGTGGTAGTTTTCCCATTGAAAGACTCGACTTGAATGGGTTGTTAAGTGTGAAGTTTAAGAATAATATAGAATGCATTGAAACTAGGGATGAAATCTAAAGTTGATCTCACCCTATCATTATATCCCTTCTCAAGTTCATGTGCATATTGTTTAGCTGCAATGGCATTTAATAGTTATGGTGTACTTAGTTTTAAAATAAATAAATAAATTCCATCAATGAACATGTGAGTTAAGTTACTAGTAATGGTAATATGAGAGGTCATTAATTTTGGGAATAACCTGTGAAATAAAATTAGTAGTGACTTCCCTCAAACCATGCTATATGGAACAATAGCTATTACAACCTAGGGGTAGTTGGAACAAATTTTCTACTCTACCGCCTTCTATGGGCATCTATATATTTCATTGCTCTATTTTCTAGAATTTATGCAACCCTCTCTCATGAAGTGTCACCCAATCAATCCTCTTACCTGTAGCAAAGAGATGGGCAAAGAAAATAAGTTAATGAAAATGTTATCTACCTCCATGTATGAGTGAGAACATGGCATATGGCACCAAGTGATGTAAATATTTTCTATTATTTATGCCTTGTTGAACCTATAACCGACAATGAGGTTGGATGCATGAGGGATGAGAACAAATAAAAAAAGGGGGAATGAAATTTGGTCTAGGGTTTCATTTGAGGGATAGATTTTATTTAGGTTGTCTTCAACCTTAATCTAATGCTTATTTTCTTCACCTAAATCTCCATCATTAAAAAGAGGCAACACCAAGCCTCTCAAGAAAGTTAAGCCCCAACTGCCACCATGATGGTTCCCACGCCCAACCAAGTGGAAGGGAAAGGTAAATGGTAAGTAAGCTTGTAGAACGTGTGCCCTAAATTTAGTTTGGGTTTTCACATTTTTCAAAAGAAGTTATATTAGGGGAGAAGACCCAGTATCCTCCAGGGATAACTTGGTACAACCGTAGAATCCAAACTGTACATTGAATCAAAAAAAAAAATTATGGGTTTTTTTGCTCACGAGTTAAGAGCTTATAACTAAGATTTTGGCTTATGGGAAATTTGGTAGAGTGCAGGAAAATTGAATATGCATGCAGAGGTAAAAAGACACCTTTTAGAGGTGTTGTCCGCTTGTCGCCACCTAATGTGCTAGTACCCGCCAGCTATAACCACCAATTTTTGTTTTTAAAAACACCTAAATGTTTCACTATTAACATTTAAATAAAACTATTTTATCATTCAAATCTGCTTAAAATTCAATGGGTCTAATTCACATTACCACCTTATAAAATAATTTTGGCACCCATTCAAAATCAATCCTACATATTAATCTCCTTACTTTAGCATCAAACACCAAACACATTACACCCCAATGAATCTTCATTTGGGGTCTGATTTATGCATATGACTAATGGTTTTTTTGTGGGTATCCCATTCTTTTCCATCATTTTACCGTGCACGCTCTAGAAGGTTCTCACAGTGATGACAACGAATACTGAGTGCTCTCCATGACTCCTCCAACTTTGCATGCCTTGAGGTAACATCAAACATCATTCTCCTTTGAATATGCAAACAATGGTACTGGTTAATCATTTTCTTTTGCATCTTTCATGACTCGTGAAGGGTTTATTCGATGATTGAAAAATTATTACTGCTTGTTTATGAAATAAATCATTCCTCTTACATGCCTTTTCATTGTGTGCTATTTTATTTTTTTAGATCATGGTGTCGGTGTCCTACTCACGGGATTTTTTGGGGCTAAATGATTTCCTCTCCTCATTTTATTGCACCCTCACAGCATGGATAAGTTGATTGTATCATGATTTTATTTGCATAAATGATAGGCAAATTTTGTGGGTTTGACCACATGTCTACAAAAAATGATTTAATGGTCTGCATCAACCTTTTTATATAAAACCCATCTGAATATGGGCATAAATCGGCAAGCCCATTTAGTATACGCCATTTTTGTGAAAACCCTTTCTTTGTTTTTCCAAATATGGCTTTTTTTGGGGTTAAATGATTAAATACGACCTGGTAAAGTGAATTGTCTCATGATTTTGTCTCCAGAAATGATGAGGAATTTCATGGGTTTGACCACATGTCTGTAAAATAATATTTTTTGGTCTACTTCGACCTTTTTATAAAAAACCCATGTCACTATAGGAAAAAATTGGCAAACCCATTTAAAATGCATATGTATTTGTGAAAACCCTTGCTTGGTTTTTTCCAAACTCATGTGCTTAAGGAATTATTCTCATGAAACCTTTGCTTGGAAAATTTCGTATCTATCTGAAAATACAGTTTTGTATTCCTGCGAGTAAGGAATTATTATTATGAAACCCTTGGTTAATTTCTTGTACACATTTCTGAAAGCCCAAGTGTGTAATCAATCTACCTCTATTAAAATTAATATCTTTATGCTATTGAATATAGTACAACTTCTTTCATTTACTGTACAATGTGCTTTCTACATTCTACTTATAGTTATTTTCATGAGTTGTTCTCTTAACATTTATATTTATGCACTGTCTTTTTACTTTACTTTATAAGTAAATGAAGGTCATTTTTTTTGTCTTTACAAGATTTGCAAAACGAATTCTCCTAATTTTTGCAGCAATTATTTCAGCATGGTCATGGGTATATAACTCTATTTAAATACATTTTGTTTGGCTGTCCAATACAAAAAACTAGCATTTGTTTATATTTTTATACTTTCCATTAAACATATAGCAATCCAACATACATATATTTGTCATTTTACATTTTGTGTCTCTTGTTCATTCAACAAATCGATATATATGTGTGTATCTTTTGCCTATTCTTTGAGAATGCAAAAAAAGGTATTGGTTAATCATTATCTTGTATATTTTATTGAATTTTTAAAAGAAAGTGTACAATGTTAATTATATATATATAACACAACTTATTGAATTTATAGATGAATGTGTATAATGATATATAACACAACTTATTGAATTTGCAAATGAATTTGTACAATGTTACATATATATAACATTGTACACATTCATTTAAAAATTCAATAACTTGTGTGTTTGAATTTACAATTGAATGTATGCAATGTTTTATATATAACATTCTACACATTCCTGTACAAATTCAATACATTGTGTGTTTGAATTTGTAAATGAATGTGTACAATGTATTATACATTCATTTACAAATTGTGTGTTTGTTGTCTTTTTTTCATTAAGTAGATTGATATATATGTTTGTATCCTTTAACTATCCTTTCAAAATGAAAACAATGGTACTGGTTAATCATTTTGTTTTGCATCTTTATTCGATGATGGGTTTATTTGATAATTGAAAAATTATTACTGCTTGTTTATGAAATAAATCATTCCTTTTACATGCTTTTTCGCCATGTGCTGTTTGATTTTGTTGGGTCATGGTGCTGGTTTTTTTCCCACATTGTATGTATGTATGTATGTATGTATATACATACATACATACATATATATATGTATAAATATATGTATGTATGTATGTACACATTCTTCTATGAATTCAATAAGATGCAGAAGAAAATGATAAACTGGTACCATTGTTTGCATTTTGAAAGGATAGTTAAAGGATATAGACATATATATCAATCTGCTCAATGAATGTATGAATGTATGAATGTATGTATGTATGTATGTATGTATGCACATACATACATACATACATACATACATACATATATATATGTATGTATGTATGTATGTATGTATGTATGTATGTATACATATATACATACATACATATATATATATATATGTGTGTATACATGTATTTATGTATGTATATATATACCTTCCATCACCGTGAGAACCTTCCAAAGAGAGCACATGGTAAAATGATGGAAAAGAATGGGATACCCAAAATAAAAAATTAGTCATATGCATTAACTGAACCCCAAATGAAGATTAATTGGGGTGTAATGTGTTTGGTGTCTGGTGCTAAAGTAAGGAGATTAATATGTAGGAGTGATTTTTAATGGGCACCAAAATTATTTTATAGGGTGATAACGTGAATTAGACCCATTGAATTTTGAGTGGATTTGAATGATAAAATAGTTTTATTTAAATGTTAATAGTTACACATTTAGGTGTTTTTTTTGCTTTGTAATGTATATTAGTGATTTTCTGCAATGTATATGTATGTATACATTTATATGAATACATGCATGTATTCTTGTGTTTCTATTAATGTTTGCATGTATGCTTACATTTGTATGACTATATGCATGTATACAAACATGCAAAAATCATAGATATATAAGGCTCCCAAATATAAACATCAAATCCAAATATAATGCAGAATTCAATCATATCATCTCTAAAAACCTACGTAAGTGGTAGCTAAAAATTCAAATTTGAAACACAACAATCAAATTGAATGCATTCAATTGTAGGATTCAAATTTCTAAATAAGAAGGACAACAACCAGTGGCATTCACAATTATTCTCCTCTAGTAATATCCTCTCCATACTATAGACCATTGAATGGCATCCTTTGCACATTCCTCATATATCCAAGATTGATGAGAAACGATGAATATAAGTTGAATAAATCTTGTTATACAATTATATTAACATTTATATGTTTTTACATATATTTATCTATTCCATATGGATCTTTTAATATATCGAGCTTGATTAATTATGTGTTATTGTACATGCATTATTTCAAAGGTCGTATGATGTATTTATGTTACTAGCCTTAGTTGTGACTACCCATGGTTGTAAATATTTTCTTGCAGGAATGGGAGAACAAGGAGAGGTGGTGCAACAATGTTCATGGTAGTCAGTTTGGTAAATGTGTTTGTCAACACACCAAATAATTAAATTTTTTTTGCTCAAATGGCTCTATGTTTCAATTATTTTTCTATATTGTTCACTAACTAGTATGTATTTTTATTTATATCAATAACTATTTTCCATGTTTGTTTGTTCTATCATATTTGTTTGTTGTGTTAGACATGAAAAATGGCTAGGAGGTTGTAAAGAGCATGTCAAATTACAAGAATATATTTCGGGTAAAGTCTTTCAAGAATTTACTTTGGCTATGACCCAGTAGACATTTTGTTCATTTATAATGTTCATTTTTCTTATTAATTGTAAACTTACATTTACAATTTACAATTAGATTGATTTCCAAGTGTAAATGTTGAAAAATTTATAATTTCAAATAGATTAATTTCTGGATATGTTGCATATAGACGTATAGATATATGTATGCATATAATTAGTTGTGTATACATACATACATACATATATATGTATGTATGTATGTATATACATGCATACATATACATATTTATATATTTATATATATGTATTCATGTATACACAACTAGGGATGTTGTAAAGAGCATGTTGAATTGCAAGATGAAATTTTAGGTCAAGTCTTTCAAGAGTTTACTTTGGTTGTGACTTGGTAGACATTGTGCTCATTTATGATGTTCATTTTTCTTATTCATTGTAAACGTACAGTTACAATGTACAATTAAATTGATTTCCACTTACACTTACACTTAATAATTTATGGATATGCTACATATAGATGTATAGTAATATATATATATGTACACATATACTTAGTTGTGTATATATATATATATATACACACACACACAACCATGTATATGCATACATATACATATATGTATATATGTATATATATGCATACACATAGTTGTATGTGTGTGTGTATATATATATATATATTTATACATGTACATAATTTTTTGAATTTCAATTACATACATTTCTTAATGTACATTTAAATTTTCAACAATGTTAGTTAGATGAATACAACCAACACAAAATCAATTTTGAATCACAAAAAAATAGATCATTAACTTGGGAAGCTCCCAAAACATGCCTAGGCTGAAATAAAATTTATTACAACATAAATATGATTAAGACAAAGTTGGAAAGAACACAAGGATTATTCAATCTTACAAAAAATACATTGGCACATCGAAGTAGATAAGTTGACAACAAACTACCATTCAGTTCTACAAAATTAGACACTAGTATCCTTTGGCTATCCAATACAATAGAATAGTATCCTTTGGTTGTTCAATACAATAGACTAGCATTCAGTTTTATGAAAAAAATTCTAGAACACTTTGAGGTCAAAAAGTTGACAACAAAAAATCCTAATCAGACATCCACAGATCTAATTAAGAAGTGTTGTGTCCTTGGGGCTCAAATGAGTCTGCATCAACTAGAGAAGATGTTAAGGACTATAGTTTTTTTTGTATGGCACAAGCTATACAATAAAGCAATGCATGATTTGCCTTTGGAGTGAGCTATAACTATGGAGAGTAGCCTTCAAAAGACCCATTTTGTATGGTGCTAAGAGTAGCAAAGGCTGGAGCCAAAATGTTAATCACGTCCCTTAAAATTGGATATTGACTTGGAATAGGAGTTGTAGGAGTACTCTTACTTCTATTTCTTTATGCTCTTTCCATCTGCTTTTCGTTTTCCTTCAACTGTTGAGAAATAATTTCTTTCTCCCTTTGAAGCTCCTTTTTATGTCGCTGACTCAAATTATCCTCTACAATTTTCTATTTTTTGCAACATGCTCCAATCTCTTTGCATCCCTCTATGTGAGAATTGCTTCTCTTTCTGCTTTCTTTTCAACCATTTTCTCCCTTTTCCTTTCCTGCAATTCTTGGTTTCTTCATTTTTGTGCCTCCTATTCATTCAACAAATTGAAGAAATCATTCAATGTCAAAATTTGATATTGCTTACTAGGGCATAGGATCCCATTGTGACCTCTATTAGATGATTGGTGCACCCATTTCATTGGGAGTTGCAAAAAAATGCTTCTCCTTCCTGTTGGTTGTTGATCATTGACTTGTGTGCATAGCACATAGTTAGCCTCTTCGTCGCTTGAGTCATTACCTTCAACTCCATCCTCATCATAATTTTTAGCCTCCCAATTTCTCCCAGTTGTGAAGTAATAGATGACATCTTTTGGATCAACATCTGGTATTGATGGCATGGAAAACCCTTCATCCACTTGACTGAAATTGAGATGCACCCCTAGGTTCAAAGCTGCATCTTGAAATTCAGATGGAAAATTGAGACTCTCTTCATTTTCAGCTTATTGACTACATGATTGAACTATTGGTTCTTGATCAATTTCTGCTGCCTCAATAGTTTTTGGGCAATATCCTTCTTCATTTTTTGGATTTAAGGGAATTATTGTAGAAAAGGTGTCCACAAAATATCCAATTTATTCCTCATTCCCACTTTCTATCCTCAAACAAGTCTTTGCTACCATGAACTGTGCCTCATCATCAGTTGTATCACCCTCTGTTTGTGCTCCCAATGTGGTTCCTTCCTCTTCAACCATGAAAGCTTGGCTTGGCCCCATATCCAAGTCAAGTGGATGTCGATCTAATGCCCAAATTCTCGTTCTTCTAAAACCACTTGCAATGTAATTAGGAGTCAAAGCTTGTGCAAAAGCTTTATTGGCAAGTGTTGCCAACTCTACCCTTCCAGAGTCAAGTTGAGGATTTTTAGAGAGCCATATATTCCTTTTCTATTTGAAGTAGTTCTTAAATGGTGAGAAAACACTAACATCAAGGGGCTACAATTTGTGGCTGCAATTTGCTAAAAGTGTGAGCAAATGTATTCTCATCGTCTTTGCTTCTTCAACTGTTTTGAATGCCACATGACTACCATGACTGTCAAAGATGAGAAGTTGTCTATTGGTTGGTGAAACCCTTCCTGGGACACTTCTTACAAAGTGTTTTAACCATTCCACAAATAATTATTTGGTCATCCAACCATGCTCTTAGATTTCCATGCATGCCCTTGGCTCACAGTTAACAATATAGTTTCTAATGTTCCTTTTCGACTTGAACAAATAGTAACTGAGTATAGCTTGACCTACTGCACTAACACAAGATAGAATAGCGATCCATTCTCTACTTTTAGAAATTAATTTTGGAATACATTTCATCCCTATTTTTGCAATAACTCTCATTACATAATTTTTTCCACCTGCACACCTGTTTCATCACAGTTCCATATTTTTTTGGGCCCATAATTGTGTTTGTTGTACAAATCCTCCAAGTTATCATAGAATGAAGAAACTATTTCTAGGCATAGCATTATAACTCGATCTGTGTCCACTCCTTTGGGTGTTTGAATTGTCAGATCAGGATGCCTTTGATGAAATCCAACCTACCATGACCTCCCTAGTGTCCCATTTGTGAATGGGTTAGGCCTCGCTCCAACCATTTGGTCCACCGTTGACTTAAGCTATGACACTTGAAGGCCATGGCCAATATTAGCCATATCTTTACACCACTACACAATTTCAGCTTCTTCTTCATTAGTTAGGACTTTTCATGGCCCCCTCCTTTTTGTGGATGTCACACCATTGAGCCATGCCTACAAACTGCTAGGCGAGATTCCCCATTTGATCATTGAACCTCTGATTGACATTCGATTGTCCTCAAAATTTGCAATGGGTTTTTCCATGTCATCCATAGAACAAGTTTTTGTGCAAATATTGGGGTTGTCACATGGTTAGTAGGTTGTGGTTCCATTTCTACCTCAGTATTATGAACAACAGATTCAAAACCATCATTTTCATTGGTCTGTTGTGCATTTTCAGAAATAACTTCCTCGTTGATGTTCACTACTTGCTCTTCATCAAAAACATCTGGAACATTTAATGTCACTCCACAAGGTACTCTAATCAAGTGCCTCTGACTTGATCTTTTCCTCTTTTTCCCTAGTGTCATGATTTTCAGTGATCTTGTACATTGTAAGCCATAAAGTGTCAGAAAAACAATCATTGTCAGTGGGTCTAATTCACATTAGCACCTTATAAAATAATTTTGGTACCCATTAAAAATCACTCCTACATATTAATCTCTTTCTTTACCACCAAAAAAAAAAAAACACATTACATCCCAATCATACTTCATTTGGGGTCCAATTGATGCATATGACTAATGGTTTTTTTTTGGGTATCTGATTATTTTTCATAATTTAATTTGGGTTTACAAATATATACGTACATATAGATGTATTTATATGTATTTATATAGATATATGTATACATGTATCTGTGTACACATATAATTACATAGTTAGATGTATGCATATATATATATATATATATATATATATATATATATATATATATATATATATATATATATATATGGTGAAGCCACAATAGTGGTTTACAGTTCAAGTGAGGAATGAAAACTCACAAAAAATGACCCCAAGGCAAAAAAAGTGATTTTAGGGGTTCATATGAACCTACTGGTTCAACTGAACCAATAAGGGGTTCACTTGAACCAAGGTTCAGGTGAACCCCTTTGAATCTTGGCTGCTAAAAAAAACAAAAAAATGCATAGGAAAGGGGTTCGAGTGAACCTCTTTGAAGGGGTTCGCTCAAACCATGGTTCACTCGAAATATGGTTCAAGAAAACCCCTAGAGGTTTGCTCGAACCCATATGGGTTCGTACGAACCCCCCTTATCCCTCATCCCCTATCTGAGACACGAAACGAACCTAAATTTTAGCACTTCGGAGCTCGGGTTGAGGATGAAAATGGAGGAATCTTCACAAACCCATAAAGAATTAGGTAGTCCTTAGAACGAGCTATCCAACAAATATAATTTTAATATGTTTTGGTTTTATTATGTATGTGTTTTTTTAGTTTTATTAAACATAAATTTTTCACCAAATATCAAGCTCTATGTTTTGCACATGTGGAAAAATAGTAGATTATCAAAATAAAATTTAAAAAATATGTTTGTGCTAGGTATTGATGTCCTTGATCCATTAAATTTTTTTTTGAATTTTGATACATACAAAAAAATTTATTTTGTATACAGTCTACCTATGTCTAAATTGCAATTGGTTTGACTTCGAAACTTGATTAAGGAAAAAATATTCAATAAAAAACTATGAGACCAAATGAAAGTGCTAGATATCCTAGTTACAAATCTAAATTTCAAAAAATTAGAATTTTATCCTTCATAAAAACTTTTTTTATGTTGTATACGGTGAGCGTCACTTTTTAAAAATGTTGTTTTTTGAAAAAAACCAGTTTTCATTGGAGATGGAAAAAGAAGTGCAATCTGATTCCAAAAATTTTGATTTTTTTTTTTTTATAGAATCTATAGACCAAATGTGATGAGACTCTAGTTTGCATCATCTTCAAATTCCTCATGGTTTAGCCGCTATAGGTGCCCGAATGTGAAGATTTAGTTAAAAGTAATAATTTTAGTGTCCAGTTTGGCCAAAAATTGTAAACCACTATTGTGTTATCACCCTATACGTAGATATATATGTATATATCAATGTTCAAAGCATATTATACAGAAAATGAAAGAAGTTGTGTTGTATTCAACAGCAATAGGATATTAATTTTAACAGAGGTAGAACGGTTACACACTTGGGTTTTTCATAAATGTCCACAAGAAATTAACCAAGGGTTTCATAATAATAATTCCTCACTTGCAAGAATACAGAGGTGCATTTTTGGATAGATGTGAAATATTCTAAGAAAGGGTTTCATGAGAATAATTCCTTAAGCACACGAATTTGGAAAAAACCAAGCAAGGGTTTTCACAAATACATATGTATTTTACATGGGTTTACTGATTTTTGCCCATAGTGACATGGTATTTTTATAAAAAGGTCGAAGCAGACCAAAAAATATTATTTTGCAGACATGTGGTCAAACCCACTAGATTCCTCTATCATTTCTACAAAAAAAATCATGATACAATAGACTTTACCAGGTGGTGAGCGCGTGGTAAAATAGGGAGAGAAAATCATTTAACCCCAAAAGAACTCATGTGTAAAACACTAGCATACATACATACATATATACATACATACATACATACATACATACATATATACATATATGTATATATATGTGTGTGTGTGTGTGTGTGTGTGTGTGTGTGTGTATGTATGTATGCTAGTATGTGCATACATACATACATACAATGTGGACAAAAAACTATGACCATGACCCGACAAAATCAAACAACACATGATAAAAAGGAGTGTAAGAGGAATGATCTATTTCATAAACAAGCAGTAATAATTCTTCAATCATCGAAGAAACCCTTCATGGGTTGTGAAAGACGCAAAATAAAATGATTAACTAGTACCATTGTTTGCATTTTGAAAGGATAGTTAAAGGATACAGACATATATTTCAATCTACTCAATGAACAAGAGACAACAATCACATAATTTGTAAATGAATGTATAATACATTGTACATAGTCATTTACAAATTCAAACACACAATGTATTGAATTTATAAATGAATATGTTGAATGTTATATATAAAAAATTGCACACATTCATTTACAAACTCAAACACACAGCTTATTGAATTTTTAAATGAATGTGTACAATGTTATATATATAACATTGTACAAATTCATTTGTAAATTCAATAAGTTATGTTATATATCAGTATACAAATTCATTTACAAATTCAATAAGTTGTGTTATATATATATATAAATAACATTGTACACACTCTTTTACAAATTCAATAAGATGTAGAAGAAAATGATTAACCAGTACCATTGTTTGCATTCTCAAAGGATAGGAAAATGATACACACATATATATCGATTTGTTGAATGAACAAGAGACACAAAATGTAAAATGACAAATATATGTATGCTGGTTTGTTGTATGTGCAATGGAAAGTATAAAAATATAAATAAATGCTAGTCTATTGTATTGGACAACCAAAGGAAACATATTTAAACAGAGTTATATACGTATATATATGTGTGTTTTTGTATGTATATACGTATATATATACATGCATATATGTATATATGTATATATATGTATATGTATGTATGTATTTGTATCTATATGTGTATATGTTTTTAAATACATAATACACTTATATACACATATATTAAATGCATATATATATACACATGTATATATGCACAAATATATATATACACATATATACATATTAAACCTTGATAAATGACCAACCCTAAGAAATGACCAAAAATTAATAAATATAAATACACATATATGCAAAAATAAATGACAAATATAAACCCTGATATAAACCTTGATATAAATGACAAATGGCCAAAAACATACATATACAAATACACGTATTTGCATAAATAAATGACAAATATAAATGATAAAAAATAGAAAATGAACACAAAGAAAAGCAAAAACCCATCACCAAAAAAGACCTTTCATTTACTTATAAAGCAAAGTAAGAAGACACTACATAAATATAAATGTTAAATGCACATTTCATGAAAATAACTATAAGCAGAATGTATAAAGTACCAACCTGAAACTATAGAGGAATGTGCAAAGGATGTCTAATGATGCTTTGAATTCTGCAGAGAATAATACTTCACAAATAACAATTGTGAATGACATTAGTTGCTTTCCCCCTTTTACTTAGAAATTCAAAACTGAAAATTGAATGCATTCAATTTGGTTGTTGTGTTTCAAATTTGAATTTGTTTGAAAATTTGAATTTGTAGTTGCCAAATACATAGGTTTTTAGAGATGATATGACTGAATTATGCATTATATTTGGATTTGATGTTTATTTGGGGAGCCTTACACCTATATTTAATTGTGCAGGTACCTATAGGAAATGAAGTAAATACATATATCTTCCAAGGAGTGTGTGGAAGACTGTGCATTTCAAATCCCATAGAGTTAATAGGAGATCGTGATTATGTCATGTAAAGCACCATTAAGTGTGCATGTGTAGTTGTAAATAAAAAATTTAATGAGGGATAAAGATTTCCAATTGGGGGTATTTGTAACAGTAAATATTTTAAATTAAATTGTAAATGAGCCTTTTTATGTGAAAGTTGATTTTTTTTATAAATGCAAAAGCATGTTTAGTTGTCTATTATGATTGGAGAGTTACTCATTGTGTTATGAGAAGCCATTGGTGTTGTTGTAATTTTTATTTGTTCAAATAAATTTTTTTAATGGATCAAAGTTAAATCTTTTTTGGGGGGTGGAGTGAGCATGGAGGTGGCAGTTATTCAATGGGGGGCAGATATTGGGTCTTCTCCCCTAATTAGTGATATATATAGGTAAAAGGTAAATTTTGAAAGTATGGATGGAGCACACAGTGTCTAGTTTTGTGATAATAAGATTAAAAGAACCATTGACCCCAAATTTTAAGAAAAATAAAGTAGTGCTAAGAGGGAAGAGAGGAATATATTTTTCTTATCATCAATGGTAAACATTAATAGGGGTGGCTAATATATATAATCGTAGTGGTTGTTATAAATAATATTATTAAGAAATAATAATATACCTATTTAATGATGCGATAGTAAATATTAGTGGGTAATATTATTCAACATGAGTGATAGCAAACAAAATTAATTATGTTAATATGAGAATTCAAAACTAATATTAATACCAAATCGAATAGTAATTTTATTGTGAATATGAATTGAATAATTGTAGCGATCTTCGATTAGCAATAATAATATTATTGTTACTAATATTATTATTTTAGTTAAAAGAAAGTATTATTAGTATGTGATTCAATATGAAAATTTAAATAAACTAAATTTAATAATATGATATCATCAATTTGAGACTTAGTAACATTATTGTGGTAAGTCAAGATTAAAGAACCATACTATTAAATTAGTTAAATGGAAATAATATTCCATTCCCATTAAGTGTGATCCTTATTTATGATTTAACAATTGAGTATATTGTTGTAAATAAGAATCCAATTTTTGATGCATTCATCATATAATTAAGAAAGCTAGAACCATCAATGTGTAAGTGATAATTAGTAGGAAATAATACTATATTTGGTTCATGGGTAGAGGATTCAACAATCATAACATTGTTGGTTGGATGTATAAATGATAGTGGTATTATTACTCAATATTTATTGTTTATTTATTTTGTAATTGATAACAGTATTATTATTGAATGCTTATCATTAATGTTTAATTTAATTAATTTAGTTAATCGATGAATGATAGTAATACTATAATTGAAAATTTATCATCAATATTTAATTAATTAATTAATTTAATTTTTTTTATCGAGGCTTAATGGTCTATGACGATGTTTCTTTTTTTACTAAAGAGTAAATTATGACCAAATAGTATTCTCAATATTTAGGTATTGAATAGTAATATTGTAAATGAGGTACAATTGTGATAACTTTTAGTACTATTATTGTAATCAATCAGTAATCTAATTTATATTAATGGATAAATGGTGTTGAATTAACAATATTGAATTTTCACTGGAGGTTAAAAAAAAATGAACTTTCAAGAAATAACACCAATACTCTGTTAAGATTTACAGATCCTTCATGGGGTTAGCTATCAAGTATTAGACCATGACATAATCCATAGTAGTAGTGAACTTAAAATAAGAGAACCAATGTTATGTGCAAAAATTACTTATTTTTGTCTCCTCAAAAGTTATAAGTAATAAAGTTGTATGCGTACAAAGGTTTTATGTATAAAAATGGAATGATCAATAGGTTGAGTGGTCATTTACATTTGTGGAAATTAGGAGTATGTTTTGGAACTTCAGGTAGAGGTATTGGAAGTTAGTGGATCTCACATTCCTCATCTTTGATAATGGTGTTATGAATAATATAAATCTATTGAGAAAAAGCACAATGTTAAATATAACCCCACTCTGTTTAAGGTTTAAAATTTAATGCCCCCTTAAGGGTCATCATAATTAGTTGGTTACATATGCTAGTTCTATGGAAACATTCAATATCATATAGATATCTAAAGTTATCCTATGTAATAAATTTCCCAAATCACCTCCGAAAAATGGATATACTCCTATTCCAAGTAGATGATGGTCCCAAAATTATTAAAATCTCCTATAGCTTTTGAAGTATCCTAAAGCGTGATGTCAATTATATTTATCTTGACCTTTAATCTTGGGTCGATAAAATTTTAAATATTGAACGTGCCTTCAATGTTTCAATATTCTTCCATTCATTTCTAGAAATGACATGTTTTTGTCTGGGTGAAATAATTTATGGATTTTGTGCCTAAGTTAGTTGGTTTTTTTGACATAGGCAATTGAGAGGTCATGCTTATTCAACCCAGGTTTTAAACTCTTGAGTATTGCACCTCAACAAAGGATTGTGTGTAGTTTCATAATATTTAACTTAGGAATTAACATAAGTTCCTCTCCAATTTAGTGTGACATGAATTTTGTACTGAATGTAGCTATCTCATATTAAAAGAAAATTTGATTATGATCATATTTTAGGTGTGGAGTTTAGGGAATGACAATTTCAAAGTAGGTTCTTGATTACAGTATTATAGTAGTCATAATTTGATAGTTGTCTACATTTTATTTGTGTTTCAGTGATGTTCTTCTTGTTCCTATTCTTTTTGGGACTTTTTTTATAGGCTTCTTAGTCATTTACATTTATCTCTTTTGGAGAATAGTTTTCCCATGAGGTTTTCTCATTTTCTCTAGTTTTGAAAGACTCTATTGGTTGTACATGGGTACCTCATGAGGCCTTATTTTCCAAGACCCATTCATGCATTATTTTTCTATGAATTTTCTTTTTGGTTTTTTTAGCTACTCCCTAAGTTTTTACTTAATGGGGGTGTTAAAGTAATCATTTATTAGCTAATGCTTAATTAATATCTAATTAACTATTATAATTTCACTTTCTGCACATAAGCTAGAATTTGGAGTTCTTTTTCTTTTATTACATTGAGCTATTATTAGATCATTATGTCTCATCATGTGTGATGTTGACACTTTTCATGATCTCATCCTTTTCTCATTTAGGATTCACTCTTGTAAGAACTCTCCTTCATTATTGAAACATAGAAAAATAGGTTCACCAAAATGAATTTTTGAACAATGTATCTACTTCTCTATATTTTATTCAATATGAGGGTTATAATGTGTAAATGAGTTACAAAAATAAACTCCAACCCAAATACTAGTAAAAAGGAAAGTTGAAGAGGGTTAAATGTTGTGTACTTATTGCAAAAAGTGATTTTTTGGACCTCATTGAGGACTCATTTGCTCTATGGTGAATGGGTCCTAGCTAGGGCTCTAAAACATGGTTTCTAGGTTATGCTCTTCAATGTCTGAACTCCTAGATCCTAGTTGGGCACTATTGGTAAGCCAAAAATAAATCTTGTAGCTCAATTTCTATGATTTGATAACTTTCTTAGCTACTTTGACAACTTTGCAACTTTCTTCAAATTTTCTCTCCAACTAATCTTTAACCTAAAACCTGCAATCACACATGTCAAAGGAGATAAAAATGTTGTTTTTTTAGGGAATAGGGGTTTGTGTTAGGGTTTAGGAATATTGGAGCAATAAATATTAACAATTATATGCAGATTAAATAACTTAGAAGTAATAATGAAAAATAACACAAGAGAGATCAACATGGTATTTAATGTGGTTCACCCAATATGGGCTACATCCACAAAAACTCGACCATCCAATGATTTTATTATCTAGTGCAAAAATAATTACAATCTCACAAACACCGCACCACAACATACATCCCAATTGATTATAACAAGCTTTTCAAAACCTTCTAGAATTAGGGTTTTACAAGGTCATTTTTTATTTGGCGTGTTAACAAGAAAACCTTGATGTGTCTATAGGAAAAAAATCTTGATGTGTCAATAGGAAAAAACCTTGACATGTCAATAGGAAAAAACCTTGATGTGTTAATGAATAAGAAAATTTGAGGCAATGCTCGAAACCCTATGATATGTTACAAGTGTACAATTTTTGCATGATCCATCACCACATACCAACAATCTCCCACTTGGAGATTGATCAGGCTCCACACCAAATAATCTCCCACTTGGAGACTTATCCTAGACAACACTGTTGCACTTGCAGCTCCCACTGGATTACAAGACTTGCTGGTTTCTTATGTCCACCATTATTAGTCATGAAGGAAAACAAAAACTTATGAGGAAATTAGTTTCTCCCATGTAACTACCCTTGTGAACATATTTGCAGGATTCTCACTTGTGTGAATTTTCTCTAGCCTCAACTATCCATCCTCCAAAACTGTCTAGATGAAGTGGTATCTGAGATGTATATGCTTAGTTTTTGAATGTAGAGCTGAATTATTAGAAAGATGAAAGGCACTTTGGATATCAGTGTGCAAAGGGCTATCTTCTTATCGTCCCAATTCCTCTAGAAAACATTGTAACCAAATCATCTCCTTGCTAGCTTCTATAGTATAAAAATACTCAACTTCAGTGGTTGAAACCGCAACAACCTTTTGTGGCCTTCAAATCCAACTTACAACAATACCTCCTATAGTAAAAAAATACCTTGTAGTACTCCTCCTACTATCAATATCACCCACCAGATCAGAGTCAACATATTCTTTTAGAGAAGAATTTGTTCCTTCAAAACATAGTTTCTTTGAAGTAGTACCTCTTAAATATTGGAGAATCCATTTTATTGCATTCCAATGTTCCATTCCTAGATTTCTCATATAGCTTCTCACAACTCCCAATGCATGTGCAATATCTGACCTTGTTCATACCATTACATACATCAAGATTTTAACTACTCATGCATATGGTATCTTAGAAATTTTTTCTTCCTCTCGTGTCTTTGAACACATCTCTTTAGTCAACTTAAAATGGCTAGGAAAAGGTGTACTAACTACTTTTGAATCTTGTATGTTAAACCTTTTCAACACCTTCTTTACATACTCACTTTGAGACAAAAATAATTTTTTATTTGTCCTATCCTAAGTGATCCTCATACAAAGGATTTATTTTGTTGCACCCAAATCCTTCATAGAAAATGAATTTGCTATTTTTTTCTTAAGTTCATTATTATGTTGCATGTTAGACCTAGAAACAAGCATGTCATCAACATAAAGCAATAGGATAATATAACTATCATTACCTAATTTCTTAAAATAAACACAATAATTAGAATGACATCTTCTATAACCTTGTTCAACCATAAAACTATTAAATTTCAAATACCATTATCGAGGTGCTTGCTTCAGGCCATATAAACTCTTCTTTAACTTGGACACAAATTCCTCCTTACCCTTGACCTCATATCCCTGTGGCTGCTACATGTAAATTTCCTCTTCCAAATCTTCATGGAGAAATATTGTTTTCACATCTAGTTGTTCAAGATGGAAGTATTCCATAGCCACAAGGCCTAGAATAGTTCTAATAGATGTCATCTTTACAACTAGAGAAAATCTTTCATAAAAATATATACCTTTTTTATATGCAAAACCTTTTACCACAAGTCTAGCCTTATGTCTTTTCTTGCCTCCATCTTCTTCCTTCAAATTTTAAACCCATTTATTTGGAAATTCTCTTTTACCTATGGGCAATTGGACTAAGTCCCAAGTATGATTTTGCATCAAGGAATCCATTTCCTTTTTCATTCCTATCTCCCACTTCTTTTTGGTGTATACTTGAATTACTTCTTCATAACCTTTAGGTTAACCATAATCAATTAATAATATAGAATATAACAATAAAGAAAAAATTTCTAGAGGTCAAGTTATCCTTGTAGAATGTCTAACACTTGCAGGAGTCTGTGGGATAACTTGTTTTTGAGAATCAGGTACCACTAGAATTTTAATTTCTAGAATCTCATCTAACACCACATACTCGTTTTTGGCCTATTCACGCTTCTTTTTCTGCATCTGATCCTTATACATGACCTTATCATTGAATATAACATCTCTAATCCTAATGATTTTACTTTTCATAATCCCATAACCGATAACCAAATTCATCTACTCCATATCCAATGATGGTACATTTTTTAGACTTAGCCTCAATCTTGGTTCTATTTTCAATATCAAGATGGACAAAAGATTCACAACCAAAGGTTTTAAAAAATGAATAGTTTACCTTTTGACTCATCCATGCTTCCTCTGAAATGCCACCATTCAAAGGATTTGAAGTTCCCTTTTTTATTAAATAAACAACAAAATGCACAACTTATGTCCAAAATTGTAAGGATAGTCTAGCATGCAATCTCATGCTCCCTGCATGCTCCATAATGGTCCTATTCATCCTCTCAGACACACCATTTATTGTGGGGTTCTAGGAACCAATTTTTGCCTACAAATTCCATTGTATGAATAATAATTTTTAAATTATTTTCTACAATACTCATCTCCATTATCATATTTGAGACACTTCAACTTTTTTCCTATGTCATTCTCAACTAGATCTTTCCATTTTTAAAAAATTTCAAATACTTTTGATTTTTGTTTTAGGAAATACACCCATGTTTTCCTAGTTGCATCATCAATAAAAGTAACATAATAAAAAGAGCCACTAAGAGAAGATACCTAAGATGGTCCCCATACATCTGAATGCACAGGCTCTAATATCTCACTCTTCTCCTCTTTCCCAACTTTGATAAATCAGACTCTTTTTTATTTTCCATAAACATAATTTTTTGCAAAAATCCAAGTCAATTTGATTTAGAACTAGTAACAACTTTCTAGAGTGATGTATATTCATCCCTTTCTCACTCATGTGGCCAAGTCTATGATGCCACAATTCTATTTTTGTCCTTGTAGCAAGTGCTATAACTATGTCAGTGGAAATTGTTTCTATAGTATCTAAGGTAGAATAAATATTACCAGTACACAAATACAATATTCCTACCTTTTCACCTTTAGCTACTACTGATGAACCTTTAGTGACCTTTTGGAATTTATCCGAAAAGGTAACTATGCAGGATTCACTACCTAGTTGTCCTAAACAAATTAAATTCCTTGTCAAATTTGGAATATGCCTTACCTCCTGTAGCAACCATTAATTTCCATTATGCAGCTTGATTTTTATCTTTCCTTTTCCAACAATCTAACAAGGTTCATCATCACCCAAATATACCTATCCAAAATCACCTTGAACATAATCTACAAAATATTTCCTATGAGGTGTGACATGAAATGAAGCCCCTAAATTTGTTACCTAGGAATCATTAGCATTATCTAAATACAAAATTAAAGAATCTTATAATTTAACACTTAAAACATTATCTTCCTTACTATCATGTTGTTTGTCTCCTTATTTTCCCTTTCAAGATCAACAATCCTTCTTCAAGTTTCCTGGATTTCCATAGTGCCAATAATCCATTCTTCCTCTGGATTTAGATCTTCCTTTCTTCGATTTCCCTTGTGACTTCCCATGATTTGTTGGGTTTTTCCTCTCTCCTTTGTTCTTCTCCTATTATCTATAGTCAAAGCATTACTCAATGTTTAACTCTCACCTGAGATTTTCTATCACATTTCCTCACTAAGTATTACACCAAGAACATTATCAAATTTCAATGTATTTGAACAAGAGATAGAGTTACTTACATCCATTATCAAGCTATTCCAACTTTATGGCAAAGAACATAAAATCAAGAGAGCCCTCACCTCTTCATCAAAACTCACTTTTATAGAAGTTAACTAATTGGTAATTGTATTAAACTCATTTAAATGATCTATCATAGATCCACCTTCAATCATTTTCAAATTAAATGAATGCTTCATGGGAACTACCTTATTTGAGGCTAAGGGTTTTTCATACAATTTAGCCAAATATTCTATCATATCCTCTATTATATTTGCTTATGTTATATTAAATGTCATAGATGGTACTAGGAGCAACTGAATGGTTCCTAGTGCCTTTCTATCTAGAATCTCCCATTCTTCATCAAACATCGTATCCTCTTTCTTTGTTTTTCCTTGTAATGGCTGCCATAGATCTTTTTGATACAAATAATAGATTCCATATGAATCTTCCAAATTGATAATTATGGCCATTGAACTTCTCAACCTTGAATTTTTCTTCTTCCATTCCTCCCACTCAAATCTAGAGGTTTCCTACCAATTGACCAAAACAAACATGACTCTGAGACCAGTTGTTAGGGTTCAAGTAGATTGGAGCAATAAAGATTAACAATTATATGTAGATTAAATAACCTATAAATAAAAAAGAAAAAAAAAGAAAAAAGAGATCAACTAGAATTTAACGTGGTTCACTCAATATGGGTTGCATCCATAGAAAATCAACCATCCAATGATTTTATTATCTAGTGCAAAACAAGTTATAATCTAAGGAACACCACACCACAAGATACATCCCAACCACTTATAATAAGCTTTTTGAAACCTTCTATAATTATGGTTTTACAAATTATTTTTCATTTGACATATTAACAAGAAAACCTTAATGTGTCAACAAGAAAAAACCTTGACGTGTTAATGGGAAAAACCCTTAACATGTCAACGGGAAAAATACTTGATGTGTCAACAATTTTTTCTTTTGAGGTGATGCCCAAAACCCCATAATACATTATGAGTGTACAATATTTGCATGATCAGTTACCAAATACCAGCAATCTCCCACTTAGAGATTGATCAATCTGAACACCAAACAATCTGCCACTTGAAGAGTGATCCTAGATGACACTGCTACAATTGTAGCTCTCGCTGGATTACAGTCCTGGTTGGTTTCTTATGTCCACCATTATTAGTCATGAAGGACAATGAAAATTGATGAGGAAATCAGTTTCTCCCATGTAACTTAATTTGTGAACATATCTGTAGGATTCTCACTTGTGTGAATTTTCTCCAGCTTCAACTTTCCATCCTCCAAAATTGACTAGATGAAGTGGTATTTGAGCTATTTATGCTTAGTTTTTGAATGTAGAGCTAAATTCTTAGCAATATTAATGTCACTTTGGCTATTAGTGTACAAAGGGCTATCTTCATTTCATTGCCCCAATTCCTTAAAAAAATGTTGTAACCAAATCATCCCTTTGCTAGCTTATGTAGTAGCAACATACTCAACTTTAGTGGTTGAAAGCACAAACTTTTGCAACATTGAAATCCAACTAACTACAATACCTCCTATAGTAAAAACATACCCTGTAGTACTACTCCTGCTATCAATATCACCCTTGAGATTAGAGTCAACATATCCTTTTAGAGCAGAATTTGATCCTCCAAACCATAGTTTCTTTGGAGTAGTACCTCTTAAATATCAAAGAATCCATTTTATTGCTTTTGAATGTTCCATTCTTGGATTGCTCATATACCTTCTCACAAATCCCATTGCATGTACAATATCTAGCCTTGTGCATACCATTGCATACATCAAGCTTCCAACTGCTAATGCATATGGTATCTAGACATTTTGTCTTCCTCCTCTTGTGTCTTTGGAAACATCTCCTTAGTCAACTTAAAATGACTAGGAAAAGGTGTACTAACTACTTTTTCATTCTGCATGTTAAACCTTTTCAACCGCTTCTCTACATACTCACTTTGAGACAAATAATTTTATGTTTATCCTGTCTCGTGTGATCCTCATACCAAGGATTTATTTTGTTGCACCCAAATCCTTCATAGCAAATGAATTTTCTAATTTTTTCTTATGTTCTTTAGGAGTGCACAATATTTGCATGACTAGTCACCACATACCAATAGTTTTCCTTGGTCAAATCCTATTTTGGTAATTAAACCTTGAAATGAAACAATGCATAAAGGAATGATGAATTAAAAAATTGTTGGAATTATGTCATATATTTTGATTGATGTCACCATATTGGTCTGGTACCTTGTACCAGTGTATAGATCACACTTACCCTATCTGGTAATTGATCCATATCTCTAGTATTTTGGTCTACGTATTTCCTCTAGTAATCAGTATGATCTAAGGATTTGGAAAAGGCTTATAATTGTTGGAAGCGTATATGCATGCATTCTCATATGTTCATATGTTTGGGTGATATGTTGGCATCGATATTTGTGATTACATTTCAGTTAAACATGACTGACCTAATATTTAGTCTATAATGGATTACAGTTTATATATGAAACCTAGCTTTGGTCTCAACTGACATGATGTTGAATGACATGAGTAAATTAATTTTGAAAAGATTTACATAAATCTGACCTAATTAACGCATGTGGGTATATATACAAGATGTTGAGAATAAATGAGATATGTAATGGTATGAAAATTTTGGTAGTATGAAATGAGGAATGTGAGTGTGAAGAAAAGAAGAAGTATGTATAAGCAAAGTCTGCAAACTAGAGATTATTCTATGAGAAAATAATCTAAGCATATAAGGAACTGAATCAACACTTGTGATGTAACTTCATCAGTTAAAATTTGGCGGTTAGCCAATTTTTTATTTAAACATAATTTCTGTAAGTAGTGAGCCTCTATTTTTGGGACAATAAGTCCTTGTAAGCAGTGAGATTTTGTATCTGGAAGTGATCCGGTATTGATCTAACTATATTTATATATATATATATTGTGAGATAATCCCCACCATGTTTTTTCTCTCATTTGGTTTTCCACGTAAAATCTGGTGTTTTTTTGTTTTGGAATTTCATGTTTTTCCATTGCTCTTATTTGTTCTTTGAGTTAAAGAAATAATGGTGTTTATTCAATAAGTTTGTGTGGATACTAATTCACCCCCTCCTCTTAGTATCCACTTTATTTAACAATTGGTATCAGAGCTTTGGTTCCTCTGGAGAGGTTTAACAACTTGAGGGAGACCCTACAAATTGAAAAAATGGATAAAGAAGAGCTTTGGACTACCCTTGAATATCTTGATAAGGCTGAAATTAAAAATATAGAACTGAAGGAAAATATTGATGAAGAAAATGAATGTGTCTGAAATTTGAAAGAGTAGTTAAAGAAATTTAAAGAAAGATACGGAGAAGTGAGTAAGGAATTGTAACAAGAAAATGATGATAATATCATACTAAAGTTAAAGAATTCTTGAAAACTGTAATACAAAGCAAAGCTGATGTTTGTTGTAGGCTTGAATAGGAAGTAATGAATTTGAAAGTAGAACTTGAGAAAGAAAAACTCTGTGAAGAGGATTTCAAGACAAGCTCCACAAAGCTTGATGAATTTATAATAGGACAAAAACCTTCTAAATACAAAAGTGGCTTAGGTAATTAAGCTAATGGAAAAATGCAGAATTCAAATCCAATAAATAATCAAAATACTCAAGACAAAGGAAAGTAGAAAATATACTTTGGAAGGAAACCACCTATCAGACAACCAAATGCTCAAAGGTACTCATCATTCAATGGTGTTTTTTTTTCATGTAATAAATCTGGTCATAAGGCAAATGAGTGTAGGAGTATGTTGAATCAAGTTTTTCGTCCCTTCTCCAGACAATGTTACTCATTCAAGATGATACGACATAAAGATACTAAATTCAGATCTTCAATAAGGATGATTAGTTAGGTGATGATGAATAGGTTCAATGGAAAAAGGATAAATCAATAATTTGATGGCTATTGTTATACCTGTAAATGTTCAAACATAAAGAGAATCAATGTAGAATAGGGATGAATGGCAATTAGACAGGACAAAGAAATGTTTTCTATTACTACTACAAGAAACTAGTACATATCTCAAAGGTGTGCAAAAATAGAAAGGGAAAGTAGTCTACTCTAGTGGAAGATAATAAATCCATGGAAAATATTGATAAGGAAGAAGTTAAGCAAGAAATGAGAAAAATATGTAAAAATAAAGAAGGATCAAAGTCTACTGATGCATCTACACCCTCATCTAGTGTAGATGAATCCACTGGGAATTAGACCTAGCATGGTCTTAGGGGGAGCTTTATAAAACAATTAATTAAACCCCCAGAAATATAGTGTTCAAGTGTTGGAATGTGGATATATTGTAAAGAATGACATGATAGAAGTAATAAAAAAGAAAGGAGAAGAAAATGTGTAAGCATGTTCTTTTGTGAAGTAAATTAGGGTTCCTTAGTATAAATGGAAGAGAATTTTTTCAAAAAAAATCAATTAATGTGAGTGAAGACAAAATGACGGAGTATAAAAGAAAATTTGACAAATCATTTTGATCATCAAATTCATTCAAAGGATTTTTAGAGCAACTTGAACTCTCTTGAAGCATCTCTAAAGCGATTTGGAAACCTTTGAAGAAATCTGTGGATATTTGAAATAGGTTCTAGAAGTTTCCCTATCTCACGGTAGTAGAAGAAGGTAACATAATAATTTTATTGTTAAATTTCAAGAGATATAATGGAAATTTATAACAAAGGAATAAGTGGGAATATCCCTCTAAAGTTGAAGGGAGACGAGATGGATGAATTTGATCATCAAAAAATAAAGAAGTTGGAATTAGGGTTGGAATTGAGCGATTTACAGAACATACAAACCCTAGGTTTAGATGTATGGGGAGAATTCCCTTGGTTTGCTAAAAATAATTCATCTTATTTCTTCAGAGAAAATTCAAGGATGGTATCATTGTATTGGCCAAACCTTATCCCATTTCGAAGGAAGCAATCAAAGCGGTTACCAGATAGTGCAATGTTGGCGAACTTCCTAGATGGAAGACTATAAAATGAAATGAAGTAGAGGAAATGACGAGAGTCAACAAGGACCCCCAAGCACTATTGATTGATACTATTGGTGATTCCTTGGTTATGTATGTTGCATACAAAATTTCTTATAAAATTTATTTCAGGAATCGAGAAAGCTCTACTTCGACCATTGCAATTTATTTGGTGCCTAAAATGGTAAAAGAGAACATGCAATTTTATTTGTGTAAGTTAATTCTTGAAAATCTCATCGAGAACATACAAATGACACTGGGAGAAGGATACCCATTCCATTTTGGGTCCTTTCTTACATGTTTGGTACTTTATTTTTTGAAATAAGTATCAAGAAAGAAATATGTTGAGTAGGAATCCGAGATTCCTATTGCAAAATAAATATATAGATACTTGGAAATTTTAGAGGATAAAGAAAGCACATGCAAAATAATTTTCTTATCCTTGAAAAATGTAATGAGATCCAGTGAAGTCATGGTGGGTTGATTTGAGGAAGGTTCTTCCTCTGAGAAAAAATAATTGGAAGTATTCACTATTGATTCCCCTCTGGAATCGAAGAAAAGAAAAGATCTCTTTGAAAATGTCATCATTATCCCTTAAGAGAAGGAAGAAGGAGAAGATTAAGGAAATTGGTGTATTTTGGAGTACAGCCTCTCTTGTTGAAAAACTTAAAATTTATGATGCTTTAGTTGAATATCTACTTCATAAAGGTATTGATGTATCTTTTGTTTTTGATTCTTTACCTAAAAATTTAGTTGAAATAGTTGAAGAGAGAATATTGCTTGAAGGTCCAGGAGGATGTAAGTTGGAAGCTCTAGTTGAAAAGAGATGTTATAAAGCAAAGAAGAGGTTATCTAATCTAATCGTAGAGAAAAAGAAATGCATAAAAGAAATGTTAGACATATACAAGTATTGTCTCTGGTGGCTTGCTGAAGTTGATAACTTCTGAAGTAGAATTGAAGCAATAGAGTGCAAAGTGAAAAACATTGGAAAGAAGTTTGATATTTTTGAAAACAAAGAAGGAAAGAAAAGGCTAAGAATTGGTGAACTTCAAGCAGAAATGATCATTATGTAAAGGAAAAGGGATGATGTAGTGAAAACCTTCTAGCTCCTTAAGAATATTTTTGAGGTCCAGTTAGATCATCTTTCTGGAATACTCTCTAATGCAAAAGACTATGAGAAACAATGCTCATCCACAAATTGGTCATCCTCCTTCACATTGTTAGCTATATTGGAAAGTGTGTGTACAAGAATGGATTTTGCAATACTGGAGTGGAATAAATTGCATCATGTGATCAAAGAAAGGTACAAAAAGGTATTTCAAGTGAAAATTTTCTTTCTAGTTTGAGACATTGGATACTTGAAATTTTTGAAATTTTGAATGAATTTTTTTTCAAATATTGGATGTCACCATGTTTTTCATCTTGTTGGTTCCATTTTCCATTGATGTCAAAGGGGGAGAGATTTATATTTTGAGAGTTTTGGAAAGGTTTTGGAAAGAGGGAGAAGTTTTGAATTAGAAATTTTGTTTTAGAGAAATTAAAGGAGAATTTTGAATTTGACTTTTTGTATATGTTGCCATCAATGAAAAATGGGTAGATTGTTGGAAGTATGTCATATATTGTCATTAATGTCACCATGTTGATCTGGTAGCTTGTAACAATGTACATATCACACTTATCGTATCCATTTTTTGATCCGATACCTTTGGTATTTCGGTCCATGTATTTTCTCTGGTAATTAGTATGATCTAAGGCTTTGGAAAATGATTATAATTGTTGGAAGCATGTATGTATACATTCTCAGATGTTCATATGTGTGGGTGATGCATTGGTATCAATTTTTGTGATTAGATTTCAGTTATCATGGCCGACCTAATATTCAGTCTATAATGGATTGTGGTTTATATGTGAGACCTAGCTTTGGTCCCAACCGACATGATGTTGCATGACATGGGTAAATTAATTTTGAGAATATTTACATAAAGTTGACCTAATTAATGGATGTGTGTATATATACAAGATGTTTAGAAGAAATGAGATATTCAGTGGTATGCGAATGCTGGTAGTATGAGATGAGGAATGTGAATACGAAGAAAAGAAGAAGTATGTATAAGAAAAGTGGGAAAACTGGAGATTAGTCTACGAGTGAATACTTTGAGAATATAAGGAAATAAATCTACACTTGTGTAACTTCATCAATTCAACTTTGGTTGTTAGCCAATATTTTGTTTACACAATTTCTGTAGGCAGTGAGCCTCCATTTTTGGGACAATAAGTCCTTGTAAGCAATGAGATTTTATATCTGGTAGTGAGCCAGTATTGATATAACTATATATATTGTGAGCTAATCCTCACCATGGTTTTTTCCTCATTGGGTTTTCCACATAAAATCTAGTGTTTCTGTGTTGTGGAATTTCATGTTTTGTCATTTCTCTTATTTGTTCTTTGAGTTAAATAAATAATGGTGTTTGTTCAATAAATTTGTGTGGATATTGATTCACCCCCCTCTCAATATCTAGTTTATTCAACACAAAGAATGCCACAACTCACCACAACTTATTTGGAACCTTGGATAAATCTACAACTTAGCATGAAGTGGCCTCAATGAATGTAGATATTGATCACAACACTTGATTAGAAACAATGCTTGAATATGATTTCCAATGCTACATCAACACATTACCTCAACAACAGGCATGATGCACTATGCCTTTGACATGATGAAATGACTCTTGATTACTGCAATAATCTTCTATAAATCTTCCCTTGAATGCCTTAGAAATTCTCTTATGAACTCTTGATCTCATAAATTTTATATTAGGATTTGAATACTTGAATGCTTAGATGAAACTATGTGAAATAACCATATATTTATACATAACTTAAGATTAAATTTTAAATTTTAAATAACACAATCCAACATCAAATCTAGGATTTGAAATCATTAAAATACCACAAAAAACATATCCCAACTGGTCTTAGGTCTAAGCGAGAACCCATTCTCCATGTGGTGAATGGTTCCTAGCTCACTTAGCTAGGAAAAACATTGGAAAATGTGAAATATTATGTGAAAATAGGGTCCTAATACCAAGTGAGGATCCATTCTCCAAGTGGAAAATGGGTCCTAGGTCACTAAACTAGGACACACACCTTCAAAAATTAAGTGTTGTGTAATATCATTTATGAATTTCGGGCTTTATCCCTTAGAATATATAATTAATTAGGCTTGGATTTGAATTAAAGGGGTAAATTAGGGAAAATTAACCTCAATTAATTGATAAAGCCCTAGATTAGTGTAAAAGTGTAAAGATACACTTTACAACACCCAAAATAAGGCTCAATTAAGTCCACTTTATTAAGAAGGGTCCTAAACATAATGTGAATGTGTAAAACACATTATAACACTAAATAAAGGCATAATTAAGCTCATTTTAATATTAATTATTCCCACATTAAGTGTGAAAAAGGGATAATTTTTTATACACTATAATTACATTGAGTCTCTTTATGTCATGCCCTAAATTTTCTCAACCTAAAACATACAAAACCTCATTTTCTTAATTTTCTATTAGGACTAAGACAAGATTAAATTTACTTGCAACTGATGAAATCAAGTGTATGATTAAATTGCATGACTTTAACTTTCATAGGGGGAATTTTAGTTTTCCTTATATCCTAAGTAGTCATAATTGAGATATTCAAAACTTCTTCTAGAGAGTCAAAGGTATAACAAGGGGATAGTCATTAACACAAACAAAACTACCAATAATTTTACATAATAGAAAATTTTAATACATGATTTACCAGGATACACTGTGCATCCAATGGAATCATATTTACAATGTCATCATGTGCATGATGTGCAAGCCACAAAAAGGAAAAAAATAACAACCAAAGTTGGAAACCATAACGTGATCCTAAATGGGTCATTGAAGGGTAACCTCGAGCCTATAGGTTGTAGGGGGGGTGTTGAGGATGTAAGATGGAAGAATCTTAGGCACGGTGACACTCTCACTGGGAAATAAAACCAATGATTATGCTAAGGTGGAGGATGCATTTATAAGCATAAAATTTGTTATGGACAAGGGTTATACCGAAATATGAGTTGAAGGTGATTCTTTAAACATAATAAATTATCTTTGTGACACTGACAAGCCTAGTTGGAATGTGGAGAAATTAATCAAAGATACTATAATCATGTTAAGTTCTTGTGAAGAGACCCACATATCTCACATCTTCTGAGAAGGAAAATCATTCACAATTTTTTTTTCCAATGAGGCTATCAGGTGGAATGATTTTCATGCATGGGAGAAGGGCTCAATCCTTCTCGAGAAATCTAGGAGCTTAATGAGAAATTATAGCATGGGATGAGTTGATGTGGTGGTAGCTATCAATACTTTGTACCATATCTCAACTCACACACTTTGTGGGTTGCATTTGGATTTTTGGCATTCAGTTGAGAAATTATCGCAAGCGTTTTCTTTTCTTGGTGGTTGAAGAAATGGGTGGCGATAGAAGTAGAATTGAGCTGCACTATTGTGTGGGTCTGAGGAAGAAAAATAAGTTATGGAAGATTCTTCACCATGGGAATTTTACTCCATTTCTAGAAAGATTGCATTGGCATGACCCAAATGCCTTGGCAAAGTTTGTTTCCTACTGGCATAACTGTAATCTTCAGATAAAGGGTCTAGAAGTGGATAAAAATGAGGAGTTGATTGCTACTATGACTTGGATGCTAATAGTTGGTCATAATTTTTACAAGGACAAGGAAAACAATCAGGAAGCGATGGCCCAATTTCTCAAATATGATGAGAGGAAGAATTTGATTAAGATGGAAATTTGGGGCTATAAGCACAAGTCACTCAAGAATATATGGTCAGATTTGGTCGAGCTGATTATGTGTTATGTGACATTGCAAGGCATGTTTACTATTGTACTTGGTCACCATTACACTCTTTTAAATCACTTTAGACATGGATTGTTTATTTCCTTCCTATTTTTTTTGTTGTCTTCCATGGAGATTTATGTTTGTGTACATTTAAAAAATAGGGGGGATTCAATCCTTCATGAGGGTCTCATTCTTTTAATCATGGAGCATGTTAGGTCTCTCCTCCCTACCCCTGCTATTAAGGGAAAGGAGAAGAATCCAAGTGAAGGGCTTGTTTCATCTATTTTATATACCAACATTACTAAAGAAGAGAAGTGGGAAGAAGAGGATGATGATGGTCCTCCTCGCTTGAGGCTACCTCCTCAAAAAAGAGGAAGAAGGGTATCCTTAAAAATAATTGAGATGCTAAGCACCTTCTTCTTTTTTACAGTGAGGATATAGAGGTGGGCTTAGATGATTCCTCTCCAAGGAAGGTGGATTTTTCTATTGGCTAGGTAGACATCGAATAGGGAGGTAATAAGGAGGGTTTGTAGGAGATTGTGCTAGCTAAGGAGGTGAAGGACAAGCTGAGGAGGTCATCCAAACATATTTCCAAGCTGAAAAAATAGTTCATGAATGTTCTAGCAAAGGATGCCAAGGTGATTTGTGAGGAAAAGGATTCTGGGGATAAGGCAATGTAAATTGATGACTCGTCAGCTCATAACTTGACCAATGATGATCTAGATGAAGAAAACAAGGGTCATGATGAGGAGGATTCTGAGAAGAAGAGTGCTAATTCAGAGACCCTAAAGGTAGATCCCCTTTCTGAGGATTTTTCTTATCTAAATGATGAGTTTCCCTCAATGTTTGAGCTGCTAGACATGGAAATGTTTGGGGCTACTAGAAATTTTAAATTAGCTAGGTGGACTCTTCAAGAGTTTAATAAATTTAACATTAAAATTAAGGGTTTGAAGGAGAACTTGAAGAATGTGCAAAAAAAATTAGTGTGAGACATTCTGATTGATAGAATTATAGAACTAAAGGGTTCTTTCCATGATTTAAAATCTCTGTGTGAAGTTTAGTTGGTTGGTTAGAAGCCATGGTTGTGGGAACCAATGCAGAAATTAAGAATATTTTCCATGCATGCCATATTTCTGTTAAACATAGTGTAGACTCCTTGGAAGTCCTGTTCTGAAAGATTAGTGAACTAAGGGAGGACCAATTGTAATTTTCTAAATTAATGGAGAAGGAGCATGCGACCAAGGGAAAAGGTGGAAATGGGGTGAAACATTACAAAAAAGGCCCTACTATTAAAGGGTATGCTGATTGGAAAATTTACTTTAAAGCTGAGAAGAAGGATCTTCTAGACATGATTGATCTACACAGGAGCCAGGAGGTTGAGGTGACCAACACATTAAGCAGTATGAAATAGTGTTTGGTTCTCTTTGTCTGATGTTTTCTTTTTGTTAGGTCTCTATTTTATTTTTGTTGTTTTGTTGTTTTGATGTTGTTGGGTGGTCCTGATGGTTTACTATTTTATCTCAAGTACAACACCCTGTCTATTTTGTTTCTTTGGTGATGGTCTAATATTTTTTTCTTTTTTTCTCTCTTCTAAGAAGAATTTTGTATCTCTAGTTGTAAAGGGTTTTCGGTCCCATCAAAACCCATTTTTCCTATATAATAAAAACATGATCTTATTGGAAGTTTAAGGAATTTTTCATTGGTATGCTTGTTGGCAACATGAGCATGAGATGTACAATTTATAGATATAATGTTGTCATTGATGTCAATATTGTGATGTGTTGTGAATATTGATGTGTGGTTGTGTTATGCCTTGCATAACCACCCCATCTTTTGCCTTGGTCAAAATGGGTCCCCCTTTTGTGTTTTTATCTTTTGTTGTTTTCAAACAAATTTTAGAGTCTTTTGTTTCAAACACTTTGTTTTTCTTTGGTTTAGTTTGTCCAAATCGGAGCCGAAACCAAATCGGGTTCTAAAACTTCTTTCAAAACTCGTTCTGATCCCCATCTCGACAGTCTTTCTTTTAGACCTTTTGTTTTGTCTTTATTGGAGCTAGAACTGGAGTGGACATAAAGTCACTATTCTTTCAAAATTGCAAAATTAGTATCCATCCTGTCTTCGCCTCCACTTTTTGAACTTTGGTTTTAGACTAAGTCCTTATGTTAAGTTTTTATTATTTCAGTCTTTTTGGCTTTGTTTTGTGTTTGATTTCATTTTATGCTTGGTTGGTGGAACCAGACCCGAAATGGGAATGAAGTTGGGAAATTCCTTAAGTTTCCGAATCAGTTTCCATTTCGATTCCGCTCCCGCCGTTTCTTGGTTGTTGACTTTTTACTGAATTCTCACTGTAGTGAAGTTTTTGTTCTTCTCCAGTTTTGACTCTGCTTAACTACATTTAATGTGTTAATGACAGCTGCCATGCGTAGGTAGAAACTCTAATTTTTACCTTCATTAGGGATTAAACACATTATTATTATCATTGTTAAGGAATCAAGAGTGAAATAGAGCAGTTGTGGAGTCCATCTAAGTGAATCAGTTGAAGGAGGAAGAGATAGTTGCTTGCAAATCAATTCAAAAGGTGAGCCAGGTTTTGCGTTCGAGGTAGGGTTCCTATTCTCATTTTTATTTTATTTTGCTTTCGTTTTCTTTGTTCGTATTGTTTGATTTAGATCTTTGGGCAAGTTTGTCGTTTCAGTAGGTTGGTGTGTTTGTTTTTCTTTGTTTGTTTGTTGTTCTTGATTTTCATTTTATGCTTGCATTTTTGGTTTTATAGTGAGTTAGGGCACAGTCGCTTTCACTTTTTTGTCCTGATCGCATCATGCTGATTTTGATTTATAGTAAGATAGATTAAATTAGTGTTTTGCAGTGAGTTAGGGTTGACTAAAATGGTATTTTTTACTTAGAATATTTTACGCATTCAATCTGGTTAAATTAGGAAGGGTTAAATCCATGCCCTAGTTTTATATTGCGTTTTCTAGATTACAGTTTTATGCATTTTTGTGATTACATTTAAAAATGATCAAATATGATGCCCTAAAATACAGCCATCCCCATGGTCATATGGGCATGGTCTTTCTATGCTATATTTTAAGCCTCATCTCGTTTAATATGACCTTAGTTTTAATCATGGAGTTACACATTAAATGGATAAAATCATTGATGATGTCATGGTCAACATAGCTGAAATCAGGATCAGAATTGATTTAGAGTTTTGGATATGTTTTAATGTTTAGTGTCAATTCCATTTTCCATCCCGTCTTCGACTCTGCTAGTAATAAGAAGTTTTGCTTCATAAAAATGTTAACCTTGGCGGAGGCAGAGGTGGAACCAAAACATAATATGAAAACAAAAAATCTGAAGGAAATTGAATCAGTTTCCATTTTGGTTCTGGTTCCGATCACTATTTCACTTATGACTTCGAGCCCGCCTCTTGTTAGTAGAATGACAGTAATAGTTTTTGCTTCGAGCCTAACAGTATGTTAAAAGAGGATTGTTTAAGATGTTTTTTTTTTTGGTTCTGCCTCCGATATATGTTTGAAAGGTATGATTTTAAAGACACATTTTGAGATGTTTTATTCAAGGATCTAACTAGAGGTTTTGTTACAGGAAAGCTAAAAGGATGTCAGGAACATCAGGAGAAGCCTCTCAAAGGAACCGACCTACAAGAACATCAAAAGCAATAGCCAAACCAAAGAAGATCAAGCCAGAACAATTACCTTATACCTTGAGGTATAATCACACGAGTCCTGTTGTGGTAGTGAGCAAAGTAGAATCAGATTGGTCAAACATCACCGATACAAATTTGGTCCAATAAAATTTTGAGGAGTTGTATGCAGAAACCTTTGTTGAAGGTATAACAGGGAGAACAAAAAGAATTTCTGATTCTGGCTTGGCTCATATCACTCTGCTTCGCTTATCAATCCAATGACCAGAGTTGATCTTAACAGTAGCTAGTGCCTACAATCCTACTACCCGACAATGCATGGATTCCCAGGATAATGTAATCATTGATCTTACTCCTCATATGTTTCAAAGTATATTTAATGTCCAGGATCCCAAGAACTTGGTGCAGTTGGATGAGGTAGAGGCTTTGGAGAAATATAGTAAATATAAGGAATCCAACAAGTCCCACTTGAACAAAAAGTGGTTGAGGACAGAGAAGAAGTCTCTAACCAAGCTGGCAGACCAACCAAAAAGGGGAGATTTCTATAAAGAAGTATAAGATATAATAATGATGTTGTCTAGGGATTTTGGGAAGAGAGATGCCTTTCATTTCAAGGAGTGGATGTTTCCCTTTATCCAAGTAATCTTAAATGGTACTCATCAATTTGATTGGCCAATGATTGTATCAGATGTCATTCATGATCAGTTGACTAGCATAAGGGAGACTAAATGATTTTTCATGACTTTTTACATTGTGTATGCAGTAGCAAGGTTGGGTATCTTCATAGGTTTGAACAGAGTGGAGATAATGGGAGTGTTAGATGGGCAGAAGAAGGTATGGGAGTATTATAACCAGTTGTCCCTACAAGTTGTTGAGACTCAATACATAAGGGTTAATGATGCATTCATATATGTGGTCATTAACCAACTCAATGGAGATGCAAGGTACAGATTGATTCAAGATGCCATGGCATTCATTGTTGAATGGGGATGTTGGTATATTCAATACCCAAGGTTTACATATTTTAAGCTAGCTATTTTTGAAGGCCATCCACATCTATTGCCAAGGTGTTGCAATAACAGGATAGTATTGATGTAATTTGTATATCAGGCTCTTGGAGTTAATGCTCGGTTTGGATTAAAACATAAAACAGGATGTCACAAGTTCCCCATGAAATTGGGTGAGTGTAGTTGTCAGCATTTGGTAGGAGAAAAGGTGGTCTGTAGTGAGCTAATATAGTTAAAGTTAGATTTATACACAACTCGTAAGTATTTTGATCTGAAGGGTAAGATGAATGCCTTGTTGCCTTCTGTGTTTGACAAGCATTTCAGTTTATTAGAAGATTTTTGGATTGACCGACATGATGAGTATGATTTGAGGAAGAATAATTATGAAAGATTACCTATCACACTCATGTCAGAGTTTGGAGTCAAGAATGACATTCATGACACCTTGGTGGATGATGGAGCTGTATTGGATCCATCTTATGAAGATTTGAACATTGGAACTAAAAGTTTGGATCCAATTAACTGGGATAGTGAGGAAACTATTGATATTAAGCAGATAGGAAGAGCAGTCTTGGATAGAAGTGTTCAATGGTTGGTTTTAAGAACCAAAGATCCTCAAGGACCAACTCCTAAAAAGGGGAAAGGGTATAAAAGGCTCAAAAGAAAGACACCTCCCAAAGAGCCTTTGGAGTTCCTTCCTCTAGATATTGAAGAAATAGAGCTTGAAGCAACAGTTGATGAAGCAAAAACACAAGAAGGAGATGCTCAAATGGGATCGATTGTTTCAACACATACATTAGGTGAATCTTCTACTCAAGTCTCACTTGCAAAGAAGCAAAGTAAAGAGATGCTCAAGGAAACTCTTTATGACATAGCTGAAACCATGAAGGAAAAAGGGGTAGAGATTCATGATGTTGGAACAGACTCAGATGAGACTGTGTCGGAGAAGGATGTGCAAGAGAATATGCCTCTAGAGGAGGATACTGAACAGGTAATGACACAAGAGGAGAAGTTGGTGTTGTTTGAAGAAGTTAAAAAGGATGCTGATGCAAAACCTACAGAAATAGAAAAGCAAAAATTAATGGATGCCAAGACACAAGCTAATGCCATACTACAGTAGCAAAAAATTGAAGCTAAGTCAAGAGTTGATGAAGTAGAGAGGCAACAAAGGCAATAGGAGCATGAACTCAAGGTTAAGGAGGAAAATGATAAGTTAAAATTGATACAAAAGATTTATGACCTTGAGGAAGAGAAGGCAAGACATTGGAGGGAGAAAGAAGTCTTGGTTGCCAAGTTAAAGCTTGCTGAGGAAGCTCACCGAAAGGAAGAAGAAGAACGATTAAGAAAGGAAAAGTACATCGAAGAGTTGGATAGAAAGCAAAAAGAAGAAGAACAAGAAAATGCAGAAAATCTTAGAGCTTTAGAGACAGAAAGATTAGAGAAAGAGAAACTAGATAAAGAAGCTTTAGATAATGAAAAACTGGAAAAGGAAAGATTGGAGAAAGAAAAAATGGAAAGAGAATGATTGGAGGAAGAGAGGTTGACGAAAGAAGAAGAAGGTAAGAAGATAAAGGAACAAAAGGATAGGGAAGAGGCTGAAAATCTTGTATAGATGCATATGGTGCAAGAAAAACAAGAGGAACCAAGGGTTGATTCTCAATCCCAGTTAAATGTGCAACCACCCCCTACTACTATTGCTTCTTCTTCCACTATGATTACTACTGCTCCATGTGCTCCCACTTGGTTAAAATTGGACCTACAAAAAAGAATAGTAACACCTTCACAACCTCTCAATTGGGAGGATATGATGAAGGAGATTAAACAAGAAAGGCCTAAAAAGAAGGCAAAGATCCTACACTCCACCAGGATCACGGACAAGGGAGAAATTGTTACTGAGTGTTCCATACCGATCATAGAAAAGGAGGGAGGAGACATGTAGTTAATGAATTATCAATTGAGTACTGTTAACTTGGGAAGGCCTACGAGGAATCAATAGATGAATCTAATTGATGTGGAGCTTTGACAACCAAGTCAAGGATGTTAAATTATAAGCAGAAGAAAGATGAACTTAAGGCTTAGTTGGATCAATAGCATTCCTTTTTGAAAAGTCTCTCTTCTCCAAGATCACAACAGGTAGCGGCTATTGATACTCCAATTTTGCTGAGGAAAAGGAGGTAGATGATTTAGTACAAGTTAAGGGCAAAGCAGAGATGTTAGATAGGTAGGTTGACAAGCTAAATCAAGATGTAGGTGAAATTTTGGTCAAAGGTTTTGAGGTTCACAAAGGGACAAAAGAATTGATAAGCGAAATGCATCAATATATTGAGGCATTGGAAAAGCAGGAAGAGGAATATAAAGAGTATAGTCAGAAATTAAAGAAGGTTAGTCTATTGCCTTTGACTACTCTTCTTGAACAATCAATACTCGAGGACGATAATAAAGATTTTGTGGAAAAGACCTCTCATATGCTTCGATTCAAAATAGATTTCTTGTGCAAGCATAGAAATGAGGTTCAAGATGTTGTTAATAATCTAACTGAACAATTTGAAGAATTGGAGGTGGTCATCGCTATCATAGTAGATGTTAATATACTAACAAAGGAAGGCCTGCCTTTGAGCTAGATGAAAGAGAAATGGGATGAAATTTTTAAAGGACTCATGCAGAAAGGGGATGATGGTGAAGATCTGATGATAGATCGACTGATGGATGTCAAAGAAGAGATAAAGGCTGCTAAAAGAGAGTTGACAAAGATAAAGGATATGAGAGAGTTTGTTGCAGCAGAATTGGAGTGAATTAAGTTTGAAGACAACTGGGTTGATGGGCCAGAATTAGATGTATTACAACAAGTCTTCGCTAGTTATGATGAGTTTATTGCAGAACCAACTTCACATGCATAATTCTCTTGCATGCATGGATTTCTTCCTCTTTGCATGTTGCATGCAGCACTGATAGTTTTGGAGCGCATGACTTTCTTATTTTCTATTCTCTTTTCTTCCAGTTTAACTTAGTTTCCAAGGATAATTGTAAGACCCTAAAAGGGTGGATGACTTAATAGAAGTGGAGTTTGAATTTTGTACATCTATAAATACCCTTTGGGTATCATATTGTAAGGGTTGGCTAATAGAGAATAGAATTGGCCTACCTAATATTAGGAGATATAATTTTGCATAGTTATTACAGAGATACATTGTTACTTGATTTTTACAGTTAAATAAAATTACAAGTTTTCACAATATGGTGTTAGAATTGAGTTGTTTTACTGGATAAGGCTGATAAGTTATAATCTATCTGTATGCCAGTGATTGTGCTGAAGCATAAGAGTTTCTTTTTTGATGAAAATCCTTAGAATAAACCGGATTTAATGATTATCTTGCTAGATTATTATTAAATTAAATTTATTGAAGTCTATTGATCTATGATCTTGGCAATGAATGAATATGTGGTTTTTTTGGAATCTTTGAAATAGTTGTGATAGGCGAATTAAAATAAGCACCTTAGATGCATACAATGGTATAGATTATTCTGTAAATTGTATCATGGTTTGATTTTCTTGATCTATTGGAAAATCTTCATTGTTGAAGATATATGTTTGGATGCTAGATGAGTTTTGTTCATGTTTACTGATTTACCCTTTGATCTATCTTTTTCTTTTGTTTGAAACCCCCTCGATTTACTAAGAACAGTTTGGTAAAATGATTCATTTCTTGCATTCTTTGTTACTAGCATAGGCCCCTTGAACATTACAGTTGCATTAACCAATTGAGTGACACCAAACAGTTGAGAACCAACTACCAGGACCTTGGGAGTTAGGCTACTATATGTTGTCTTTCTTTTTTAGGAGAAATAAAGTAGAAATATTTTGTTTTAATGTTGTTTGTGTCATTTTCACCATCAACAAGTTGGTCCAATGCATATATGTGTTAATTGAAATTATGGAAATCTAGTATAGAGATGCAGTTATACAGAACAAATGAGTTAGTTATTTCACTAAAGTGTCAGAACATAGTTTTTGTGTACACATCAATTTTTTGGTACACATTGATTCATCTTGAAGTATCTTTCTTTGTGGTTCTTAGAATTTTTTTTTGGATGCTAGGAGAGTCTAAATTCAAATTTTCATGTTGTTTCAACCTCTGGTGTAGAATTTCTGAGTAACAGAGTATCGGGTCTACTAGTGAGAAATTTTCCAGTGCATAATGTATGTTTTGATTAGTCCACATCTCACTATAAAAGAATATCTAGTCTTGAAATTTTTTGCGAGTGTTTACATGTGTCAGCTACATCTATGTTCCAAGTGGCATGTAGTTTGGAGGTTTGCATGTTGATTTGAGGATGTTTAGTTGGTGTATTTTGGTGTTATGTCACCAATTTTGTTGACCAATTTTTTTAGGGTTGTGTGAAGTTTAAATAAGTATTGATCTATTATGTGGAAGCTATTATAGGTCCATGTTGACCTATTTAATGTATTTTTTTTTTTGAATTAACATGCAAAGTGTGTATGTTTAATCTTGAGCCAACAAGTTATTATTTTTAATGGTACATCTAACTAGGTTGACCTAATTAATGTTTTAGGTTCTTGCAAATGTAATGGGTATAAATATAAGATTATTTTTGGCATTGCAAAGTGATGAATAAGTTGAGAGGGTAAATTAATAAGTGGATAATGTGAATTTTATGTGAATGCAAAATAGAGTGTTAGAATAGAGTATCATGAAGTGTGTCAATTCTGTATATTGAGATTCAATGGAATTGTATTTCCTACATATTCTAGATGCACTTGTAGTAGTTCAAATCTTGTCAATGAGCTACCCCTCTCTTTTACTTCTCATATTCTCTAGACAGTGAGTCAACAAGATAGTGAATCCACCTGGTAGTGAGCCTTTTTGTAATATATTTTAATTAGCTATAACATATTGTCAGCTAATCCTCACCATGTTTTTTCCATTTTTAGGTTTTCCACACAAAACTCTAGTGTTCATGTGTTATATTCTGTAATGGTTGTTTTCATGGTTTCTTTCCTTACTATAATTTTTTTTAGAGGGGTGAAAAAAATTTATTCAAGAAAGAGCCAACAAGTACAATAAGAGGCCAAAATGATCGAAGTTAGTAGAAAACAACCCACCATAATCTCCAATGCAAAACCAACCAGCCAAAACATAGAGCTACATCTTCTGATACTCATCCAAGAGTCTAGACAAATATTTAATTTTATCAAGATCTAATTGCCTCCAATTTTCCACATTCCAAGACCCTTGACCTTCAAATTCCCATTTAGCAAGGTAGTCAGCAACCCTATGTCATTCCCTAGGAATGTGAATAAACGAGATGTATTCAAAATTTGAAGTGAGATGAAGAATTTTCTTCACAACTAGGACCAATCTCCACATCGAGCCCTAAAAATATATCTTATTTAGAAGAGAGGCCAAAATCATAGAATCAGTGTCACAAATCACATTCCTCCATGCACCCTCAAAAGCTAGCTTGAGAGCTTTAAGAATAGCACAAGCCTCCATCTAGTTGTTAGACTACACACCTATGTGTATGGAGAAGAAGAATTGTATGACCCCCCTACTATCACACCCCACTCCATCGATGTCAGCATCTCCTAGATTGCCTTGAGTAGAGCCATCAGTGTTAATTTTGAGAGACCCATCATGAGGAGGGCATCACCACCCCACTCTATTCACTTTCTTAGAAGGATTTGAGCTGATCCTCCTAATACCCTGGTGGATAGAAGGAGGATAAAGCTCAAGAATAGAAGCAATTTTCCTATCTAAAGATGACATAGGCTCACTCAAATCAAAATTTAGATGAGATTGTTTCTTTCAAAAGACTTTGCACCTTGTACCAAACCTGCAAAACCATCTGATGACACTCACAAAAAATTTGATGATTCCTCTCCAACCAAATCTGCCAAATAATAATAGGACCCAACTCCCAAGAAACCACTAAGAAAGATGTTGATACTAATGGATGCCCCCAAATTCTCCTAAAAATATTGCAAGGATAAGGAAAACCTAAAAGGCCTTTTCCAAATATTCCACCATAGTGTCCAGATTTCCATAGCATAAGAGTATTGAAAAAAATATGAGTACTTTCTTCACTACATCCACATAAAAAACAAAAAGAGGGCCCAGAAAAACCACATTTCTTGATGTTCTCCCAAGTGAGGCATTTTTTATGGCTTAGAAGCCATAAGAACATATTACATTTGGGCCACCCAACCTTGCTCCAAATGAATTTCCACCAAGTATAAACTGTTAGCTCAACCTATTGAGATACTAGAGCAACATACCCTTGAGAAATAGAGTAGATACCCTTAGGTTCATGGCCCCAAGCCAAAAGGTCCCTATCTTTTGTAGAACAACAAGGCCGCGCTGCCAAGATAGAAGCCAAAATACTTCTCTTAGCATGGGAGCCACCCTCCGGCCAACTAATAGGATCTCACCACTAATAAATTTTAGTCCCCCAAAAGAGTATATGATTTGAAGCTACTCACACTAGACCAACCAACAACCTCAAAATCCTCACTTAAAGCACAAATATGAGGGTAAGAAGTAAGAATTGGAGGATTCCCATCCCAATAATTAGTCCAAAAAAAAGCTTTCTCCCCCTTTTGAATAATCGAGAAAAGACCCTCCTTAATGAGGGTGGAACTTTGATTAATAGTGCTCCAAATCAAAGAACCTCTACCAGATAAAACAATACATGGGATGTCCTCTTTGACCACTCCTCCTAAGTATTTTTAGTTAATAATCTTTGCCGAAGGTTTTTTTAGGAAACTTACACCACCTCCAATAAAGTTTTGATGCCAAGGAAAGATTATTTTTCTCCACCTGCTTAAGCCCAAGACCACCAATCTCCTTTGGTTTACAAAACTAGTCCCAACTCACCAAACTCCATTTCTAAATGCCTAAATTGTGTGCCCAAAGAAATTTCCTAATACAAGAATCAAAATCCTTGAGAAAAATATTTGGTGTTGACAACACCATGAATATGTATAGAGGAAGAACCTAGAGGACAAATGACACTAGAGCCACTCTGCTAGCTAAAGCTAACCACCTAAAAGGTCTAGTGATTGACCTTAGAGAAAAAATTATCCAATATCCTCTGCCAATCATTCCTTTTCAAATTACTCACACAAAGGGGGATCCACAAATATTCCAAGGGTAGATTATTGATGCAGAGCAAGAGGGAAGACATCATGCCTCCAAAACAACCTGGACCGGTGGTTGCAAAAGAGTTGAAGGCCTTGAGACAAGAGGTGGAGGCCTTAAAGGCAATGAATAGAAGGAGAGGAGTGGCCATAGAGGAAGCGATTTCCTCTGAAGAAGAGCTAGAGGGTGAAGGACCTGTAGAAGGTGAAGAGAACCCTCAAGGGGAAGAGATACCCCCTCATGAGAGAAGACTCCTTAAAGAATTGCAAGCATCAAGAGAAGAGTCCTCTGAAGTGAAGATGGATCTACTAGTATATAGCGGAAATATGGATGTGGAAGAAGTGTTGGAATGGGTAGAGGCATTGAACAACTATTTTGAATATAAAGAAATGGTAGAGAATAAGAAGGTAAAGTTTTCCAAAACAAATTTGAAGGGATCCACCTTGACATGGTGGAATTTCATCCAAGGAGAAAGGGTGAAGATGGGTAAGTCCATGATCAACTCATGGGATAGGATGGTGCATAGGTTGAAGGAACAATTCCTTCCTACTGATTATGAGGTGCAGGAGTTCAAAAAGAGGCAGAATTTGAAGCAAAAAGACATGGATGTTTCATCCTACACTGAACAATTCTTCAAGTTGAGCATGAGATGTGATCATGTGGAGAGTGAGAATGAAAGAGTGGCTAGGTGTATCAATGGCCTAAGGCTCAACATACAAGATGAGATCAGTTTAGTTGTCCCCAAGACCATCGAGGATTGCATACAAATTGCACATAAGGTTGAAGAGAAGATAAGAAGGAAACAAGAGCAAAAAAATAGAGAAATTATTTACAAATGGCCTCATGGAGGCTTGAAAGCAACTTGGTGCTCCTGCACCATACACCCCTTGAAGAAAAAACTCAAGTCCCCTGAGTTAGCATAAAATAAAGCACCTGCAAAAAGAAATGAATCTTCACTATCACCTTCAATCACAAACACTTGTATCTTCATCTTAACCCATGGTTTTGTCTTCCTTGATATCATGAACACAATAATAAAAATGTGTCTTCCTATCATCTTCTCAACATCTAGGCTTAAAAACTTCATTTCTTGTGTATAAACCTTAGTAGCATCATCTATATCTTCATTCTCATCATTAGAATACCATATATAACCTGAATCATACTCTTTCAAACCTTCATAAACCTCATTAGCAAATAGATCTGCAACATCTTTATTAACAACCTTATCATCAACAACTTGATCATGAATATCAACATCAATGTTATCAACAACTTTATCATCATCAACTTCAGTATCAATACCAAGATTATCAGTAACATTAACAACCTTCTCAGCTTGATCATCAACTACTTGAGTACCAACAACAACCACATAATTAAACTCAACATCAACATGTTCATTAACCAACAAAGAAGCTTGTTCATCTTCAAAGACAATCAAAATATCATGCATCTCAACTTGTAACTTATCTTGCTCAACTTGAATAGTAGATTCAAACTTTACCTATGTCTCATTTGTTGCTCTCTTCTATTTAATTTTCTTCTTCATAATCTTCTTTAGAGGCCATCTTAACCTCTTTGACATTGGTATATTCCAACTCCTTTCCACTTCCTTAATAAGCTGGTGTTCTTTGTCTAATCTTTCCAACCTTTGGCTTATCTCGTCCATGGCTTTCTTAAACTCTATTATTCTTTCCTTCTTTCTTTCATTCTTTCTCATTACCTTTTCCTCTCTTTCCTTCTTCCTTCATGAATCCTTAGCTTGCCAACATCTCTTTAAAAATTCCATCTTCACAAGCAAGTCTCTCCTTGCTTCCACTTCACCTTGCCACACCTAGGCAATCAGGTTCCTTCCTCAACCTACAAAAAACCACAAACAACTTTCCCAGAGCATCTTCAAGCTCTAATACCAAATTGATGTAGAGAAAGAGGATTCACAACTCAGCATTTCATTTACTTCACAACTTTCATAAAATTATTCATCTCAAAGAATTATTAAGTGCATTCTAGATCACATTAAAAACATAACCATGGTAGCCCACAATTTAATGCAATGAACAGTCATTAATATATTCTAAAAACCAAATAATAAAGCCAATCGCTTTGGTGAGATTTAAGATAACATAATTATAGACCTCACTTGTAATTTTTACGAAGATCCAATGGTTGAAAATAACGTTATTGTATTTTTCCCAAAATTGCAAACCCTAGGCAGTGTTCAAACCTGCCCTCACCAAAATAGTCATATCTTCCACAAAACTCAATAAACTTCAATGAGAAAAAAATAATTGGAAACTAGAAATAGAGAATGTTCCATCCATATATGATAATCCATTATTTGAATGCATACCAGTCCGTAAAAATCACAACTTCAACCTGAAAACAATGTAGAAATCATAAAATGCACACCAAACTTGAGGTTGCCATTTATCAAACTCCACAAATAATGTCTCCAACCTCCGAATTAGAGTTTTGGAAGGTGTAATTATACATTTCCAATCCAAACCAACTATTTTCAACCACCTCTTAACTAGTTTGTTGACAAACCACCTTAATGACATTTTTGACAAGTTGCTTGACAACTTTCTTGAGCAACTTTTACAATTTTTTACAATATGGAACAACTTTAAACATTATTTGATAAATGAATTCAAATGTGACTTACTACGACTCAAACACCTATAAAATGGTTTTATAAACCTTATTATAAGGCCCAATACACAAAATAGAGGAACTATTTACAAATGGCTTCATGGAGGCTTGAAAGCAACTTGATGCTCCTCCACCAATTGCCAAGCTAAAAATGGAGAATGTTGGCAATTGTACACTGAATCAAAACAAGAGTATTGAAAAAAAATTGAGACTTACCTTGATTAATTTGTTGACTAGAACCAACCAGATACACATGCAAAGCCATCCTGAGGTTGACTACCTCATCTATCCTGACAAAACCCATCAAAGAAGTGTCATCAAAAAACTGGAGAGAGTCTGTTCTTCCAACCCCTGAGCCCAACTCTAGCCACGAATGGATCCTCTATCCCTATGCTGCTTCAAAATCCTCCCAAAACCTTCAACCATCAGAATAAAAAATAAGGGGAAAGTGGATCCCCTTGTCTAAGCCCCTGACTAGCAAAAAATATAGGTGTGGGAGAACTGTTGACAAGAATATAAAAGGAAGATGTGGTCACACAACTCATAACCCAAGAAACCCACTCTATGTGGAAATAAATGGCCAAAAGAAGGAACTGAAGGAAATATCATCTAACTCTATCATAGGAATTAGACATATCCAATTTGATGAACATGGATTTTTCTTTGGAAAAAGACATGGAGTGAATAGCTTCAGCTGCCACTACAACACCATCCATAATTTTCCTACCCTTCACAAAACCACCCTGCTCCTTGGAGATCAAGGGATCCAAGAACTTCCTCAATCTTTCAACAACCAACTTAGTGATAATATTGTAGGTAACATTGAATAATGCAATAGGCCAAAAGGATTCTAAGGAATTGGGCCCCTCCTTCTTAGGAATTAAAGAAAGGAAAGTAGTATTTATAGCTTTGAGCATCGCTTGTTAGTATAAGAATCTTGAACCACCTTCAAAAAATCCACCTTGATGATATCCCAAAATTCCTAGAAGAATTCAATGGAAAAACCATCAGGCCCAAGGACCTTACCTTTCTTCATGTGAAAGACAGTAGCCTCAATTTCTTCCAAAGAAATGAGCATCAAAAGAGAGTTATTCATCTCCATGGAAACCAAAGAGGGGATGCAAGCCAAAACCAAATTCTCCTCCTTCAAAGCTAGTGAAGCATCTTTTGAGAAAATCTCGAAGAGAAGAAATGAACCACCTCCTTAGAAATATCCTGAAGTGAATTCAACTATTCCCTCTAATCTGACAAGAGAGAAGAAATAATATTCCCACCTCTATTAGCCTTTATCAAATTATGAAAGAAAGAAATATTCCTATTGCCCTCCTGGAGCCAATCAACTCGAGACTTTTGTTTCCAAAAAATCTCCTCCTGTAGCTCCCATTTAGAAAGTTCTCTAGAACATTTGGTTTCTTCTTGAAGAAAATCTACAGCCATCTCCTCTTCCTTCATTTTGAAAGTGATGCTATCAAGCTGATCCTAAACTTATTTTCAACTTTGAAAGAGGTTGCCAATAGTTGTCCCATTCCATTTTTTTAATTTGAATTTGACAAATTGAAGCCTCTTGAATAAAGAAAAAAATAGTAGTTCCAAAGGTAGGCCCTCCTTCAGCCCACCATTTCTCCACAAGATGATACAAACTATTATCCCTAAGCCACATTAGCTGAAATTTGAAGGGGGTATGCTTAATCACAGAAAAATGAAATGAGGAAAAATTAATTGTCCAATGATCTAACCCCTTCCATCCTAGAATCTCAGAGGATGATGAAAAAATATTCCCAATACATTAAGTAGAGGCAAGAAATCTATCCAGTTGCTCATAAATAGAACTCTCCCCACATCTTCGATTGTGCCAGGTAAAAGTCCCATTAATGGGGAAAACACCAACTAAATTAAGGAGCTTAATATTGTCTTGAAGCAAGGAAGAAGGCCCCAAGTGAATCACTCCCCCCAAATTTTCCTCCAAGGTGAAAATAGAATTAAAATATCTTGCCAAAATCCAAGGGCAAGAAGGAGCCAATGAGCAAATAAATCTAATGTGGGACCAGAGTAGAATCTTACCAAGAAAATAATTTGGTGAATACATATTGGTGAAAAGAACCACTACTCTGGAATCAAAGTAGGAAGCCAACAAAGATAGGGAGTTCCATCCAACCATCCACCAAAGAGGGAAAATATTGCAAGGGTCCCAAATGCACACCATACCACATACAAAGCCTTGAGATCCAACACATTGGCATTGACCCCTCTTCTAAATTTTGAAAGCAGTCTTCATCATATCATCAACAGAGAGCTCGGTCTCATGAATGAAAATAATATCAGGTTTGTGATCATTGACTAAATCCTAAGTATCCTTTTGTTTAGGGATGCTACCCAAACCTATTACATTCCAATATATCACAATGATTTATGAGAGGATGAAGAATGGGAATCCAATGTCTTAACAACACTAGATTCAACCAAATATTCTCCCATAATATTCATCTTCTCCAAGTCCTTTTTCCTCCCAACTTTATCCATGTTTTCACTAGTTACTTTCTTTAATCTCTTTTGGTGGATGCCTAAGAGAGGTGCAATCTTCTTCTTCCCATCCTCTTTGACCCCAAATTTTATCTCCTACTCATTAAGCCCTTTAGTGCCTATAATATCATGAGGGGATTCCTCCAAGGGGTTAAGATTTGAATCCTCCACTTAAATCCCCATAGTTGTGGTCATGATATATCAAATCTAACTCTTCAAATTTTTCAAGAACATCAAATATTTTACTAGAGGCCTCTCTGAGTGTAGATTTTTTTTGACGGTTTGAAATTTTTTCTTTTGATTGGGTTTTTACCATTACAAACCCATTTGAATCAAGCTCCACATTTTGAACTGGAGATTTTCCCTTTGCTTTGGAAGAGTTTTATTTCCCACCAGTGGGGTTTGGAATCTAACTTAGCCATATTCATGACAAGTATGACAACAAAAAGGGAGGGCCTCATAATCCACTTGTTGAATCCAACACATACCTCCTAGCCTAACCTCAAGAGACTCCGATAAAGGATTATTTAAATTGATTTATATGCACAAATGATAAAAATAAGTTACCCTTCATTCAAGAGTCTGACGAGAAGGCCCCAAAGGCTTCCCTAAAATAGCTACAATAGAGTGCAATATGTCCTCTCTTGAAAACTCCATTGGAATATGATGGAGGCGAATCAAGAGTGTAATTCTTGATGACATCTCCTTAGAAGGATCAAAATCTAGATGCTAGATTTTAATAAAAAGACCCTCCTAGTATTGAAAATATGGACCTCCTTTGAAAACAACATTGTGATAAAAAATCTATGAAAAAAATACAAAGAAATAATCATTGGCTCCCAAAATAAATTCCAAATCTCCTTTTGGATTCCAGTTGGTGTGGACCCAATTTTTGACAAAAGGAAAAGAAATTTTGACCCCCATGAACCTGCAAATGAGTTCATGCTTAGACAAATAAATAAAATATTTAGCCACCGAATCTGGGTTGATTACCACAATTGGATGATCCTTTCATATCTCTAAACACCCTTTTGGACGAATTGCCTGAGATTGATTAATCTTTGATTCCTTTGCTGCATGCAAGAGGAAATTTATAGCATCTACATGGTTAGAAGATGAAGCATCCCCAATCACAATAGGGTCTTTGAAGGAGACCATATGGGGGTCCCCCGCACCCCCTGCAGGAGCCATGCAACCTGCACAATGCACCACCCATTGAGCAAACACAAACAACCAAGAAGCACCAACCAAAACCCAACAAAGAGAGGTGAGCACAAACTAGATGCAAACCACCAAGAAGAGACGACCCAAAATATCACAAATCAATTAATAAAGAAACCATATACCAAGCCAAATGTAAACTTCACCCCATACAAACCAAGGCACCCACCCAAACAAGCACAACTCGCTAAATCTTATTTTCATACGCACAAATACATGCAAATAAGGGAGAAAGCATGCAACTGCGACCTCATAAGCCATGAATTGACATGCCAAAGCAATGAAAACCATTGTCCATCCTTTGCTCCCCCAAATATCCTTACTAAAAAATTATTATGATGCTTGGAATAAAATTTTAAATGGTTAATTAGTATCACAAAATACTGATTCACCCCCCTTCTCAGTATTCTAGATGTTCAAGAATTGATATCAAATCTTGGTTCCTTCAATTGGCTTGATCATTGAGGTAGATCTTGGAGTTGAACACATGGCTACTAGGAAGTATCCTAATCCTCTAGAAGAGATTCCTATGATAGGATTTAGTGAAGAAGACAACAGTGTTGATATGGAAGGAGAACTCAAATCTTCTTTGGATGACTTAGATAAAGAAAAATCTAAGAACAAAGATCTGAAAAAGGATCTTAGTAATGTAGATGAATGAATTTAGATATTGAGACAGAAACTTGAGAAAGCTATATATAGGATCAAATAGCTCAAGAAGTCAAATGAGATCATTCCTAGCATGAAATTATAGATTTAAGAAAGTAAAAGAGTTGAAGACTTCTTGCATGCTAAGCTGAAATAAAAATTTGAAGAGTGCTCAAAGCTTGAGGAAGAAATTGTAACCTTGAGATTAGAATTGGAGAGAAAATAATCAAGAAGATAAATTCAATATGATTTTTATAATGCTTGATGAAATGATTGAAAATTAGAAGAATTATAATGAAAAAGTTGGATTAGGGTTTTAAAAGGATAAAATTCAAAGGTTCAGATCAGACACCAAGTGTTGAAAAGAAGAACAATCAACAAATGAAGATTTGGGACAAGAAGAGAAATGACAAGAAGGCCTGAAATTAGAGGAAAAAATTAAAATGACCACAAATCAAACAACAAAATGCACAAATCTACCCATATTTTAATGGTTTTTTTTATTCCTACAATAAATTTTGATATAAGGCTATGGAATATAGAATCAAAATGACTAAAAAATGTTCATTAATTTCTTAGTCATTGTTCTATATGCAAAATATTTGGTCATAAGGCTAGTGAATGCATAAATAAAATGATGAATGGCTATAATAATGTTATAATGTTTTAATTTTTCAATGGATACTCTTATACATGTAATGTATTTGGGAACAAAGCTAATCAATGCAAATATAGAATGGGTGGAAGTAATCTTGTTCAAAATGTCAAATGCAACAAGTTAGGACACATTGCTAGGTTTTACAAAAGCAAGAATACAAAGGTTGATCCAATAAAGAAGAATGATCTAGTGAAAAATGTTGATCCAATAGAGATGAAGTAAGAGATGGATAAGATCTAGAGAAAGAAGAGAGTGAATTCAAGACTAAGTCTGTGCTAGCTTCCAGTGAAGTTGTTTCCTCCAAAAACTAAGTTAGGAGCTTTGGCTCAAGGGGAGTTTTTAAAGACAATTATTAAGTCCCTACCAAAGATATGGTGTTATATGTGGTGTAGGTCAATATGCTTTACCTATTGGTGAAAAAAAAAATGAAAATATGAAGATGTGAAAGTTTGTGAAGCATTTTAAGGTAATTTTGCATTATAGTTAGGGGTTATTAGCATTTTGTGCCTAAATCCAAATCAATGTATTTAATGTGAATTAGGTTATTTCAAAATGGGTTTATAAGTGATTTAACATTTGCCTAAGTCATTTACAAATGAGTACTTGAAGAGAGAAGAGTTGTGAAGGAGTGAATAAAATAATTCCAGAACTCTTGCGCACAAATCCTTAACTGATAGCATTCAAAATTTATTTATAGTTTTTACGTTGCCCTAAGTTTTTAGAAGCTAGTTAAGGTGTTTGAAAATGTATACCTCACAAGTTATAGAGGTTGTGGATTGAACCTATCCAAAATTCAAATGACACCCTAATAAATCAATGGACATGGATATGTATGAATATTTTTCACACATTCCATATGGTGTGCTTCACACTGAAGATGTCAGGATATACATTAATGATAAATTATATTAGTACAATCACTCTATTTTTGGTGAAGTGTGGTTTAATGAACTCACCATAGATCAAATTGAACTAACATATGAGTTTGAGAGTTTGGAAAAGAAGAAGCTCAATGTGTGGAACAATTTCCCTATCTTTTTCTACATGGATGAGTAGGCCAGATACACCTTGAGAAAAATCATGATAGGTTCATATGGATAGATATTCCATATTTAATCAACAAGAAAGCGATTAGGGTTATTATTGGTTTATGTTCAATTGGACTAGTTTCAACACTCAAATTAGTAAAGAATGAAATGGTGATGGAGTTGGCAAGTGATAGGTATGACAAGAGATCTCTAACCATCAAATACATTAGAGACCCTACAATGAAATATGAAACAATGGTAATAGGGTATACGATATATTTCACAAATAGAGAGAACTTTGTTTTTGCAACCGCCTTCAACATAAAATATGAGATCATGAAGAAGGGTGAAAATTATGATTTATGTGAACTGTTGAGAGTATAATTGCTTGACAACCTATAGAAGACCAAAGACTCCAAGTAACCCTTTAAATTTGGTATTTTGATCATTTTCTTATTTTTTCACTTTCTAAATGAGGTTCTTGAAATAAGGAGCATAGTTTGGTTGAAGGGTGGACATGTGGTATGTTAAATCAAAGGCCACCTAATGAGGTTGGATGATTCAAATGCATAGGAGATTGATTTATGTAGATTATTTAATACCTTTCAAAAGAACATGCAAGTTAAAGAAAGGATTCCCCAAAGAATGGTAGAGAAGTATAAAAATGATATCACATTCTTGGTGATAAAAGGACTATTGCATTATGCAAGATATTGAGCCTAGGACTATTTGGATCTTAGAAATGGGATCTGAGATAATAGTGGAAGAAATCACCAATTTAGTAGATTTTATGCTAATAAAACCCAAAGAAACCTCTGAGGAAAGATATGGAACATATTAGGAGAAATCTATGTAGATACACATGCAGCAGAGAGAGAAAGTGTTGCAAAGCAAGTTATTTTTGCACCAAAAGATCAACTTGTTAATGTTTGATACGAGTACTAGAGTTAATGAATCCATGGGAGGTAGTTAATCCATGTCAAAAACTTGAGTATTTCATTGCACAACACAAGGAGACCAAGGGTGTGCACCTTGAAATAATCCCCCCAACACAAGCAAGGGGTTCGAACTCGTGACCCAGGATCTGATACCAATTGTTGCAAAGAAAATTGTTGTTGAACCAAAATATTGACCTATTAATACTTGATACAACTTTTAGAGTTAATCAATCCATGGGAGGTGGTTAATCCATGTAACAAACTTGAGTGTTGCACTACATAACACAATAAGACCAAGGGTACACACCTTGCAATAGAAACAGATACAGAGATTTTTTGAGAAGATGACTGTATAGTTTGTGGAGGAAATGGGCCTCACAAAGGAGTAAGTAGAGAAATCCAAGAGTATATTTTGTCCTTCAAGAGGTGCATATATTATAATAAGATCTAGTATAACATCTACACGCTTTGTAGTTTCCCCTAAGTCCTTTACAAATTTCCCCTCTATCATTGTAACTAAGAGGAAGGATCCAACCCATGCTCTGAAAAACAACATAGTACACCAGTAAAGAAAAATAAACCTCCAAAAAAGAAATAAGGTTCCACACAATAGAGAAGAGTGAAGGAAAATGCCACAAGGGAAAATAATTTGAGTGTAGATGAAGAAGAGGAGGTAGAAGAAAGACCTCTAATCAAGAAGAGGAAATTAGGTGTAGCACAAGTAGAATAAAGTGCAAAGAAAGTCAAGGTTGACATTATTGACACAAATAGTGAAGCAGAATTTGAGAAATAGAAAAAGAAATTTAAAATATATGTGAGTGATACGAAAGCTAAAGGAGAAAAAGGTTGTCTAGAAGCAAAGAAGAATAATAGTTCTACCCCTCTAGTAAGAACTCATAGTTGTTGCAAGTATGTCTAGATTAGTGTTGTCATTGATGTCAACAATTTTTTATTGGAATTGATGTCAAGTGTATGTGTTGAGGAAGATTGATGTTGAAGATGAACAATTGGTGTTGTCTATCCTTTGATTTTTTGCATTATGTTCTCATTAGTTAAGCTATTGGATTTTGTAGTAAGGGTAAAAATATTAGAGAAAAATGCATAAACAAATTATAATGAAAAACCTTAACAAGCACAATAGAGCACACATGAGAATAAAAATCAAAACAAGAAAGAAATAAAACTGATCTCCAAGCTAGATTTGATTTATCTCCATTGCTCTTCTCCACCTGCATGAGAATGCAATATTTTGAAGGATTGATTATTGCTATTTTGATTGCTCATTTTTGTAGCATAACGATAAGATGAAGATAATAGAAGAAAAATAGATAGATAGATAAGAAGATTGAGAGAAATTTTGGCAAGGTGAGGATGCTAGAAGAAGATCCCCCCAAATGATCTATGAAAGGATTGATTTATAGGAGAAGGCTGATTTGATTCAATGGCCAAGATTAAAAGTCAAATTTGTGATATGTATGGCTTGTATTAAAAGTTTATTTTAGTGCCTATGACTCACATTAAGTGGGTTATGACATGAGACTAAAATTAGGTTGTGAGGAAATAAGTGGGATTCTTTTATTTATTTTGGAAGAAAAGATGCTTATGGCGCACAATGAATGGGGCTCAAAATAGGATGTGAGTGGGAATCTCATAGTTTAAATAATAAAATTATTTAAATTATTTATGCATGTGAAGATTTGTAGTCATGTGACACATGTTGCAACGTGACAATGAGTGAGGGATTAATTCAAATATTTAATTTGAATTATTTTGAGACATGTGAAGGGGGAATTAATTAAATAAATGATATTTATTTAATTAATTGGGAAGGTGATTGAGTGGAATAAATGGGATAAGTGGGATAATTTAATGACTTGGGATAAAATATTATAAAATGTCTTACAAGGTCATGTATCAACTAGGTAATATTATGACATGGACAATTTTGAGTGTCTACATTTTTCCCCTCTTTGAGATGATGTTTGAGATGGTGAGATTTATGTCGAGTAACATCATTTCAAAGAGGCTAAGGTATGGATAGATGAAAAAAAGATGATGCCCCAACCACTTGAAGAATTGAGTATGATGAATGAAGGAAAGGGATGATAGAAGAATATGATGATACAAAATATATGAAGAAATGGGATGATGATATAGAATATGATAATGATGATGACCCCTCAAGAGGATAGGTGGGTTGGAAAAACACATATATGCTCTCAAAATTAATGAGACGATAAAGGAGGGATAAAATGAATGATACAAGATAAGAGCTAGATGGAAAATAAAAATGACATGCTATGATGCAATAAAGTGAGCAATCATATGTTTGATATAGCACTAGACGTTATGCACCAAGGTGATGACGTGTCTCATGCCCCAACATAATACAACCTTGTCTAGATACAAGATATGAATATTAGCTAGGAGTGATTCAGATTTGATGCAAATGAAAATTGAAATGATAAAACACACAAGAAAGTAAGCATGCATGCACAAATGATACAAAAACAAACAAGCTATTGCCCCTGTCAAGCTGTAAACCAATGATTAATTGATTGATTAATGATGATGATAGTGTTTTCATTACGAGGAACGATATATCCCTAGATCAACACAAGGATGATTGATTGATTGATTGATGATAATGATAGTCTTGTCATTGTAGGGAATGATATATCCCTAGATCAACACAAGGATTATTGATTGATTGATTGATTGATGATGATGATAGTGTTGTCATTATGGGGAATGATATATCCCTAGATCAACACAAGGATATTTTCTGGATCTACAGTCTTAACCTCTAGTGTTACTTTGAGAGTGTAGGAAAATGCTTACCCTTGCATTTTCACACTTTTTTGGGCCCACCTTTCTTTTTTTATCCTTATTTAGTCCTTAATTGGTCCTATTTTGCATCCACAAGCCTAATAAGTTATATCTTTTTATGGATAATCTCAACAAACATCAAAGGATAAATGATAATTTAATGATTATGGTTGTGTTTCCTTGATTTTTGGACTGGGACTAAGAAGACACCTAGGGTATCTTTGTCCTCAAAATGTCTTGGGACCCTCTTTTCAAAAGCACTTTAAAAGGCACCCTTTTTGGAGTCTATGCCCCGAGTTTCAAGCCTCAGGGTTAAGATGCCACCTAGGGAATCTTAGTCCCCCTCAAGTTATTTCTAGGATTTAATTTCAAATCTTAGTGGGATTTAGCCTCCTTTAATTAATGAATTCATATGTCAACTTGTAGTGGTGTAATTTTTGTATATTAAGCATGGATAGGTATAAATACAAGGTTCTTCCACTCATTTTCATCCTAAGTATTCATGAGATCAACCTAAGATTTTTGTGAGAACATTCATAATAAAAAAATTGGATTTTGCAAGAGAATTCAAGAGAAATTCATCAAGAATTTTGATTCATCGTCAAGATTCAAGCATCATTCTTGCATCATGTGTGTTTTTGAGCTAACATTTTTGATGTAGGGTTTTTCTTTAAGAAAGAAATTCAAGTCAAGATCTATCAAGAGTTAATCCAATTCAAGATCTACATTCAAGCTATCCACTTCACACAAGTTTATAGATTTCATAACAAGGGTTTGGTTAACTGCAACATAGCACATTGTTAATTCATCATTTCCCTTCATTATTCCATTTCATTCCAAGGTTTAATTACCAACAAGGGGTTTGACCAAAAAAAAACCCCATTTATTAACAAATCAACAAGTTTTTCCTCTCTTACATGTTTAGGTTGAAGAATTGAAGATCATTCAAATTGAAAAGTTGCAAAGTTGCTACAAAGTTTTCATCTTCTAGAAATTCACCTACATGTCAGATTTGAAAGTTTCAAGATGGTAGATCTGAGAAGAAGGAATTGTAGACCTTATACCTTAGGATCACATTCTAAAATTTTAGAAATTTAGATCAAGACTAAGAAGATAGTAAGGTGTCTTAGTCCTCCTAGAGGTATTTTGAAGAGATTCTTTCAAATTTTGTTTTGACATCTGAAGATTTTGCGTTTTCCCCAAAAAATAGCAGTGGGACTAAGAAGATAGTAAGGGTGCTTAATACTCAACATATTTTGATAAAAAATTTCATTTTCAAAATCCTTATCACATTCCTAGACTTCACAGGTACATACATCCTATTTTTTTGTTACTTAATTTTGTCATTTGTACTCATTATTTGGCTTTCATTACTAGGTTTTTTGAGTTAAATGTTAAGTTTTCTTTTCCAAGATTTTTCTTGATGGTGAACCCTTCAAATCCTAAGGAATATTCCTAGGTCTCCCTTGTTGAGAATTGAATCATATTTGTGTTGATAGTCAATCCAATTTGGGATCCTAAATTTACTTGAATGAACCATCCTGAAACAATAAAAAGGAAAAAATTCAAGGATTAGGGATTCATTTCTTGCATTGTGAGCCCCTTTTCCTTTCTTCACATTTTCCCCATGATTCATTTTGGTGAACCCAACATTTTTACATTCATTTTATGATTTAGAGTTCACTAAGATCCTAGGTCTAGGTTGCATTCATTCTTGCATTGTATCTTGTATTAGTGAAAATACATCTAGGGTTTCTCATATTTCCATTAGTGAAAGTATGTATAGATTGCATTTTTTATTTATTACATTATCTTATGTCATTAAAAAATTGAAAAAGTGCATTGTCAAACATCCTAATTGCATTTAGAAATATTTCTATTGCATGCAAAATTGAAAATAATTTCATTGAATTTCTTGTCACTAGTCACTTTATCTTGCATTGAGTGGCACACTTTTCTATTTCTAAACATCAGGTCCCTTGGGTAGGAAACTTGGAAACACTATAAACAATCCAAATTTTTTAATTTTTCTAAAAAATCCTCTGATAGGAGTAAAATGCCCTTACTAACATCTTAGTCCCTATGTGAGTTTTTTTCCCCAGAATCTTGTCTAGGTTGTTTTTTTTCTATCTCAGTTTCTAGAACCTCAAAACTCCTTCAGTAGGACCAAGATGCCCTTGATAGCATCTTAGTCCCTATTGGTTTTAAAGTTGCAATTTTTAGGGTTCGAAATTGATTTTTTGTGCTTCTGCTTGCTTCTTTCAATTTTATGTTATAGTTTGTAGAACTACTGTTATTCCAATTTCTTTCATTTCAAGTGTATTTTGAAATCATTTCAATTACAAGTATTATTAGATCTGAAAATTCTCATATTCCTGAAACTTTGCATAGTAAGGATAAAATTTCTTTTCACTTTTGTATACACATTGTTTACATTCATAAATATTTGCATAAGTTTGATAAAAGTGCTTTTAATTTTTGGATGCACCTTGTTTAAATTTTTGAGGTCTTGCATACATTGGATAAAAGAAATTTTCTGTCTTTGGATATACATTGTTTATGCTTTTTAAGAATTTCATAAGATGGCTAGAAGTACTTCTCATTTTTGGTCAAACGATGTTAGTATCCCAGCTTTCTAATAATTCTAAGAAAAATTCCATCCCTCACACCTATAACAACACTTTAGTGAAAGAGAATACAATGTTGAATAATCATGACAATCAAATTTTCTCTTCCCCTAATATCTCTCTTATTTGTGATGAAGATATTTTTCTGATAGAAGATCAAACCAATGAGATTTATGACTTATATTTGTCTCTCTTCCCCTACCTCTCCTACTAGGGAATACATCATTAGATACAAGGATAAGATCATTGAAATATCCCCTAATACTACTTTTCCTATTAATCCTATTGGTGAGAATGATTTGAGAGAAGATAAACAAGACAAGCCAACCATTGATGAGTCCCCTACTTGTGATGAAGTTATTTTAGAAGAACCAAGCAATGAATTTCATGAAAATATAGTTCTTAGATTTCCTAAAAACTCTCCTCTTAGGGAAGATATCATGGTGGAAGAAAATGAGAAAATTGACACATTCCTTTCAAATAATCTTGATGAGTCTTTGATCATCTTGAAGATGATGAAGAGACTTTAGAATCCCATTCACCAAGAGATCATAAAAATTATTTTGAGGTTATCCACATTAGATATCCCTTGAATTACTCTCCTAATCCTAAACTCATCATTTATCCACCCTCGCAAAATCCACAAGTTAAAAAAAACTTGTCTTTATCCTAAAACCACCTAAGAACAATGTTTCACAACAACTGAGTTTCAACATCGTTGCTCATGCATATAACACTAGGAACAATATGAAATGAAGATAAACAAATACAATATCCCTCCCATTGCCTAATCCTATCATACCTAACCCTATCTTACCAAGTCCTTGTGGAAAGGAGTATGATCTTGTCGAACAACTAAATAATACTCTTGCTAATGTATCATTGTGGGACCTTATTCAAGTATCCCCTCACTATCATAACATGGTTCAGAATGTCTTACAAAAATTTCCTATCTTCTAATGTGCAATTGAATGACATAGCAGCCATGATTCAAGGACTGAATGCTAACATTGTTTTCCACCAAAGTGAACTCCCCCTTTGGAAGTGCAAAAAAAATTGAAGCATTCATGATAATAGCTATCCAGAAGATAGTAGGGATTAACTATACCCTTCTTGAAAATGGCTCCATCCTTAATGTGTGCAGTGTAACCCTTTTGGATAAACTTTGCATAGATAAGTTACAAATTCAACTATATTCCTTATCAATTCAAGGATTTGACAACATAGGAAAGCAACCACTTGCAATGATAACTTTACCTATTACAATTGGAAAGGCTACCTTACAAACTACTATTCATTTTATGCCTCATGATCTTTCATATAACCTTCTTTTAGGAAGACCATGGATTCATGAAATTCATGTTGTGTCTTCAACTCCTCATTGCATAATGAAGTATGTTTGCAATAATAAGGTGTACAAAGTGGAAATTGATCCTGAGATTGAAATTCACTTACAAGTATAAAAAGGGACACAAATTCCTCTGAAAACATCAATTCCAACCTCAAAGGTAGAACCCCTAACAACTACACAAAAAAATTTTGTAATAACATCAAAATTATTGGAAGATGATTTTGGTTCATTATATTTCACACTATGATTCATAGAAGAATGCAAAACCAATAACTACAGTAAAAAACATAAAGGGAAAACACTAATGTCAACACAACAAGAGCTTACACGAGGTGAATCTTCAACATGCAACAATTATACAAATGATTTTGACACATATGAGCCACCACTGAATCCTAAAGAAATGGAAAATATTTATGGAGGAGGTTATGATCTTATGAAACAACTTAGATATAGTGGAAAAGGATTTTGTGCCTAAGAACAAGGTATCCATGTCCTTATACAGCCTTACGTGCAAGAAAAGACTAGTGGTCTTTGTTATTATCCTTCAAAATACATAAAAAATCCTTCGCTCAATACCGACACTATTACAAAAGATTCCTCTAAGCCAACTTTGACAATAGTGCATCCTAAATTGACAGAAACTAGTGGTCTTGATTTTTATCCTTTGAAAGAAATAGAGAAGACCTCACTTAACATTAATGTCATCATGCAAAAAAATTACACTTCAAATTCGATAGATTTTACACCTTTAAAGAAGAGAACAAAATATCGCAATCTAAAGAGTCTTGTGTAGGTATGACACCTTGTACTAAGCAAGAGATATCTTTGTTGCACAATAAATCAATATCTACCATCGATCAAGAGGGCATATTGTCGAGACTCCTCCAAGATCGTTTGATATCCTTCCTTCCAAGAACACAAAAGAAATTTTACTACAAGATTTTTTTTTTTGCATATCATAGATTTCATGGTCATGCTACTAATGAATGTAAGGATTTAAGTGATAAAATTCAACATCTTAAGGAGTGTGGTAATCTTCTTTGTGTTGAAGCATCTAATTCCTCTAATTGATATTTATTTTTACATGAGCATGTTTCTTGTCAATCATTTTGGCTCACCCTTATCTTGCACTAAGTGGGGGAAAGGGGTTAGGCAACCTTCTCCTCGTATGTCACTTATTGTTCTCTTCTAGCTAGTTGACTGGATTTCATGTATATATAAGAGAAATCTTGGGATGTGGATGACATACCTTAAGTTGGCTTGCATGTGATGTACTAAGTTATACATTTTGGGGGAAACCCCTTCCTTTCTCATGACGAAACTTATTGGAAAAATATGACTTGGCATAGGGCTTTTCAAGTAATCTCTCATGTATTCTTCTACTTGAAAGAAATTTCTCATAGTAATGGTGTTAGCAACCGATTTAAATTAGGGGCATACATCGACACTCATGTTTCATTGTGCAATTTTTTTTCCTCTTATGATGCATCCTTTTCTTGGTGGTTTCATTGTGTTTGATTTCCTCTAATAGTGTGATATCTCTTTGATTAATATGTAGTTTCTACATTAAACTATGTATTAGTTCTTTAGATTAATACACAGTTTAATCCAAAAACTACATATTAATGACATGGAATATGGAAATCTAATGTCTTTGATCTCTTTGATTTTTCCTCTCTTGGGGACATTAAGCATAATGTTCCCTAAGACGAGACCTTACATTTTTCCTCTCTTGGAGACATTAAGAACAATGTTCCCTAAGATGGGACCTTGCACAAACTAACCAAAATCTCTTCGAACATCCCTCTTTCTTGTTGTGTTGCATTTTTGTACCTTATTAAATTCATGGTGGTATGGATTTGATATGGTTCCTTGAGGTTTTCCTAGTGGACAACTAGCTTCACTAGCCCTTGTGAGCATACATTTTTTTTGTCCTTATCATAGGCATGGGGGCATGAATTTTATACGGATCTGTTGGGGCTCACCTAGTGGACAACTAGCTTAACTAGCATTTGTGAGTATGCATTTGGTCTACATAGTGGACAACTCATTCCACTTTAAACCATTTTTTAGAAAAACAACCTAGACTCAATCTACAATGCATTGGATGCATTTTATTTTATTTCTTCTTTCTTTTTCTATTTTTGATGGTGTATGTTGGCGATCTTGTTATGACTTCATATATCATCTACAATTGTGTTATTTTGTGTCTATGTTGGTTTGTCATAGGATCTTGATCTTGGGGGCTTGGATACCCTCTTGGTTATTATCATCCTATCTTACTAGAATTTGTACATTTTAACCCCTCTTGATTGTGTGGTAGACTACTTTAGCATGAGTTTGAAAAAAGTTCATCCTCTCACTATAGTGGGAGCTAAATGTAGTGTAGAAAAATGCATACCCTTGAATTTTCACACTTTTTTGGGCCTACCTTTCTTTGTTTATCCTTATTTATACCTTAATTGGTCTTATTTTTTATCCCCAAGCCTAATAGATTATATCTTTTTATGGCTAATCCCAACAAACATCAAAGGATAAGTGATAATTTAATGATTCCGGCTATGTGTCCTTGATTTTTGGATTGGGACTAAGAAGACAAATAGGGAAATAATTTCCTCCAAAGGTCTTGGGAACCTCTTTTCAAAAGAACCTTCAAAGGCATCCTTTTTGGAGTCTGTGCCCTGAGTTTCAAGCGTTAAAACTAAGATGCCACCTAGGGCATCTTAATCCCCCTTATTTATTTTCAATATTTAATTTCAAATCTTGGTGGGATTTAGCCTCCTTTATTTAATGAATTCATATGTCAGCTTGTGGTGTAATTTTGATATATTAAGCATGGATAAGTATAAATACAAGGTTTTAAAACTCATTTTCATCCTAAGCATTCATGAGATCAACCTAAGACTTTTTTGAAAACATTCATAATAGTAAATAGGAGTTCACAAGAGCATTCAAGAGAAATTAATCAAGCATTTGGAGTCATCCTCAAGATTCAAGCATCATTCTTGCATCATGTGTGTTTTTGAGCTAACATTTCTGATGTAGGGTTTTGATTTAAGAAAGCAATTCAAGTCAAGATCTATCAAGCATTCATCCAATTCAACATCTAAATTCAAGATAGCCACTTCACAGAAGTTTCCATATTTCATAACAAGGATTTGGTGAGTTACAACATAGCACTTTGTTCATTCATAATTTCCCTTCATTATTCCATTTCATTCCAAGGTTTAATTACCGACAAGGGGTTTGACCAAGGAAAACCCCCCTTTTCTAACAAATCAACAAGTTTTTCCTCTATTGCATGTTTTTGTTTGTAGATTTAGGTTGAAGAATTGAAGATCATATAAAGTGAAAATTTGTAAAGTTACATTGCAAAGTTGTCATCTTCATGGAAAGTCACCTACAAGCCAAATCCAGAAGTTTCTAGACCAAAGATTTGAGAAGAAGGAAGTGCAAATATTGGATCTTAGGATCACATTCTGAAATTGCAAAAAATTAGATAAGGACTAAGAAGATAGTAAGGGAATCTTAGTCCTCCTAGACGTATTTTGTAGAGATTATTTCAGATTTTGTTCCAACATTCAAAGATTTAGTGTTTGCATCAAAAAATAGTGGGACTAAGAAGACAATAAGGGAATCTTTGTCCTTAGCATATTTTGACAACATTTTTGTATTTTTTAGAATCCTTATTGCATTCCTAGACTTACTCGATACATACATCCTAACTTGCAGTTACTTAATTTTGTCATTTGCACTCATTATTTGGCTTGCATTACTAGGTTTTGTGAGTTGAATGTTAGGTTGTCATTTCCAAGCTTTTTCTTGGTGGTGATCCCTTTGAAGCCCAAGTAATCTTCCTAGGTCTCCCTTGTTGAGAATTGAATCACCTTTATGTTGATAGTCAATCCAATTTGAAATCCTAGGTTTCCTTGAATGAACGATCCTTCACAACAAAAAGGAAAATATAAAGGATTAGGGTTTCCTTTCTTGCATTGTGAGCCCCTTTTCCTTTCATCACATTTTCCCCATGTTTAAATTTTATAAGATTTTGTCTATGGTTTTTTTAGTACTAAATATGATAAATATGTGTCTCTACTACTTAGCTTCCAAGTGATTTTGAGAAAATTTGATAAAAAGAGGAAACAACCTGCTGCAGAATTGTTCTAAATTACAAAGAGATGTTTTGGTTTTGCTCCACATTGCTTCTAGATTGAAGATCTTCTTATGCAATTCGGATATTTTTGTGAGATGTGTTCAAAGGTGCTATATTCAAGAGATGGTATTTTCGTTTGTTGTATAGAAAAAATTGTGTTCACTAGTGTGTGACTATGCATTGTAGAGGTGTCTAGGAGAAATATTTTTGCTTTGCATTTCTCCATAGTTATGCTTCAAGTCTTGTGACTCTAAATTTATGTTAATGGTACTAGTAGTTTACCTTAGTCAATAGAATTTTAGGTTATGTGATTTGGAATATATTTTTTCAAGTAATAGTGTATGATAGAGTAATCTAAATGTATTGGGTTTTTGCATTCTTTAGGTGGAAGTTGTTGTGAAGGAGTCTATTGGATTTAAGGACTAGATCATGTTTAAATGTGATGTATTGTTTGCAAGTCTTCTTTGGGTTTGTGGAAGTGTGTACTTAAAATTTTAATGGTTTTTGTATAGGTAATGATCAACCTAGTGTTTACACTACATGCAAAGGATAAATATTGTTTGTGGTAGTGTGTGGTTGAGTATCATTTTTCATTTGGGTCCTAATTAAAGTTTTATGTGGTCCACATTGAATTCTATCCACCACGGAAGTGTTTTGGCACTGACCTAATTTGAATTTGCAGATTTGAGGTGCATTCTTGACCTTTGAAAGGGTTTCAAGGTTGATGATGGTATAAGTATGAGTTGAATTGTTGAAGGTTAAGAAATACGAAAGTGTGAAGTATGTGATGCAAATGATGAAAATTTTAGAGTTATAAGGTTTAAAATTAAGTAGAGAAGTGCAAACTTTCAAGTATTGGATTACCAGATGTAGTGAGAAGAAGGTGTTTTCAACCATTCAAATAGAATTTTAAGGTGTTGGAGCTATTGTGGTGGAATTTATTTTGCGTTGAGATCATGTTCTCTATGTAACATTTCTTCTCTATATTCGTTTTCTATTCCGGTACTGAGCCTTGGATGTGAGTTTTTTCAAGGAAGTGTGCCCCTTCTGGTAGTGAGCCTTTGCAAATATTTTTTAAATTACCTATATTGTGAGCTAATCCTCACCATGGTTTTCCATCCTTAGGTTTTCCATGTAAATATGGTGTACTCTTGTGCATGGTGTCAAAATTATTTAAGTTTTTTTTATTTACTTTTCAGGTTAAATTTTCATAATAGATTAAAAAATTTAGTGAATGCATGTGGATTTGAATGCTAATGACGGTTTTGATGTTTTGATAAGATAAAAATGATTCACCCCTCCTCTTATTTGTCATGTTCATTCAATAATTGGTATTAGAGAAAGGTTCCTTGGAGAAAATAATAACCACTTGATGTAGATCTAAGATGGTGAACAACAAGGATATCCCTATGTTTAATGGTACAAACAATGGATTCATGAAGACAAAGATGGAAGGATATCTAGTTTTTCCTTGGATATGATGTATGGTAGTCAATGAATAATTAATATACCATACCTACAAATGGACCCAGCACAATTTATGAGATCAAGACCTATGAAATAAATGGTAAAGAAAGGTTTGTTCTCTTGAATAGTCTTGCAAATTTTGAATTAGTGAAAGTTATAGATCTAAAAACTACTAAAGTAATTTGGGATAAGTTGGAAATTATTTATGAAGGAGATATTATGGTCAAATAAACTAAGATGCAGAACTTGAAAACCAAATTTGAGAACTTGAGGATGTCTGAAGATGAAAACATTACAAGCTATATGCAGAGGGTAGATGAAGTGGTGAGCTCCACTAGAGGTCTTGGAGGAAAGGTCAAATAACCTAAAGTGGTAAATAAAATTCTTAGAAACCTTACTAAAAGCTTATAGATATAAATTTGTTGCTATTGAAGAATCTCAAAATATAGATCAGTATTCTAGAGATCAATTGTATGGCTCTTTAACTACATTTGATATGAGAGAGTTTGGTACTAACAATGACACAAAAATTGAGACTACTTTTAAGACTATAAAATCAAAGAAGACTAAAGAACCATATCAGGAAGATATTGATGATGTGGAGGGTATATTTTTAGAAGGATGAGAAGGAAAACTGCTAAGTACAAAGGTAAATTACCTTTCAAATGTTTCATTTGTGGATAAATAGGTCACTATGCTTAAGATGTTTAAATAGAGTTGTGAATGAAAAAAACAAGGAGAAAACAAGTAATAAATTTAAGAAAATATATTATGTTAGAGAAGATACAAATATTTATGATGATGAATCTGATTATGGAGATGTTGATTATGATGAATTCTTGCTCATGGCTTTAAAATATGAATCTATTTATGCTAACTCTAAAAGATGTGTGAAGGAAATTGCTCCAGAGAGAAGGGATAAGATTGAAGGTACTTAAATGGTATCTTCTTCTCATGTTACATAGGATAAGAAATATTGGATCATTGATAATGGCTACTCAAATTATATGACTAGAGATAAGAGATATAATCTCATGTTTCAAGATGATGGTTGTGAGATCACAAAAGGGCCTGAAACTATAATTGCTACTGGAAAAAGGAAGATGGAAATGTTTATCAAATTAAGGGTGTTGATGGTCATTGTTTCATGACTCAAATTAATGAAATCTAGTTATGACACATGAGGATGTGTCACATAAATTTTGATAACTTAGTTAGAATAAGTTCAGTACAAGCAGTAAGATATTTTCCAAGGGTTATAAAGCCTATCAATATTGTCTACAAGGAGTGTCATATTGGAAAGAAAATAAGAAGTTTGAAGGGTAAACAATAGTCTTCTATTGGATTATTGGAATTGGTTTATACAAACTTTTATAGTCCAACATGAGTGAGAAGTCTTCAAGGTGACAAGTATTTCATTATTTTTATTGATGATTATTCTAGAATGATATGGGTTACTTTTCTTAGAGAAAAATATGAACCCCTAGATTGATTCAAAGTATTTCATGTTATCGTTGAGAATGAGATAGATTTTAAGATCAAATATTTGAGGTTTGATAGAGGTGGAGAGTTCACCTCCAATTAATTTAACATGTTTTGTGACAATCATGGGATAAAGAGGCACTTGTTTTCCCCTAGAACTCCTTAGCAAAATGGAGTGGTTGAAACAAAAAAATGACTATTCAATAATTTTTAAGGACTATGATGAAATAATCTAACCTAATAGAGGTCTATTGGAGAGAAGCAATTCATATTACTATTTAAATACTTAACAAAGTTCAAGAAAAATAAAAAAACATAAAGACTCCCTATGAGTTGTGGTATGGAAGGATCCCTACTGTCAAGTGCTTTAGAGTGTTTGGAAGAAAATGTTGAATTAGGAGAGATGATGAAAACTTAGGAAATTTTGATGCAAGGTCTGATGAAGGTATCTTGGATATTCAACTAAAATAAAAGCCTATTGGTGCTACAATAAAAGACCGAGAAAGATTGTTGAGAGTGCAAATGTCAAAGTTGATGAAGATTTGTAGAATCTAGTGGTGATAGATGGATATGAATAAGATAAACATGCTTACATAGAAGAAGAAGAAAAATATAAGGAACACGAAGTAGAGGATGAAGAGGAAGAAGCTCTAGAAAAGACCCCTCAAACCCCTATGTATGTGAAGAGAAATCATTTCAAATAATAGATCATTGGATACAAAAGAAAAGGTTTGTTGACAAGAAGGAAAGATGTTGAAGAAGAGGTAAAAAAAATTCTACTTTCTAAAGTTGAACCTAAAATAGTAATTGCAGAAAACAAAAATGAAAATTGGATGAATGAAATGAAAGAATAATTTATGTAGATTGAAAATAATTAGTCTTGGGAACTTGTCCCAAGACAAAAAACAAACACATGGATCTAAGTGGGTGTTAAAAAAAAATGAATGAGAATGGAGAAGTGGTAAGAAAAAAGGCAAGGCTTGTGTGTAAGGGCTACTCACAAGTTAAAGGAATAGACATTGAGGAGACATTTTCTCTAGTAGCTAGAATGGAAGAAATTAGGATGTTTTTTTCATTTGCATCACATAGGGAATTTAAAGTTTATCAGATGGATGTGAAGTTTTCTTTCTTGAATGGAGAGTTGGTAGAGGAAGTATACATGGAAAAACCAAAATGATTTCAGTTATCAGATAAACCTAATATGGTCTGCATATTGAAGAAGTCACTGTGGATTGAAGAAAGCTCCTAGAGCTTGGTATGCAAGGCTGGATAAGTATTTGATACAACAATTTTTCAGTAAAGGTACCATAGATAGTAATATTTACTTTAAGGTTGAAAAATATCAAATCTTGATTGTAGTTGTGTATGTTGATGATATAGTTTTTGGAGGAAATGAAGCTATGTGTAAGAAGTTTACAGAAGAGATACAAATAAAGTTTGAGATGTCTATATTTAGGGAGATGAATTTCTTCCTTGGGTCAAGAATCAATCAAATAGATAAGGGCATATTCATTTCACAGTCAAAGAATGCAAAAGAATTATTGAACAAGTTTGGAATGGAAGACTCTAAATCGATATGTACTCCTATGGTTACTGGATGCAAATTGAGAAAGAATGATGAATCCCCTAAGGCTGATCAGGGCAAGTACAAATCAATGATTGGTGGATTATTCTATCTAACTACTACTAGACAAGATATCATGCATGCAATTTGTCTTATGGCTATATTTCAAGAAATCTTAGAGTCACATATTATAGTAGTGAAGAGGATATTTATACACCTAAAGGGCACTCTGAATCATGGTTTGTAGAATCCAAAATATACTAACTTCACTTTTAGTGCTTACACAGAAGCAAATTGGGTTGGTTGTGTGGATGATACAAAAAACACAATTGGTGGTGTATTATTTCTTGGATGTAGATTGGTGTCATGACTAAGTAAGAAATAATATTTAGTTTCTTTTCCTACTGTAGAGGTTGAGTACATTGTAGCAACATATTGTTGCACACAAGTGTTATGGATGAGGCAAACATTGAAGGATATCAGACTGGTGTATGATGAGCCTATTCCTATATTTTGTGAAAATACAAGTGCAATACACATTTCAAAGAATTCGGTGAGGCATTCAAGGATAAAACATATTTCAATCATATATCAATTTATAAGAGATAAATTTGTGGAGAATGAAGTGATCCTTGAATATGTTCCTACAAAGGATCACATTGTTGACATATTCACTAAGAATATTCTTAAGTATACTTTTGAGTATCTTTGGGGAAGCTCGGGGTTATTGCTCCTCCTTTGAGCTAGATGAATAAGAAGATGGATTATTCTAGTGGATCTCAATATCTATGCCTTACTTTGAACTGATGTTGGTGGCTACCTCTAAGGGGGGAGTAGGTAGTGGTATTGTAGATTGTTACAGATTGGTATGTGCTTCTAAAGGGAAGTATTCATAAAGTAATGGAAAAATATTGAAGAGTAGTTGTGTAATTTCAAAGGGGAAGAATAATGAAAAACATCTTATCCTTTATCATTGATGTTAAAGGGGAAGAGAGAATCAAGTAAAAAAGAGAAATTTATTAGGGGGAGAGAGTATTGTGTAAAAAATTCATAAAAAAAGAGGGAGAGAAAAAAAATCTAAAGAAAGAGAGAAACATGTGAAAGAGAAATTTATTTGAAGAAAGAATCGTGTAAGGGGGAGAGTGAGTAAAGAGAAAAGAAAAAAAAGGTATGTTCAGAGCTATTGTGTTTTTGATGTTTTTTCACATCATGTATTGCCATCAATGAAAAAGGGAGAGATTGTTACAAGTATTTGTAGATTGGTGCTGTCATTAATGTCAAAAATCTCATGTTGGCATTGATGTCAAATGTATGTGTTGAGGAAGATTGTTGTTGAAGCTGAACAATTGGTGTTGTATGTGCTTTGATTTATTGCTTTATGTTGTCATCAATTAAGCTACTAGTGTTAACCTCTGGTGTTACCTTGATAATATTCTATCTATGGTTTTGGTAGTGTATAAGATGATAAGGATGTGTCTGTGATGCTTTTCTTACAATTTCTTTTAAGAAAATTTAATAAAAAGAGGAAGTAGTGTGTTGTAGTATTGTTCTAAGTTACAGAGAGATGTTTTGTTTTTGCTCCATATTTCTTCTAGCTTAAAGATATACCTATGTGATTTAGATATGTTTGTGATAGGTGTTAGAAGGTGTTTTATTCAAGAGATTGTATGTTGGATCATTGTACAATAGAAGTTGTTTTCACCAGTGTATGACTATACATTGTAGAGGTATATGGAAGAAATGTTTTTACTCTATGTTATCTATAGTTATTCTTTAGGTCTTATGAATTTGAAGGTATGTTAATGCTGATAGTATCTTACCTTGGTCAAGAGGATTTGAGGTTTGGTGCTTTGGAAGATATTTTTTCCAATAATAGTGTATGGAAGAGTAATCTGAGTGTATCGGGTTTGTACATTCTTTAGGTGGAATTTTTTTTGAAGGTGTTTTTTGGATTTCAAAACTAGATCATGTTCAAGCATGGTGTGTGTTTTTCAATTAGTCTTTTAGTTTATGGAAGCATGTACTTCAAATTTTAATGGTGTTTGCATGGGTAATGACTGACCTAGTGTTTACACTACATGTGAAATAAAAATATTATTTTTGGTAGTGTTGTTGATTTGGGTCCCAATTAATTTTTTATGTAGTCTACATTCACTTCTATCCACCACAAAAGTATTTTAGCTCCGACCTAATTTGAATTTGCACATTTGAGGTACATTTTCAACCTTAGAAATGGTTTCAAGGCTGAGGATGGTATAAGTATGAGTTTAATTGTTGAAGGAGGTTAAGAAAGATGAAAGTGAAAAGTGTGGTTAATGATGAAAATTGTAGAGTTATAAGGTGAACAATTAAGCAGAGCAGTGTGAAATTTCAAGTGTTGGATTAACAAATGAAGTGGGAAGAAGGTGTATGCAATCATTCAAACAAACTATAAAGGTTTTGGACCTATTGTGGCAGAATTTTTGTTGCATTGAGATCATGTTCTTTGTGTAACATTTCTTCTCTATCTTCTTTTTCTATTTTGATAGTAAGCCTTGGTTGTGAGCCTTTCAGGATAGTGTGCCCTTTTTGTTAGAAAGCCTTTGTAACTAGTTTTGTAATTACTTATATTGTGAGCTAATCCTCACCATGGTTTTTCCCTCCTTTGGTTTTCCACATAAATTTTGTGTTCTCTTGCACATGGTGTTAAAGTTGTTTCAATTTTTGTTATTTACTTTTCATGTTAAATCTTCATAATAGATCAAGGGTTTAATAAATGCATGTGTATTTGAATGTTAATGAGCATTTTTATGTTTTAATAAGATACAATTGATTCACCCCCCATCTCATTTGTATTGTTCATTCAATAATATTCCCTTGAAATTAGATGCATTATTTAATTGTATTGTAGAACATGAGATGTTGGAGAAAACTACTACATTGTATACATCTGCAAATGACATCAATAAATATAAAATAGAAGAGGCGATTGTTAAAAGCATTGTTACTTTTGAGGTAAAAATGAAGAGTATTGAAGGCCAGTTGCTTGGATATTTGAGGAATTCATTGTATACAAGAAGAGAAGAGTAAATGAATGAAGATAAAATGTTGAAATCATTTACCTTAGAGAAAATTAGTGCTACCCTCTCAGAGGAAAATAAAGCTATACTAGCTCAAGTGTACAAAAAATAATTTAGTACCAGATAAAGGGTCACTAAACTAATTAGAATGGATAAAAGTGACATTGAGAGGTTAAAGAATGAGATCATTGAGAATATTGCCAACCTAGAAAATGAAATGGTTTTAAACCCAGACAGTGAAGAGGAAGTGCATGATGATATGCATGTTCCAAAATTGAACGAAGTAGAATTTTTACAATATGAAGATTCTCAACATGAGCATGGAGTAGAAGAAGAGAATGTGTAGAATTATATCCTTCTATATGTGGAAGAGAATATTGTATAGAAAAATGTTTCTAATGATACTCCTTTGGCAGGAGGAAATATTGTTGAAGAAGAGAATTTTGAAGGATTGCAAAGGAGGATACACAAATAGGTAACATTATCCCTCCTCTGGATATAGAAAATAATTTAGAAGAGGTTGTACAAGGCAACCTAGAGACACATGAGAAAAAAAAATACAAAACATGTGCCTCTTCAGTTAATAATGAAATATTTGTTGTTGGTGAAAATAATAATAAATGAAAATTTGATATTTTATACAAGGAAAAGAAGGATGAAAATGTAGAGGATTGCATTGGTGACAAGGAAAATACATTGGAAGAGAAATAAAATAATGAGAATATGGTTGGAGAGTCCTCTATAACCTCTGAAGATTACCTAAAATAATTATTAAACATGAAACTCCAATTCCAACTTGTCATTTCTTCCTAAATACTATAAATACCAATGCAACAAAGACAAGTAGACATGGATACAATGTCTCACCTACAAAAATTATAGTTGGAAGATGCATTCCATGTCTCCACTAGAATATAAATTTGTAGACACATCAAAAGAACACATAGTTAATAGATGAAGTAGTGAAAGTATTGTAGGAGAGCGTATGTGTTGTAAGTATTGATAGCTCCTTATCTAGTGTACAAAATTTGAAGCTTTTGATTGATTCTTTTAAAGAATACTCTAGTGTAATTGAGGAAATTTTGGAGAAATAAGTAAGTAAGAAGATGAATGATAAGAGGTTGTTGGATATAATAGAGAGGTGTTCTACTGAACATAGTAAGTTTCAAAAAAACCTTAAGGAAATTCAAAGTTATGTTGATGAGGCCAAGGTGTTATTTCTATTTTGTATGAAGTGGCCCGGTTTAACCAAGAAAATTAAGAGTTAGATGGACTCCATTGAGTCCCTAGTTGGTAAGGATTTTGGTTTTTATGACCTAATGAATGATGCAGATGGATCCACTAGAGCAACTATTGAAAATTTGCATGAACAAATTTTGTAACAGTAGGAGCAAAGTGAAAAGATCATAGTGTATTTTGGAAAACTTAGAGAGTTGGTGAATGCAAAGTTCACACCTATTTCCATTGTTTTGATTGATGCAGAGAAATAAATAAAGTTAAATATGATACATAACACTCTAGATGAAGGGGAATAACTCCTCATGGATTTTGAGGCTAAAAATTGCATGCTTGGGCTGGAAAGGAATCATTGGGAAGATGGTAAGAAGGTTTTGGAAGGAAAACCTTACAAAATTTTAGGTGCTATACAATAATGTTTCATCTTCTTTTGGTTATTTTGTGTACATTTCCTTTCCTTTTATGCATTTCATACTTCATTGTACATATGAAAATGTTATAGGATAATTTTTTAGTTCCAATTTTACTCTGGTTTTGGCTAGATTTTTTTTTTTGGAGTTTGTTAGTCTCATGTATATATTGGTTAGGGGGGGTATATGTGTAATCTAGTGAAGAGTTCATTTCTAATGCAAAATAATTTGAAAATGGGGAGAAGAGAAGATAACAACAGTATATGTACACATTCCCTTTGCCCTTGATGACAAAGGGAGAGAATATTTGAGATAATTCACATGTTTCCTATTGGATGTTGTGGTTGCATTTATGATATGTGGTTGTCATTGATATCAGCACTATTATAATTTGTGACTCTGAAGGCTGTATATGTCAAGGATATTGAGAAAATTGTAATAAATATATTGTAGGTAGTTTGTGATGTTGTAAAGATCCAAGTGGTGATAAGTTTTGTACGTTGAGTTTCATTTGTCACACATTAAAGGGTTTGTTTCTGAGCTTATCTAGTATGTTGTCTGAAATTTTCAGTGGTACACATCAAGAATTGAGAAAGTTATAAAGTTTTGTGTTCCTATAGTCACTCTATTACTTTAGCATGCGTTCTTGGAAGAAGAGGATGAAATTTTGGCAATTTCAGTTGTTGCACATCTTCTTGTGATGTTCATGGATGAGTCAAGATCATTCTCTATCCTTGCTATATGTTAACATTATTTTGTGTGATCATGATATGAGATTTTTTTGATGTGTTCTTGAGTTTTCATGTTCTTGGTCGACATGATGGTGGTAGCATGTTGTGGATCCGCATAGATTAATATTTTATTGTTTGACATGTTTGAGGATATTGAATTAGGTCCTCACTATGTTTTGACCAACTTAGGTTGGTGCGCATTAAGATTTGTTCATGTATTAAGGCCAACAGTTGTAATTTATTCCTTATTCTTGGCCAACAAAGTTGTTGATGTAAATACGTGTAGTGGATATATAAGAGTGATTGTCTCTTCATTGTAAATGTATGCTCAGTGTATGTATGTGAGATAAATGTGTGAATAAAGATCAAATAATTTGGAATCAGAGAAGAGTGTGAAAGAGATTGAGCAGAGTGTGGAAGATTTTGAGCAGACTATGTAGAAGTTTTTATGTGCCTAACCAAAACTATAATTAGGCTTTTGTAGAAGCTAATTTCTTAGTTCAACCTCATCAAATGGATTTAATATGATTATACTATTTAAGATAGTGAGCCTTCCCTTGAGAAGTGAGCTCTAGGAAGTGTGCCTGAATGCATGTGCATTCCCTATTTATTTCTTTCATTATACTTCTAACAAGGTATAATCTTGTGGACTAACATCCATAATGGTTTTTCCCTTAACAAGGTTTCCACGTATAAAATCTTGGTGTTTAGCTGTCTCTAATGTGTTATTGGTTTATGATTTCACTTTTAATTATCAAATATGAGATTAAAGGTTGACTAATGTTGAATAAGTGTTAGTTTTGTAACAACCAATTCACCCCCCCTCTCAGTTGTCTATTATTGTTTTACCAATAATTGGTATTAGAGTGAGTTCCTCTAAAGGGAAAGCTTAATAGCTTGAGGTGATCTGAGATGACATATTACAAGAATAATAGTCCTAGATCTGATGGAGAAAAATACTCTTTGTGTAAAATCAAAATGGAATGTCATTTGAAGTGTATTGGTGAGCCTTTCTAGAAGATTACAAAGAATGCATGTACTATTCCTCAGAATGGTCCCTCTACTGCGGATGTAATCAAAAAATATGAAACAAATACCAAGGCTATTGAAGCATTGTTGAGTGCTTTGAAAGATTCAGAGATGAAAAATGTGATAGGTCTGAAGACTACACATGAGATCTGGAAAAAGTTGGAAACATTGTATGAAGGAGATGCACTAGTGAAAGTTGCTAAGATAAAAATTCTAAAAGGAAAGTGGGAGGAAATGAAATTGAGTGAAGATGAGAACATCCTCTCTTTCTCTCGAAAGATAAATCAATTGGTGATGAGTATTAGATGTGTCGGTGGAGTCTTGGATGAAGAAGAGATTGTGGCTAAAATACTTAGATCTGTGCCTCCCTCCTACAAAAATAATGCTCATGCTATTGATGAACTCAAGATAGTGACAAATGTGACAAGAGACATGTTGATTGGAAAAATTGCTGCCTTTGAGTTAAGTGAAAGAGACATGTTGATTTGAAAAATTGCTGCCTTTGAGTTAAGTGAATTTGGTGAGTCTACTCCTAAGAACGAATTTGAGTTCAAGGCTACTGTATCCAGGAAAAGCAAGCAGAGATATGATCTTGGAGAGAGTTCCAAAAATAAATTCAAGTATGAATATGAGATGAAATAGATTGAAGATGAAGAAAAATAATTAAAAGAGATAGAAGAATTGATTGTGAAAAGAGAAGCCAAAGGTCATGTTAAGTACAAAGGAATTTTACCTATTAAGTGTTTTTCTTGCAGTAAAATAGGTCATTTTGCATCAAGGTGTCCTAAAAGAATGTCCAAGTATAAGCTTGATAAGACTATATTTCAAAAGAAATGCTATTATGTTGAAGAAGGTGTTACTGATGATGAATCTGATAAAGAAACTAGAAATGAAGATGAATGGGTATTCATTGCTATCAAAGAGAATGGTTAGGTGTTCACTAAATATACTAGTAATGTGAATGTTGAGAAGGATTTTGAAGAAAAATTGAAGAAAAGGATGAGTGGGTGATTGACAACGGATGTTCACATCATATGACTAGTGACAAAATAAATTTTGTAAGCTTGGAAAAATATGATGGTGGTGTTGTAATATTTGGAGACAACACTTCTAGTGTGATTTGTGGCAGAGGCACTATTTATTTTTGTGGTAAACACAATACTGATGATGTTATTTATGTAGAAGGTTTAAAGCATAACTTGTTGAGTGTTGGACAAATGGTAGACAAGGGTTACAATCTTTAGTTCAAGGATGGTAAGTGTAGAATAAGGGGAAGTTTTGGAAATGTGATTGCTTCAGGTAAAAAAAAGAGGTAATATTTTTCACTTGAGTGCTGCTAGTGAAAGTTGTTTAATTACTCAAGTTGATGTGAGCTGGTTATGGAATAGGAGGTTGTGTCATGTGAAATTTGATAACATTGTCAAGATCAGATCTACTCAAGCAATCAGAGATCTTCCTAAGTTAGTGAAGCCTGCTAACACTATGTGCAAGGAATGTCAGATAGGAAACCAAACTAGAAATTATTTCTAAAGCAAAGAGTATAACTCAAATGGAGTACTGGACTTGATACATACTAACTTATATGGTCCATCCTGAATAAAAAGTCTTCAAGGTGAATGGTACTTTATGTTTCTTACTGATGATTACTCTAGAATGATATGGGTTGCTTTCTTAAGAGAAAAACATGAAGCATTAGAAAAGTTCAAAAGCTTCAAAGCTATGGCAGAGAATGAGATAGGCCAAAAGATAAAATTCTTAAGGTTAGATAGAGGTGGTGAAATCACTTCTTAGGAATTCAATTCTTTCTATGAAGAGCATGGAATCCAAACAAAACTATTTGCTCCCCGCACCCCTCAACAAAATAGAGTTGTTGAAAGAAAGAACATAACCATTCTAGACACTGCTAGAACCATGATGTTGGAAGAAAATGTTGTTAATTTCTACTGGAGAGAAGCTGTAAGTATAGTTATGTATACCATTAATCGGGGGAATGTCAATAGTAATTCTAGTAAGACCTCTTTTGACCTATGGTTTGGTTATAAGCCTATTGTCAAGTATTTCAAAAAAATTGGAAGCAAATTCTACATCAAGAGAGATGATGATATAGACAAGTTTCATTCTAGAAGTGATGAAGGAATCTTTCTTGGTTACTCTACTAAGAGCAAAGCTTACTGGTGCTTTAATAAAAGGCTGAAGAAAATGGTTGAAACTACAAATGTCAAGGTTGATGAAGATATTGAAAAACCATCCAGATGTAGTGGATATGATTCAAATGACCAACATGATAGTACCAACAATGGAAATAATGTTCAGACACATAATCAACTTTAAATTGTTCTGGTAAACCAAGAGAATCAAAAAGAAGTGTAGAAGAAAGAACACAAGAACAAGAAGTCAAAGAAAATCCTAAAACTCCCAAGTATGTAAGGTGAAATAATTTTGATAGTCAAATCATAGGAGATAAGAGAAAAGGTGTGCAAACTAGAAGAATAATTTTAGAAGAGTATTGTCTAATTTCGAAAACTGAGCCCAACAGTATCGATGAAGCATGCAAAGATGAATATTGGATGGAAGCCATGAAAAAAGAACTAATGCAGATAGAGAAAAATGATACATGGGATCTTTTTCCTAGTCCTTAGAACAAAAATGTGATTGGAACCAAATGGGTGTTTTAGAATAAGTTGAATGAACAAGGTGAAGTGGTAAAAAAAAAGAAAGACTAGTTTGCAAAGGGTACTCATAGATGGAAGGTATTGATTTTGAAGAAAATTTTGCCCCTGTTGCTAGAATTGAAGTTGTAAGATTATTTATTGATTATGCTACTTTAAAGAATTACAAAGTATATTAGATGGATGTAAATTTAACATTTCTAAATGGTGAGCTAGAAGAAGTCTATGTTGAGCAACCAGATGGATTTCAACTGAATGAAAAAGAAAACATGGTATTTTGATTGAAGAAAGATCTATATGAACTCAAGCAAGCTCCTAGAGAGTTGTATGCTAGATTGGATAAATACTTGTTGAAGCTTGGATTCAATAAATTTACTACTAATAACAATATTTATTTCAAGTTGGATCAGAATAAAGAGTTGATCATTGAAGTCTTTGTTAATGACATTATTTTTGAAGGTGATGGTGATTTGTGTATGAAGTTTGTTGATGAAATGAAAAGTGAGTTTGAAATATCAATGATTGGAGAATTGAAATTATTTTTAGTATTAAAAATCAATCAGTTAGAAGATGGAATCTTTACATCCTAGTCCAAATATGTAAAAGAGTTACTAAAAACATTTGGCATGGAAGACTCAAATCCAACTGGTACACCTATGGTAACCAGATGCAAACTTACATAAAATGATGATTATCCTAAAGAAAATAAAATGAGATATACTTTAATCATTGGTGGATTAATATATTTGACTCGGACTAGGCCAAATATAATGAATGTTGTATGCATGATTGCTAGATATCATGCTGATCCTAAAGAGTCTCATGTGACTACTATGAAAAGAATCTTCAGATACCTGAAAGGGATAGTTGATCTTGGTCTTTGGTATCCTAAGGATGAAGATCTTATCCTAAGAAATTTCACTAATGATGATTGGGTAGGAGATGTGGATAATAGGAAGAGTACCAGTGGTGGTGCATTCTTCCTAGGGAATAAGTTGGTATCTTGGCAAAGAAAAAAATTGAATTCTATTTCATTATCTACTGCTAAGGAAGAATATATTGCTGCTACAAACAATTGTACTGAAGTATTGTGGATAAATCAAATGTTGAGAGATGTTAGAATTGAGTATGAAGAACCCATTGCAATATTTTGTGACAATTCAAGTGTCATAACCATTTCTAAGAATCCAGTGTTGCATTCAAAGACAAAGCATATATCTATCAAATATCACTTCTTGCGAGATAAATTAAGTGAAAGAATTTATACTAGAGTACATACCTACCAATGAGAAAATTGGAGAAATATTTACTAAGCCATTGCCTAAGGATAATTTTGAGTACCTCAGAGGCAAGTTAGGGGTGATTTTCCATCTTGATCAGAACTAAGTGATGTAGATCTTTGCATCAAGACATGAACTCATAGCCATATCTTATTCTAGATTGATGTTGTGGTTGTTGCTACTCAGGGGGAGTAGTTATATGTGCTAAATATGAGAATTAGAGCATGTGTAACTTTTCCATTAATGTCAAAGGGGGAGAACAACATTGTGAAAAACTCTTGAAGTAAGGGGAAGAAGATTCAAGAAAGGAGAGAAGAAATATGAGAGGAGAACTATAGATCAAAGGGAGACAAGTATGTGAGCAACTAGTTGTGTTGATGGTATTATTTTTCACATCATTTTTTTCCATCAATGCCAAAGCACTAACTCATTCGACCCCAATTTCTGATGAAACCTTCCGACGAAAGCTATATAATCAGATGTATTGTTGGGAACTTGTGTGAATTTTCATTTTTGTTAATTTTTATCCCCGACGTTCATCAAAATTTTGATGAACCTTTGTTTCATCTACGTTTCGATGAATATCTTTTGCCGAAATTGTGACGGACCTGCAAAGTTTAATTGTGGCGGGCATAAATTGAAATGAGCTCGACTATTTATTGTGACAGTGTTTTGCTCGACAGTTTTCTTGGGGGAAAATCAGAAGAAACTCAAGAAGATATCGCCAGGTTGAGGGTAGTCATTGTCTTTTTCTAGAATTCATTTGTGAAGTCAAATTTGTACTTCTAGGTTTGAAAATCATATTTTAAAGCAACATCTTATCAAATTTCATTTTTAGTCTTGTGCATTTTTATAATTTCATTTCCAGATTTTAGACCTGGCTTCACAAATTATTTATAAGGGAATTGTTTATAAATGATGGAAAATTCTTGATGGATTTGAACAAAGATTATATTTGCAAGGTTTCAATTTTAACCCTAATGATCAATTTGCAATAGATTTGGAAGCCATAGCTAGATAATATCAAAGGTGTTGGTTATTTTTTACTGTAACCAAGTTTATCTTCTAGACACATAGCATATAAAATCTCAGATAATACTACCTTACAATACCATCAATCTATATTCTAACCCAATACTACTTATCAAATCCTTTTATGAACATAGTCACCTATAATCTCACTTAAGCATTTTAATTAATTCCTTGAATTAAAGCCAAGGTGAGAATTGCACACACCATAACAGTGAGATGAATAGAATAACCCTTGATCATTTTATTCAAGATAATAATATATTCATACAATGGAGATACATGACCTTGAAATGAGTAATTTTAATTCATATGCTAGTATTGTCTTGAAAATTAAGTACCTTTGAAACTAAAACCTACAACAGAATGACAACAAACCTAAGAATAGTATTTTCACTATAATATTAGGCTCTTTTCAAATTTGCTTTGCAACTTCAGTTAGACTCAACCTAAAGATATGTAACTTACTAACCCATATTTCTGGTCCTGAAATCCTTCGTATAGGGAAAATGAAGGAGCAACAAGCATCAAACTAGAAATACACCCATCACTGGTCACTTGGACCACCTTATGACATTTCAAAAATTGGTTACAATAGCTGAGTCTCTAGAGAATCTTCTTGTTCATCCCGTCCACTAGAGAATAACTGGTGCATTTGCCAAACTTTGAAATCTTGCACCAAAACTGCCACCAAGACAGCCAAAATTTGTTATAACCATAACCGCTGAGCTGTTAACTACTGGTTGTAGACTTTTTCCTATTCTTGTTCAGTTAAGTACTTTTCTACCCATCCTTGATATTCCTCATCCATTGGCCAATTAAAATTTACCACCTCATTTACCTTGGCATTGTAAGGTGTATACTTTACTGTTACTTGATTCGCCTTCCTTTCAAAAGATTCAAAAAATGTGCTAGTGTTAATGATTTTATCCATACTACTCATCAGCATGTCATAATCTGAGTCATCACAAATCAATTTGATTTGTGCATTGATGATTTCATCTACCTTGTCCTGCCATTGCTGTAGTGATCTAACATTTCCTTGGGCATCTACAATATCTGGTAACAATGTGTCACTCCAGTCATCAAAACTCTTTACCAACTCTTTAATCCTCCTACTGAAATCATTAGGTAAGGCCTGGAAACCTTGTAGTGACTTCACAAAGTCTTGAGTGGGCCTTAATTGTTGAGGCCTATTAGCTGCATTTTGAGAATTTCATTTCCAGATTTTGTTGTGCAAGTTCAATATTATGATTTTAGGAGTCTAACAGTTGGAAATCATAGTAAAATTAGAATTTAATAATTTCTGGAATTAGCATTTGAAAGTGTTTTTTGGGGTCATTAACTTCAGACTATATTCTCTTTTGCAGGGGTGGTTGCATGCCAAATTTTTTTGGTGTAAAATATCATAATTATTATATTTTGTTACCTGTGTATGATTAAAAATTATTGGAGTGTGAGTTTGATATTTTTTGAAGATCTAAATATTCAAGCTTGGTAAAGAAAAATCATGTTAGATAATATTAGTCTAGAACAAAATGAAAAGACTGTTGCTAGATTGTAGGCTATATTGAAAAGAAAGGGTGATGGGAAATGTTATTGTCCTTGCAATAATTGCAAGGGCTTAAAGATGAGAAGACTTTTAATCACAACAACTGAGAAACATTGTAGGAAGCATGGTCACATTGAAGGGGGGCATGATTATCGTCCATTGGTAAATTGTTCAGTATGTGTTTATATTGATTGAATTTGTAAATGTTTATATTGTTTTAACATTTGATATATATAAAAAATCACTTGATCATGATCATGGTTTATTTGTGTCTATCATTATTATAAAGGTGGGGTGCCCTAGGGTACATGATATGAATTATCACGGCCTGAAGAATGTGGTTTTGCAAGTAGAGGAATATGGAGCTATGAATATTGAAGATGAAGTTAATGATCCTATGGAAGAAGATGATCATGCACCAGAAAACACAATTGAAGATAATGGTACAAATACATTGATCCATGACACATGTAGTGGCACATCTGATCATGTTGATCAAGATGACTTTGATGATGTTCACGATTTACCTATACTTGAGAAGGCATACGAGCCCCTTTATGAAGGCTCCCAAACAACTCTTCTCTCTATTGTATTGTTGTTGGTGAACTTGAAGGTTATGAATGGTTTATCCAACATAGCAATCTCACAGATGTTAAGGTATGTCATGTATGTCATATTTTTCATCTATTTTAATTGTTGTTAGTTCATCGCTAGTAAATAAAGGATGAAGTATGTACCATTAATATTCTTTATATTAAGAAATTATTTTTTGTTTTATATTGATTGGTGAAATTTTTTTACCACCATCAAATATTTTACCTCGCTCATACCGAGATTTATCTGGCATTATGAAAGATATTGGAATGGACTATCAAGAAATAGATGCATGTCCCAGTGATCATATTATATATCATAAACAACATGAATTTGCAACAGAATGTCAGAATGTCATATCAGTAGATATCAAACAGATCAACTAACAAAAAAGGTGCCTTGCAAGGTTCTTCGTTATATTCCCATTATTCCACGTATGCAAAAATTATTTAGGTGTGAAAGCTTAGCACAATTTATGGATTACCATGCACGTAATAGAAGTGGAGATGAGATTCTTCAAATGCCTATAGATGGTTCTGCATTTAGGGACATGGAGGAAAAATGGCCACACTTTAAAGAATAACCTTGTAATCTCAGGTTTTCATTGGCAACGAACGGTGTCAATCCATTTGGAGAGCTAAGATCTATTTACTCGGTGTGGCCTATTTTTGTTATCAATAATAAAATTCCTCCATGGATGTCAATAAAGAGGGAGCACATAATGCTGGCATTGATTGTTCCAAGTATTTGCTTACATCAATTTTCTTTAACGTAGTATCATCTCATTTGTCTTATTTGTTGCATAATGACTTATATGTTTTTTCATTTAATAGTCATGTACATGAATTTATATATATTGCAGTAAAATGGTTATAATAATTATGTAATGTTTATATTCATTCAACTAGGTAAGTACCAAGTTAAAGATATGAATGTATATATTGAGCCTCTTATCGATGAGTTACTAAATTTATGGAATGGCGTCACTATGTATGATGTATCTAGACCAATAGGATAAAGACAATTTCAATTCCATGCAATGCTTGCATGGACAATTCATGATGCCCTAGGGCTAACACATTTTTCTAGTATGTTATAACGTTTGACTGCATGACTTTAATGATATTTAATTTTATGAAGTAGATATCATGCATGTTTTTTAAGTAATATATTCATTATATATAATTATAAAAATTAAAATATTTAATCCAATTATATATGATTTGTAGGTATTCAAACAAAGGGAAAAGTTGCATGTCCAATTTGTGGTCCAAAGATGAAATCTCATCGTTCTACAAGTTTAGGAAAGGAGGAGTTTGATGCGTATAGGCACTTCCTCCACAAAAATCATAAGTATCGAACTACTGAAAAACATCTTTTCAATGGGAAAGAACAGACTACATCAAAACCACAAAGAATGACACCTCGCCTATGGAAGTTGGAATATAATAGAATTAATCGTCAAGGTTATACATCAGATAAAATTGTTTATCTATCATTTATGATATGTTTTGAATTTATATTTTTATATTGTGTTGTGTTTACTCATGCTGTAATTGACAATGATTGTCGTTGTTAATTTGTTTAACTTATATGCTTCATGAAGGTCATCAAGGCATTAATGGTCAGCTTCCATGGGCACTAAAAAGTTATCCTAGACAATTTAGTAGGTTGCCCTACTATGAGCAGCTACAAATTATGCATTTTTTTGATATAATGCATATCGGAAAGAATATGATAGAAACGTTATGGAAAATATTGGATGGAAGGCATGACAATGAAAAAATTGTCAAAATTTGTAGTGACATTCAGGAAGCTAGTCATGCAATGAAAAATGTCATTCAATTAAATAGCGATGGAGACCAAATTAATATAAGTGCCCTTCCTTGGTTATTAACAGAGCAACAAAGCAATGCTATAAAACAAGTCATACGAAAAATTCGATTTCCCACTGGATTTGTTGTAAACATAAACAATATCATAACAAAGAAAGGTGAATTTGGGTCAAGGATGAAAATGCATGATTGGAATACCTTAATTAAGGTAATTATTTTGGTATATTATATATATATGTGTGTGTGTGTATACTACATGTACTTTTCAGTGTATTATGTTTACTACTTTTGGAAAAATATTAATGAAAAGATCATTTTATAATTATTGCAGTACATTCTACCTCTATCTCTCTCAAACAACTTTGACAACAATATCAAGCAAGTTATATATTATCTTGGAAAATACATGAGGTAAGCAGCGATATTTGTTCAATTTGTTGTATATTTTTGTTAAATCTCATTAATATATTTGTGCCTTGAATCACTTGTAGATGGTTGTCATCTAAAGCAATCCATAAAGAAGATATAAATTATTGGAAGAGAAAAATTCCTCGTCTAATGTGTGAAATGCAAAAGTGTCTACCTTCAACATTTTTCAATGCACAAAAACACTACCTCATACACCAAGTTGAGGAGATTGAATTGTGTGGACCTATACACACAAGGTCAATGTGGATGGTTGAGAGGCACTTGAAATTTTTGAAGGCTTTGGTTAGACAAAGAGCACATCCCGAGGGTTCTATGGTGGAGGGATACATGGTATACAAGACTATGGTGTACATTACTAAATATCTTCCTAATTTTGCAGCAAAGATCCATGTAGATCACATTTGGGATCCCAACTCCACTAAAAAATTCGAAGGGGAGTACCTGATGGGGAAAGGTAGATTGAGAAAAGTGCCAGGTAATTATAAGATGGTAATGGAGATTAATTAGAATAAATTTTACATTTGGTTTTTATGTATATTGTACTTATTTAATTATTAATATTTCAATATTCATCAATTATAAATTAAGGTCGTATACTGTGGTAATTAACTAATTATACGTCGTTTGTGAATTTCAATTTTATTTTATATAGTTGGTTAGGAGTAGGATGCACTACATTTGCACATCACAAACAATCTTGATTGGATGACGGTATGAATTGAATGATGTTGATAGGGAGGTTGGAGGGATTAATCACTGATCCCTACTCTAGGTCTTACCTTGGAAGACCCCTATTGTGTCTCACTTCACCACCTTAACCTATAGGACCTATTTCTAGTTTAGGTTCCCCTGGTTCTCCTTGCCAACCCAACTACCATCACATACTCTTCCAACCAAGTCAACCTTGGTGCTTTGTTTGCAATTCTTTCCTTAGCCCTTAATCCACCCTAAAGGATAACCTACTCCAAATACTAGATCTCAGCTTTGCAGGGGTGTGGAGATATTTCAAACAAGTTCAAACCATCACATTATCATTCTTGAGGGTCCACCTAACTTCATTTTCCCATCGCTTCCACCAAACACTCATTTAGGGTTAAAAAGGCTACTAGCCCTAGGAGCCCCAATTATCCCTCCTTCTCTGAGAAAACAAGATAGTACTCCAAAGTCTTCCAAAGAACACAAAATCTTTCTTTGGGGTTCCTTGTCCTCATGCCTACCACTTTAATATTTTAGTGGTCTTAACCCTCAAGTGTCCGTACACAGGTTGGACCTTCAATTTAGCAAATTTGGCCTTTTTGAGCCCTTTCCCTGACCACACAACAAACTGTCATGAGTTTATCTCACCAAATTGATTGATGAAGCTTCATCCTTCATGCCAATTCTTTGCAAGGCATTTGGTTGCCCTCTCCACACCGTGACTTGACAAGAAATGATCACCCCTACAAATCAAGTGCCATGTCTTCCCTAGCCGGACACAAACTAGCTCACCTGGGAGAAGACATCCATGGTGTTTTCTGAACTGTTAAAGACTCCTAATCCTACCATATATACAATCATGGAGTGTAGTCAAAATTCCCAAAGGGCCATACATTATGTATAGAGGGAATGTGATCTAAACCTCCATTTTCTACAAACAAACTGTCAGATCAGCAAATGGAAAGAAACCACTATCTTCAACAATGCTTGAACTAAACTAAAAGTCCAAATTTCTACCACACAGGGCTTTAAAAACAAATATACTACATCCTACTCATGCTACAAAATCAAATTCAATCCATTAAAGCTCTATTTTGAGCCAAAACCAGAAATTCACATTAAGAACCCACTGTTTTTACTTTGAATTTAAAATTCCAAATCAATGTAAAAGCTCCCAACCTCAATTCCATGCCGAGGTCACCCTTATATAGGGTCACTAAAGTAGTTAAACTTAGCCTTAACCCCTCCTTGGCCGCTTGTGGCTTCCTTTAAGCCTTATTTCAAAATTTAGGAAACTAACACCTAAATAGGTCTAAAAAGGTCTTAAGCCTTTCTTGTAGCCAAACCTCTAACCTATGCAATGGTCAACATGACCTTAAAAACTCAATGTATGATCAAAAAATTCCACTAAGGCACAAACATGAAGGAAAAAGATTATGAAGATAAGTTGTCCTAGACAAATTGGCCAAACATGACCTTTTAGACAACTTTCCTAAGGTGAACTATGGGGTGCTCCTGCACCATTCTCCCCCTCTGCATAGACATTAAGGAATGTGGGAAGATATAAGAGATGGATCAATACCCTACTTATTGAATTGAGCTTCATCCACCCATGTAGCCTCAGATTCAGGTTTGTCCTTGCATTTGATGAGGTGTTCCATGTATTCCTTATACTGGGTAGACTTCTTCACCCTTGACTCCAAGATCCTCTCTGCTTGTAGCTTGTCCCTAGTAGGTAAGGCTATGTTACTCACATCCTTGAAGATATCCCTTCTGTTCTGATCCATGTCAGTGATTGTTCCCTTATACCTGATAAAATCAGCCACATTGAACACTGGTGAGATGCCTAAATCTACAAGTAGCTCCACCTTGTAGGCATTATTCCCATATTTAGCTAACACCTTACATGGTCTCACTCTCTTTATCTACAATTTGGTTGATGTTACTTTCTACAATCTGGATTTATTGAGGTGGACCATGACATAGTCCCCTACTACAAATTGTAGATCCTTCCTAGTTAGATCCACCTTAATTTTCAAATTTTGAGTAGCCTTGGTGACTGTCTTCTTCACCTGCTCCTAAATCTCCTTCATGGTCTGAGAGAAATCCTCCTCCTGACCACTCCTATGTTCCTTATCTCCTAGATCCCTAAGCTCACACACACCTCTAGGGTGCATTCCATTCACTATTTCAAAAGGACTCTTCCCTGTGGTCCTATTTACATTGTCGTTGTATGCATATTCTTCTTGTGAGATGCTAAATCCCATGTCTATCCATGCTCCTTGGTTAGGAATCTTAGAAGGTTACCTAACACTCTATTAACCACCTCTATTTTTCCATCGGTCTGAGGATGGTAAGCTGATCCAAAAGATAGGTTGGTACCTAATCTGCTCCATAGAGTCTTCCAAAAATGACTCATGAACTTCACATCCCTGTCTGAGACAATGCTTAAAGGAAATCCATGGATCCTTACAATTTATTTGAAGAAAAGGTGAGCAATATAGCTAGCATCATGGGTGGTTTTGCAAGGGATAAAGTGACTCATCTTACTGAACCTATCTACCACCACATAGACACTATAAAAACCTGTCTTAGTCTTAGGGAGCCCTACCACAAAGTCCATGCTAACACACTCCCATGGTCTATTAGGAATGGGTAGGGGTTGATATAAACTTACATTACTAGCTCCTCCCTTGGCTTTCATACACACTACACACTGCTCCACATACCTCCTAACATCCCTTGGCAACTTAGGCCAATAGTAGAACCTCTGCACTAGTTCCATTGTCTTGTTGATGCCAAAATGACCACTAAGACTACCATTATGCTTCTCCTGGATGAGATTCTCTCTCATTGATCCTCTTGGAATGCATAACTGATTCCCCTTCAATAACAGTCCACTTTGCAATGTATATTCTAAGAATTGACTATGAAAGTGGTTCTCAAAATCTGAACACACCTTGTATGCCTCTAAGAAGTCTTCATCTTCCCCATAGAGGTCCTTGAAACTTTCTATCCCAATGCTCTTTATTTGTATCTCTTGCACTGTTAGCAATCTCCTGCTTAGTGCATCTTCCACCTTGTTCAACTGTCCCTTCTTGTGCTTGATGGTGAAAGTGAAAGCTTGGATGTATTCCATCCATTTCAAATGCCTATTGCTCAACTTCTCTTGAGTGTTGATATAGCTAAGTGCCTGATTGTCAATAAAGACTACAAAATCTTTAGGTAGAAGATAATGCCTCCACTTCCTAAGTGACTGTACTAAAGCATAAAGTTCTAGGTCATAGGTAGAATACTTCTTCTTAGCTTTATTGAGCTTTTCACTAAAGAAAGCTATAGGCCTGCCTTCTTGGCTTAACACTCGTACTGCAACTCCACTAGAATCACATTCCACTGTAAACAACTTATCAAAACTAGGTAATAAAAGAATTGGTTGATTTGCCACTTCTTGTTTCAATTTCTCAAAACCCTTCTTAGCTTCTTGAGTCCAGTTGAACTTAGTTTTTAGGCCACCTTTGATTGTATCAAGGACTAGTGCACATATGCCACTAAAGTTCCTTATGAATTTCATATAAAATTGAGCCAATCCATGAAAAATTCTTACCTCTATCCCTATGGTTGGTATAGGCCAATTTAGGATAGCTTCCACCTTGCTTGGATCCATCTTCAATGATCCTTGGGATACTAAAAACCCCAAATACACAAGCTCTTGTTTGAAAAACTCATATTTCTCTAGGTTGATGGCTGGCCTCTCTTCTTGCAATCTTTTAAGAACCAGTTCCACATGCTTAAGATGTTATTATGTTGTCTTGCTAAAGATGAGTATATCATCAAGATATACCACCACAAATATCCCTGTAAATTCTTTGAGAACTTCATTCATGAGCCTCATGAATGTGCTAGGGGAATTAGAGAGGCCAAATGGCATAACTCTCAACTCATAAAACCCATCAGTTGTCTTAAATGTTGTCTTCCACTCATCTCCATCCTTGATTTTGATCTGATGGTATCCACTTTTGAGATCCAACTTGGTGAAGTATTGAGCTCCTCCAAGACAATCCATCAAGTCCCCAATCCTTAGAAAAGGGAACCTATACCTGATTTTGATTCTATTTATAGTTCTAGAATCAGTGCATAATCTCCACTTACCACCTTTCTTGGTTGCTAAGACCACTAGTACTACACATGGGTTGATGCTCTTCCTAATTAATCCTTGATCCAACAACTACTGCAGTTGTCTAGCTACCTCTAGGTTCTAATCTTGTGTAAGCTTGTAAGCTGCTTTGTTTGGCAATGAGGCTCTTGGTATAAATTCAATCTGATGGTTGGTGGCTCTCTTTGGAGGTAAGGTTGCAAGTGTACCATCACTACCTATGTCCTTGAACTATTCTAACAACTTTTGGACTTCTTCTAGTATGACTATTTTCTTGGCCTTGTCTTCTTCTTTGGGTTGCACCATGATCACATATCCTTCACCTCCTTGATGTAGGGTGTTAATGAACTCTTTACCACTGCTTAATAGGACATTAGGGGTCTTTGAATGTCCTTCTTCCTCATCTAATAGTGACTGTAATTTAAATGTCTTTCCATCCTTCTTGAAAGAAATGGTGTTCTCTTTCCCATCGTATATGGCACCTCTGTCACACTGCCATGGTCTGCCCAATAGTAGATGGCATGCATCTATGGGTAACACATCACAAATAAACTTATCCTTGTACCCTCCAATGGAGAACTCCATTGTTGTTTTCTCATTGACAAGAAAACTCTACCCTTTGTTCAACCATGTTACTTTGTAAGGGTTAGTGTGGGGTACTTTCTCCAATTTCAACTTCCTTATTGCCTCTTCTGAGATTATGTTATCAGTAGATCCTTAATCCACTATAACCTTACACACCTTTCCAAGTATTTTCCACCTTACCTTGAATAAGGCTCTCCTTTGCTTTGGCTCTTCCTTGACCGGTTGTCTGATCAAAACTCTTCTAAACATCAGTTTCTCCCCCATTTTTGATTCAATATGATTAACCTTAGGTGATTTGGTACTCATGGTGTCCTCTTGATCATATGCCACTCTCTTTTCTGCATTTGATGAAGATGCCTTCTCCAAGCACCTATAAGTTGGATGTCCTACTTGACCACATTTATAACACTTCATACTAGCAAAGTATGAGTTGCTTTTGCCTACTCCTCTTCCTCTATTTGATCCTCCTTGAGGTCATCTACCTCTTCCATAGCCTCCTTTAGAAGGTGTTTCACTTCCATGCTTAGTGAGTTTAGACTCTCCCTTATTTCTTTGTTTAGTAACTCTACCTTGGTATCCACCTCTATGTCCTCTTTGATCTCTACCTTTTCCTCTACACTTAGAAGCCTGATCTTGTTTTCTCTTGCTTCTTTCCTCAATCTTTATTGCTAATTGGTAATATTAGTGTACTATCTTGGGACTTAGAAGATTCATCTCCTGTGAAATGTTCCACTTCAATTCATTAATATACCTAGCCACCTTGAGACTTTCATCTTTTGAAACATTAGACCTCATGCAAAGTTTTTGAAACTCCTCAGTATAGGAATTCACATCTTGGTCTCTTTGTCTCAAGATTTTTCTCTTCTTATGCAATTGAATCTCATAATCATCGGGCATGTATGCTTCTCTCACTTTTGCAACCATACCCTTCCAAGTTGAAATAGGCTTCTTGCATTCCTTTTCCCTCTCTATCTGAATGAATTTACACCATGTCAAGGAAGATCCTCTCAATCTTGATTTGGCCACCTTCACCTTTTGTGCTTCAGTGACTCCATCACACTCAAAATGGTTCTCCATGCCCTCTATCCAATCCATGACTAGATCAACTTCCAATTTCCCACTAAATAGTGGTATGCCTTCAAATGATTTTCCACTCAAAGATTTTAATGCCTTCAAGAATGGTTCTTCTTGCAAAATAGGGTCAGGTTTAGGGGTCTTGTCTTCCTCTGCAACCTCTTCACTCTTTGGTACCTTGCCTTCCAACCTATCATTGACCTCATCGGTCTTTGTTTGCACATTGTTCATTGCTTGCTCAAGTTGAGCTATTCTTTCTATCAATCTCCTATTTTCTTCCTCTTGATCTTCAAACTTATGGCCAACTCAATATTTTTCACCATGGTTGTAGAACCACTAGACTCAAGTTCTGACATACATCAATCTATCCCAAATCTTTTGAAGCTCTGATACGAATTTGATAGGGAGGTTGGAGGGAATAATCACCGATCCCTACTCTAGGTCTTACCTTGGAGGACCCCTATGGTGTCTCACTTTTCCACCTTAACCTATAGGACCTATTTCTAGTTTAGGTTCCCCTGGTTCACTCTTCCAACCAAGTCAACCTTGGTGTTTTGTTTGCAATTCTTTCCTTAGCCCTTAATCCACCCTAAAGGCTAACTTGCTCCCAATACTAGATTTCAGCTTTGCAAGGGTGTGGAGATTTTTCAAATAGGTTCAAACCATCACATTATGGTTCTTGAGGGTCCACCTAACTTCATTTTCCCATCGCTTCCACCAAACCCTCATTTAGGGTTAAAAAGGCTACTAGCCCTAGGAGCCCCAATTAGCCCTCCTCTGAGAAAACAAGCTAGTACTCCAAAGTCTTCCAAAGAACACATAATCTTTATTTGGGGTTCCTTCTCCTAATGCCTACCACTTTAAGATTTTAGTGGTCTTAACCCTCAACTGTCCATACACAGGTTGGACCTTCAATTTAGCAAATTTGGCCTTTTTGAGCCCTTTCCTTGACCACACAGCAAACTGTCATGAGTTTCTCTCACCAAATTGATTGATGAAGCTTCCTCCTTCATGCTAGTTCTTTGCAAGGCATCTAGCTTCCCTCTCTACACCTTGAATTGATAGGAGATGATCACGCCTACAAATCAAGTGCCATGCACTCCTTGTCTTCCCTAGCCAGACACTTCCTAGCTCAATTAGGAGAAGACTTCCATGGTATTTTCTGAACTATTAAAGAATCCTAATCCTACCATATATACAATCATGGAGTCTAGTCACAATTCCCAAAGGGCTATACATTATGTACAGAGGGAATGTGATCTAAACCTCCATTTTCTACAAACAAATTGTTAGATCAGCAAATGGAAAGAAACCACTATCTTCAACAATGCTTGAAACTAAACTAAAATTTCAAATTGCTACCACACATGGCTTTAACAACAAATATAATACATCCTAATCATGCTAAAGAATCAAATTCAATCCATTAAAGCTCTAATTTGAACCAAAACCAGAAATTCACATTAAGAACCCACTATTTTTACTTTGAATTTAAAATTCCAAATCATTGTAAAAGCTCCCAACCTCAATTCCATACCAAGGTCACCCTTATATAGGGTCACTAAAGTAGTTAAGATCGGCCTTAACCCCTCCTTGTCCGCTTGTGGCTTCCTTTAAGCCTTATTTCAAAATTTAGGAAACTAACACCTAAATAGGTCTAAAAAGGTCTTAAGCCTTTCTTGTAGCCAAACCTCTAACCTATACAATGGTCAACATGACCTTAACAACTCAATGTATGATCAAAAAATGCCACTAAGGCACAAATATGAAGGAAAAATATTATGAAGATAAGTTGTCCTAGACAAATTGGCCAAACATGACCTTCTAGACAACTTTCCTAAGGTGAACTATAGGGTGCTCCTGCACCAGATGTCAACAATCTGGTCGCACATTAACATGGAAATGTGTGGCTTCATTGGTTAAAGAAGCTCATCGTAATGGAGATTCCAATGTTACACAAAGGGAAATTGATTTAGCATATGGTTTAAGAGATAAAGAGGTATATATAAATATATTTATCACCCATATTATTTAATTATTTTCAATTATATTGATGTATATATATGTTGAGATTTTATTTTCTTTGCATACATTCGGCCAAGAATAAATATGTTTATCAACTGATGATATTGCAATAAGTTTTACATGTTTGACATATTGCAGGTGAAACACCACAAGGCTATGTATTGCAATGGTCATAAATTTTGAATCAAAAAGTTGGATGACATGAAAAAAACTTGTGATTTTGGGATAACTACAGTCTTCTAGGTGACTAATGTTTCATCTAGAAGCGACATACATCCAGAAGTCTCAAAAAATCAATAATATGGGATTTTGGATGATATACTTGAGTGTGACTTTAAGTCCTTCAAATTAGTTATGTTTGTTGTCATATGGTACAGGCCACGATTAAATGAAAATGATCCCGAGAGAACTGTTATTGAACATGATAATGGATTTACCATGGTTAATACAAGGTATTTTGAGCGAGCTGGAAATGAGCCCTATGTTCTTCCAAGCCAATGTGAGCAGGAATTTACTCAAAGGTTCCAGGTAAAGCGGGTTGGTCATATGTTGTTAGACATGATCCAAGAGGAAGGTTGCAAAAGTATAATGTGGTGGAAGAAGAAGATACTGAAGAAATAGAAGATGATGTAGATGATGATTAGGATCAATAGTTAGCTGATGATGTGCCTGATGAAGATGTCGAAGAGGAGTAGCTAGATCATGATCATGTAGGAGTTAATGTTCATAAAGATAATATCTGTGTGGATGATGACATTATCGAAATTGATATCAATGACGATGATGATGATATGACCAATCCTTACAATGTTGAATCTAGATCAGATGATACAGACAAAGAGTTGGATGAAGAAGAAGATCAATGACATTGAAATGTATGAGTTATGTGATTGTGTTATCTATTTGATATTAATTTCTTGATAGAATTATATTTGACTTATGTGGTTACATAATTAATTTATGATGTTTTTAATTTTAATTATATTTGAATTATATTAGAATATGTTCAGTTAACAAATGTAAAAAATAAAATTGATAAACCAAAAGATGAAAGCATGAGACCAGTGCATTTTTGGGTATATGGAGTCTAATGAAGATTTATAAAAGTGTAATTTACTATGGAAATAATTCAAAGTGTTTGGCACATAGATGTAGTTTATAGCTTGTATAAATGTGCAAGTAAATGACTGTCAAACTCTACTTGAGAGAGAATGGCAATCCTAGTTATGTGATTCTTCTTATTGATCCAATGAATACTCTTTAGTTACTATGATTGAATAGAAGGGTTTAATCTTTACTTGAAAGAACCAAATAATCACATCACACAAATACAGCAAATGTGTATTAGTAAACTAAATATATTTATATGCTTCATATATCAATTTAGACAACAAAAAAGCATCAAAATGGAGACAACTAGATAATTGTATAATTCCACAAACAACTGATACCAAGATTAAGCCACAAGTTTAGACATCTTCATTAACTTCATCAAAATTCATACATGCATTTGAGTCTTTTAAAGGAAATTTTCATTGCAAACTATCTACTATATCTTTCTCCTATCTACCTATATCTATTTTACATTATGAAACAGATATAAATATATCAAAATTGTGAAAGGGCACATCCTTTGAGAAATGTCTTTTGCTTAACAACAATAAAAAACTAGAAATTATGGTCTATTAAGCCATAAATAGATGTTTTGACAGATAATCTCAGTAAGCTGGCTACTTTTGTGTATCAGCATCCTCCAATGCATTCCTTATGGCTATCTCCATTTTGAACATCTTCTCATTCTTTTCACATGCCCTGTCCATTGTTAAATCATTTCTTGTGGCTATCTCCAGAATTTTTTGCATCATCATCTAGCATTCCTTCATCCATCTTGTGGCAATAGACACTGTTTTACTCCTCTTCGATTAAGTACTTGTCCACCCATCTCTGATAATCTTCATCTGTTGGCCAGCAAAAATTCATGATCTCATTCACCTTAGTATTGTAAGGTGTGTACTTCACTACAACTTGATTGGCTTCCCTTTCAAAAAACTCTAAGAATGTGTTGGTGTTAATTATCTTATCCATACTATTTACTAGTAAATCATAGTTTGAATCATCACAAATCGATTTGATTTGTGCATTGATAAATTCTTCTGCCCCATCCTGCCACTATTGCAATGTCTTAACATTTCCTTGTGCATTAATAATGTCTGGAAAAAATGTATTATTCCAGTCATCAAATCTCTTTATCAGCTCCCTAATTCTTCTATTGAAATCATCAGGTAGGGCCTAGAATCCACTCAATGATTTTACAAAGTTTTGAGTAGGCTTCAATGACTAGGGCCTGTTGTCCGCATCAAACCTAGAAGCTTTATACATAATATCCAGATCATTGGCCCTAGGGATCCATTTCTCAGCCAAAGGAAAAGCTATTTCCCGATCTCTATTGATATTTTTTATTCCATCCAAGAATAAAGAATACAAAGAATGTACAAATGGTAATTTACCATCAACCTTTTCATTAAGATGCCTCAAAACTATGTCAACCACCTCACTTTGTTTGGAAATTGCATCATCCTCACTTGCCTTTAAGGCAGCCTGCAATTTTGTGATCCTATTCAACATTTGCTTCTTGGTGGGATCCACATAATATTCAACTTCTTCTTCAACTGGCCCTAGTGCAGGACTAAGAGTAGGTGCCTGGATGGGGCACCCCAGAGTTGAAACAATTGGAGTAGTATGAGGGACCGATCCTGCAGTAAAAGGTAACGCTCTGATACAAAGAGCACTGGAGTATTCTTCCACTTGCCCATATTTCAACCTATCTACTTCAGATTGCATCTCAACATTCCATTGTTGTATCCTACTATATTCTGCAATTATCATATTGTATTTCTCCATCAAACTCTTCTTTTCAACCTCTTCTCTCTTAGCTATCTTTTGGGCCAATTTTGCCACATTCACTGTCAGGCTTGTAGCTTTTGTTGTTGAAGTTTCAAAAGCTCTCTTGATTATTATCCCTCCCCTTAGGTGTGGTCTAATATCAGTTACATTTGACTTTTTGCCCTAGGGTGCCGATTCCCATATGGCTAGAGTTTCATACTCCTCACTGAAGGTAGAGTCCTGCAGAGCTGCCTTAACCTCTTCTTCACTATTTTGTATAGGGTGCTTGGACTGTAAGATAGCATTGAATGCAACAACATCAGCTATGTCACATTCAGGCAAAAGTAAGACACCAGCCTGAGTCACAAGTCTTCTTCCCTCCTCAAGAGTGATGCCTTTGAATTCTTCCATTAATTTGGCCTTGACCTTATCATCATTCTCCTGCTCAAACCTATCAGGGCTTGATTCTCTCCTACTCTTGCATTTTTTTTGGTACTCTTCTAGTTTCATCCTCCAAACTAGTTGCAAGAATACATGAGTCTTTACAAATGCATCATCATCCAAGAATGCCTTGCAGGCCTCCAACCTATCATCTTGTACACATTTCCCCTTTACATCCATGTCAAAAAGCACAAATTGTGTTGATCTAGGAGGGGAAGGGATAGCAACCTGCATGTCTTGATCAATTACAATTATCTCATCCATTAGAGTTTACTATGTTTCCTCAACTCTCTACCTCTTAGGGATTGGCTCTGATGGTAACACTGCAGGATCACCTCTTGGTGGTGAATCTAGATCCACAATCCTTATCCCTCTAGGTGCTTTGATCCTTGGACCCAGCTGTGATGATGCTTGCATGACTTGTTTTCCCTTCTTATCCCCTTCATCCTCATCACTGCTTGCATTCCTCTTTCTCTTGTATAGAGGCCTATCAACTGGTGGTTGATAAGCTGGCCTTGTTTCTTCAGGCCTCACATCTAATCTTTCTATACCAAAATCTAATTCCAAACTGACCCTCTTGGTCCTCGAGTTGCCCATGATACTTTTGAAATTAGCCATTAAGAAGTCTATTCTCTTGTGAATGTAGTGAACTCCATTAATGGATCATATTTTGGATCCATTTTATGTATTATAGCCAACAACTTTTCATATCCAATCCATTTTTCTTTATTCAACTCCTCCCTATTCAAATCAAACTCATTTCTGATTAGGTCCTCAGGAAATTTGAATTTATGTGCAAATTTTCCACCTTTAATTCATTGTCTGAACAATGCAAAGAATCCCTCAGGGTCATGCTATCTCCTAGGACCATTCCCCAAATTGAAGTCATCAAAAAACCTTTCAAAGTGGACCCATCCTCCCTTGGAACAGACAAAATCAGAAACAACAATGTATTCAGGGAACAAAGTCCCTTTTCCTTTCTTTGTTAGGTTGTCCTCATGAATACAACCTAGTTGCCACATTACTTCGACAAACCCCATCCTTGATGGTACATTAAAGGGGAGGATATGAGGGGTTCCCTGGAAACCATACACCCTCAAGACAATGCTTACAGGGTACAAGATGATATCACCCCAATTGTGACATACTTTTAAATTAGGCTTCCTCACCTTCGGTCGAAGGAAGTCATGCAAATCTTCAAGGACTCTTGGTACATTTACCACCAATTGAGCCCTAAGTCTGGAGGCAAAGCATTTATCAAAATACACAAAGTTGGCACCTCCCTTGTTGTAAGACAAATTTGCACTCCACACCTGTACTGGTAACCTTTCTCCATTCACCTCTTGCCTCAACTCCATGTTTTCTGAGAAGAAAACAACATTCTTGTACAGGAACATATGCATCAACAGGGAGTACCAGAAAAAAGGAGTGCCAGTATCTCCCACATGTAGCTTCATCAAACCCTCATGCATCTTCTTTGACATGAATGATGCAAAGTCATATACCATAGAGAAGTTGGGATGCTGAATCTAGGCTCCCATAAACATGTACGCAACAGGCATCACAATATTAGGGTTGAACCCTAAAATCTGGCACAATAAATAAAATGTTGCCAAGAAGTGACTAGCAAAACAGCTTAGCCTGAAAGGCTCCTCGTCATTTGGGCTGATAAGAAATTGTTGAGCTGCTTGCCCTGGCTAGGTGAAGAGGAAGCAACTTCAATCTGAAAAGAGGCTTTAACCTTTTGTACTCCTCCTTCATCTTCTCAAAATATTTTTGGACTAAGAAAGGGCTATACTCAATTAAATCAAAAATCTATCAAATCTCATCTACATTTAGGCTTAGCAGAATTCCACCTTCAATATCCCTTATGACCCTTGTCATAGGATCATACCGTGCTGCCATTGCTCTAAGGAAGTCAACATCAGGGAACACATTTGGCACTGTTAGTTTCCCCATGTCATATCTCCAGGCATTAGAGAAGGGGTGAGGTAAGTTTTTCTATCCATACCACAACCTAAACATTTCAAGACCAATCATAGGAATCCTGGCATCCGCAATGTTATAATTTTTGCATAGTAGACCTTCACCTAGGGTCTTTCCATTCATTAAAACCAGACCACTCTTCCTATCATTTTTTGACAATACGAGTTGACCCAGGAAGTCATCATACAAATTCCTCTTCAAATAATCAACATGGCCAAAGTTTTACTTCAGTGGTGCCATCTTAAACAACTAGGGTTTCTCTTAAAAAAACAAATCCTTGAAGAAACTAGGGGTACCCCAAACACAAAAATACAACACAATTATGCAATTCCAATAATTCAAATGAACTAGTGACCCTATGACAATAATTAACAAAACCCCTTGACCAACACAATAGAACCATTCACAAAGATAGTCAAATTAACCCAACAGTTTAGAAAATAACTCACGGGATTTCGTGCCTTGCAGAGAAGAAAAATTCACGGCGATCACTCAAAAAACTTTATTTTTGGCTCTGAACTGCTTGGAAAATACTTGAATGCTTTTGTGATGAAGATAGAAAAAGAGTAGATACTTTATGTCGATTGAATTGAGGCAGTAGACGTCTCATCCGCCATAAAAGCTCATTTGCATGCCGCCCCAATGGATCCAATGGCATTTGATGCAAATTTAAACTTCAACCGTCGATCTTTTATTTTTGTCAGATCATCAAATGACCATCTTCAAAAGGGCTGATGAAATCTCCATGTCAGCATCGAGGGGCCACTACAGAAGTAGCGCCAAAGGAATACACGTGGCACCTGCCCGTGATATCATGATCACTAAACATCCTGCACCTTTGGATCACGCGATGTCGGACAACCATTGATTCCTACCATTGGTGATCATGTTCACTCACAACAGTCAGCAACACCAAACATAACCGTCGAGAAATTTTTTACCAAGATTATAAAATCACCATCGATCTCGAGCATGTGCATCTCGCAGTTGTTTTAGTAACCCACTTTATAATGTATTTAAGTCTGACACAAATATTAAATGCTTTATTAATCCCTTTTCAACATTGACATCTTGGGACACGTGGCACTCGCTAGTGATATCGCAATCACCAAACAATTAGTGGTGATGTCATCACGAGATCGCGGGGAGCGATTAGGATCAATCGTAGGGAGATCGATGGTCATTAAAAACATAACCGTCGAGCAAATTTTTACCAAGATTATAACATCACCGTCGATCTTGAGCATGTGCATCTCATAACTGTTTTAGTAACCCACTTTATAACGTATTTAAGTCTGACACAAATATTAAATGCTTTATTAATCCCTTTTTGACATTGGCAGCTTGGGACACGTGGTGCTCGCCCGTGATATCGCAATCACCAAACAACCAACGATGATGTCATCATGAGATCACAGGGAGTGGTCAGGATCAATTGTAAGAAGATCGATGGTCATTAAAAAAATAGCAGTCAGTAGCACCAAACATAACCGTCGAGCAACTTTTTACCAGGATTATAACATCACCATTGATCTCGAGCACGTGCATCTCGCAGTTGTTTTAGTAACCCACTTTATAATGTATTTAAGTCCGACAAAAATATTAAATGATTTATTAATCCCTTTTTAGCATTGGCAGCTTGGGACACATGGCACTCACCCGTGTTATCGCAATCACCAATCAACTAGCGGTGATGTCATCACGAGATCACGAGGAGCGGTTAGGATCAATCGTAGGAAGATTGACGGTCATTAAAAACACAACAGTCAGCAACACCAAACATAACCGTCGAGCAACTTTTTACCAAGATTATAACATCACTGTCGATCTCAAGCACGTGCATCTCATAGCTATTTTAGTAACCCACTTTATAATGTATTTAAGTCTAACATAAATATTAAATGCTTTATTAATCCCTTTTCGGCATCGGCAGCTTGGGACATGTGGCGCTCGCCCATGATATCACAATCACCAAACAACCAGCAATGATGTCATCACAAGATCGTGGGGATCAGTCAAGATCAATTGTAGGAAGATTGACGATCATTAAAAACACCCCCTGCAAAATAAAACAACTATTAAAAAGTCAGGCGAAATAACCTTTTTGCGTGTGCAGATTGTGCGGCTGTCTGATGATTTCAATCTTGACCGTTGCTCATAGACCTCGTAAGGTTTATGCTAATGTCACAAATATGGTGTGAGGCATGTGAGATTCTACCATCTATCACATTTGATGGTGGGGACAAGTTTTTCTCGCTGATCGATTATGAAGGCTAATGCCGATAGCTATTTCCATACCGACTCATCGTGGTCGTTCCTCGCTGACCTCACCCAATTAAAACTACAGTTTCAATAATGTTGTGAGGTGTGTGATTCGGTGATGCGTGGACTCTGATTTTGTACGCTAATAAAAAAGGTGTGGCCCATTTTCGTGCTAATGTGGTGCTCGGTAGGTGAATATCTTGTCCATTTGGTGACTAGAAGGAGAACATGGCATTTTCAAACTATTTTGACTAAATCTGAGCCATTCTTCTGGCCAACGTTGCGATTGATCAACGACTCGTATTTAAAAATAAACTGGTATTGTATGATAGTAATGGTTGTGTTTGACTTTACCTGCATAATTAAATGCTAAAATTTGTGAATTACTATTTTAGTTATGTATCTCTACATTGAGGAAGAATTGCTTGGTATCGAGTGAAGCAATTTGTGGTTACTATTTCTCAATTTCGCTGCCTTGGATTTTCTACGATTGAAACCGTAAGTAGCACGTACACCATTTCTTGTAAATTTAGAATATTTAATGGTTGCTTGTTGGGAAATTTGTGATTGTTTCCTGTCTCTGTTCTTGAAGAATTGATTGAATAGATTCGCTTTTAGAGCTTGTCTAGATAATTGCTAGTGTTTTTTGAATATTGAATAATTTTTTGTTAGGGTTAAAGGAGAAAATTGTAATTATTTTCTATCTAAAAATAAGAAAACCCTAGTTCAAATTATCATTAGTCTAGTATAAATGACACCCAAGCCCCGAAGTTATGGTTCTAAAACCACTACCAAGTGTTTATCCCAAGATATTGTTGATTTTTTACAACCCTCTACTAGCAAGAAGTAGGAGGGAAAGGTTTTGTTCTATGGGCCTCAAATCTTGGAAGGATTGACAGACAAGCAATGTGCAATTCAAGATGTCGAGTTACCATACACTGGGTGGTAGTTGTTCTCCAATTGGTTTGGGAACAGGAATTTGTCGGTTCCTTTGTGTAACCCCTGGAGGTTAGACCTAGGTAAATTGGTGGTTCCTAATGTTTATATGGATGTAGATATTTTAAAGGACATTGCTGCTAGATATGACCCTATGGCCTGAATTGTCAAAACACATGTTGATGTGTAGATGATTAAGATAACCAAAGAAGAAATTGCAGATATTTTCAAATTGCATGAATGGAGTCAAGATATGGTTCCTTTCGACTTGGAAGTTTTTAGACAAGAATATAGAAATACCAGGGGTTTGTTTAGAACATCCTTGTTAATACCTCATTTGGCAGTCTCAGGAAGAGGAAAAAATCAGAAGAAGGTAGTAATTGGAAAGAATGAGCCCAAACCTTTTCCTGTGGGCTATTTCGCCAGTTATTTCAAGAAGACTATTTGTGCTTTATGTCAAGTTATGGGAGTTAGCTTAAAGAAAACCTTTCCTACCGATATTATGTATGTGGCAGTAAATCTCCAGCACCCAAGTTTTAATGTAATATATGATTTTTCCACATATTTGGCAGAGAAGATGCACACAGGTCTGGTAGCCCTAAAGGAGGGGAAGAATTAGGTTGGATTCAGATGGTATTCCTTGTTAATACACATGTATCTATATAGGGGTCAAGCTGTGCTCAAAAATATATGAAATTAAAGAAGAAGGAAGGAAACATTGAAATGCCTCTCCAATATTGGACTAGGATTCTTGACATGCATGATCATGAGTTTGATTATGTAACTTTCAATAATGTCTTTGGATCTAAATTAAGGGAGGCTCTGGTTCATGACCCCCCAAGGATCCCAAAAGAAATTCATGACTTCTTGAGGCTGATGGAGAGAAGGCCTAAATTGAACATAATGCACAATTGGGGAGACATTTTCCCCTATTGTAATACCATATTTTTCATGGTTTTTGGCACTAATATCAATCCAAAGGTTTTTCCAAGGGAGGTGCCCCTTAGACTTGGATTTTTGGAAATCATGAGGTAGTTGGGGGGCGCTTAGGAACTACACTTGCCAGCTGAACAGAAGAAAGGTTCTTTCTTCCTTAAATATAATGCTTTTGTCGATTTTGTTATGGAAAAGGGAGGATGGAAGGAGTTGCATCAATTACATGGGACTTATAGGCTAAGGACTATGCACCCCAGGAATCATGATCCTAAAGGTTTTATCTCTCAAATGAAGGTAAAAAATTGGACAAGAGCTTTTGTCCACAACTTCTACTTTCCTGAGGACATCATCAGGATTATTTTTGATTTGGAATTACAAGATGGTAGAAAGGAACTATACATTTCCTACTCTAAAATAGTAAAAAGTAAGCAGGAGAAAATACCTGGTTTCAATCCCATACCTAATGCTAAATATGAGTTTAGCAGGGCAATGTATGCTATTGATAATTTTGAGAGCTTGGTTGGGGTTTTGAAAGATGAAAGGGTTGTGGAAGAAAGGGGAAAATCACAAACCATCGAGGAGTACTCTGAGGTAAAGGAAGAGGAGAGGCCTACCTATCAGCCCCAAAAGAAGATAAGGGTTTTTTCTAGAAGAAAGGGAAGTAGGGTTGAAGATGTTGCTAAAAATATTGCACCATCTTCAAGGTAGTCAGTACCAAATATTGTTGATTTGGATTCTCTTCCAAGTTTTTCAGAACATGCTTGCCCACCATCACCAAAGAGGCAGAGGGTTGAAAGGGTAAATATTGTTGATTGTGATGGTGATGAGGATGATGACATTATTGTCACTCTAGATGAAATGCATCCTGAGATTCCATTGGACCCAGTTGAAATTGCAATAGGTTCAGGTATAGTTTCTTTGAGGTTAGGAAAAGATGAAATCAAAGGAATAACAAGCAATGATGACTTGAGAATAGAAGCCTGTAGAGAGTTCATGATGGATGACTCTTTTATTCAAACCAGTGCTCTTAAAGATTTTGTGTGGAGAGCACATACTACATTATATGATGAGAAGGTGGCACATAAGAGAAGTTTTCATCCAAAGCTCCTAGAGAAGGTAATTCAAGCTAAGGTCAGGGAACAAATGAGAGAAAGATTCAAAGCAATAACACCATAGTAGGGCCAAGAATTGGTACAAAAAAGTGGAGTATTTCTACTCCCAGAATGGGATATCACTGATGTTATGGTGTTTGACACAATAAGAAGGGCTAATAAGACACTTCTTGCTACTGGAGAGGAGGCTATATTGGAACTCAAGGGATTGGCCTTTAGTGAGGAATGGGATGCATTAGAAATCTGGTCCCTATCTATTGGATCTAAAAATCCAATTGTTGCGGAACCTTTTGACTTTAGTGATCACTTGGTTGTGAGGAGAGTTGCTGACACCCCAGCATTGGAAGTTGCTGATATGGTCGTGAATGTTGCCAAATTCACTAGAGCAACTGTTCAAGATTTGACCAAGGAGCGGGATACTCTGATAGGCCAATATAATGACATTATTATTGAATATAATAAGAGTCAACAAAAGGTAACAAAGTTAGAAACTAAATTGGATTTATTGAGGCAACAAATGGATACCATGAGATCTCAAAATCAAGCCAGTTCTAGCCACACTGTTCCCAACCCACTAGTACAGTAGTCTCAACCTCCTACACAAGCACATTCTTTGGCTATTGTTCCATATAATATGGGACCAATGCCTATCGCTATTGAGAGGGCTACTAGCCCTGGAGGGGGACTTTCTAGGGAGAAATTGATTCATCAGGTTGAAGAATATAAGGAGATGGTCAAGCAAATTTGGGATGCAGCAAGGAGAAACAATGCAGTGATAGTGGACATTGTTTTGAAACATTTAAACATAATGGTCTAGAGTAAGCTAAATAGTGTTCATGCAAATTATGTCCTAATGTTGTAAGCACTAAAAATGTTTCCAAGGGATAAATAATTGGCCATCTCATTGATAAAAAAATGGAGCCTTAGAATGGAGAAGTTGAGATTCATGGTAGTAGGGGCAAAAAAGCATGGTGATAAATATCCTATTGTTATTGCAATATCAATTGGTCAAGGGAATTGTTGAGCAGAAGTTTCAGGGATTTCCCGCCCCAGTGGAATCCAAGATTAAATTGCTGAAAGATGTGTATGATGGAAAGGACCTAACCCCATTGCCTCATATTTTACATAGTAGGGATGAATTCAAACCCCTACAGGTTTGGAAGGAGAAAATGAACAATATAATGATGTCTCAAACACACAAGATATGCAAAAATGTTGACATCTACATGCTAGAGAATACATTGGAAAAGTTGTCTTTTGTTATAAGTTTCTTAGAGAAATTTGATAAAAAGGCCACATTGATAATGGTAAAGTATTCTCCCTATCGAAACAAGGCTGATCAGGTTGTGGCTTTCCAGTGGCCTTCCAAGGAGGAGTTTGAATTATGGAAAATGGTGTTCACTAATGAAACGGAATTATGAGTGTTATAGTCGAGAATTGCAACTTGGTCATGTATAATAAAGGTCTAGCCTTAGATATTATATTCTAAAATTGCATTCTCCTTTTCACTCCAAGTATAGGGTGCTGAGGTGGAGTTGTTGATGGTTAAAATGACACAAACAACATTAAAATAGAATATTTCTACTCTATTTCTCCTGAAAGAGAAAGACAACATGTAGTAGCCTAACTCCCAAGGTCCTGATAGTTGGTTCTCAACTGTCTGATGTCACTCAATTGGTTCATGCAACTGTAATATTCAAGGGGCCTGTGCTGGTAACAAAGGATTCAAGCTATGACTCTTTTTATCAAAATAGTTCCTGTAACTCAATGGGTTTTAAATAAAAGAAAAAGATAGAACAAAGGGGTAAACCAGTAAGTATGAATTAAATTTATCTAATATCTAGACATATACTTTTAACAATGAATGTTTTCTTAACCGATCACAAAAACCATAGCATAACACAACCCACAGTATGACTGTACCATCGTATACATCTTTGGTGCTTAATTCAATTCCACTATTCACATATCTCAAGTATTTCCAAGATTTCAAAACAACACACATTCATTCATCATCAAAACTATAGATCAACAGACTTCAATAACTTTAATTCAATGACAATTTAACAAGATAATCTTTAAACTTGGTTTCTTCTAATGACTTTCATCACATAAGAAACTATCATGCTTCAGCACAATCACTGGAATTTAGGTGGATTATAACTCATTAACCTTATCCAACAACACAATTCAATGCAAACTCCATATTTCGTAAACCTGCAATTCTATTAACTGTCAAAAGATCTAGTACAATGTATCTCTACAAAACTCTCTAAAATTCTATCTCCTATTACTAGGTAATCCAATCCAATTCTCAATTAGCCGACCCTTACAATGTGATACCCATCTGGTATTTATAGATATACAAAATAAGTTCAAACTTCACTTCTATCTTAGGCTTTCCACCTTTTTAGGAACAATCAACTTTCTTGGAAACTCAGATCAACTTTGATCTTGAGTTCTTACATTATGCATTCAGTTTGATCTAACAATAGAAGATAGAAATAGAAGAAAATAAGTCATGCGCCCTTAAGACTGTCAGTGTTGCATGCATGCAACATGCAAGGAAGAAGATCATCATGTGACATGCAAGGAGGAAGAACATCATGCATGCAAGATTTCTATGCATGTGAAGCTGGATCCGCTATGAACTCATCATAAATGGTGAAGACTTGTTGTAGCATATCCATATCTGGCCCATCAATCCAATCATCTTCAAATTTGATGCGATCCCACTCAATTGTAGCAAACTCTTTCATACTTCTTACCTTGATCAACTCTCTCCCTACAACTTTTATTTCTTATTTGACTTATACAAGCCGATCTATCACCAAGTCTCCTCCATCATCTTTCTCCTTCAAGCAAACCTCTAATTAGACCTTTAGATAAATCATCATAACACATGCTTTTAAAACATACCTGTCACACATACATCGGAGTCGGAACCAGACAGAAGCACAAAAGACTCTCTTTTATAAAACTGGCGGACTCGGAGCAAAAAGTGATATAGGAACTTCACCTAATAACAAACAGGCTCGGAGTCAGAGTCGGGAAGGTTATCAGAACCGAGATCGGAATGAAAAAGTGATTTGGTTTTCTTCGAATTCTCATTTTCATATTCTATTTCCATTTAGCCTCTGCCTCCGATTTGGTTATCGTTACTTCGACAAAAGACTTCCCACTATATGCGGAGCCGGACACAGGATGAAAACAGAATTGATAACCTTTGCAAACAAAATTCTTAAATTCAAGATCAGTTCTGATCCCGCCTCTGCCAGTTATCATACACTTCAAGGAAACCTTTTAAAACTCAGAATCGGAAACGGGATAAAAATGGAATAGATAACCTTTGTAAAACAAATCTCTTATGTTCAAGATCAATTCCGATCCCGCCTCCACCTATGCTAATCATGACATCATCAAATTTATTCATTTTCAACATAACTTCATGATTAAAACCTAGGTCGCTATAAAATGACAAGGAGCTTTAAAAAATACCATACTCATATGACCGTGGGGAATCAATGGCACTTCTAAGATATCATTTTTTAATCATTTAAAGTAATTGTAGAGACCAACAAAACCCTAATCTAACAAACCTAATAAAACTAGGGCACGGGTTTAAAACCCTGCCCTTCTACCACACGACGAAACCCTAATTTAAACAATAAATCTAATCTACCCTAACTCACTGTAATATCTCTAATCTACCTCACTATAAATTCTTAATCTAACAAACACCATTAAAAACCTTTAATCTAATCTAATCTACTGCAAATCGAAAACTAAACATGACGCAATCACGATTAAGACGTGAAAGCGAAAATGCCCTAAAATAGAAAGAAACGACACGATAAAACAAGACAACAAGGATTAAAGCAAAACAAACAAGCCAAAACAAGAACCTGCTCATTCAATCACATCGATGATCATAAAATTGCTTTAAAACACAATGATTGAACACGCAAGCAGATACAAAGCAAAACACACCGAACACAACTACAGATAAAACAAACAAACAACAAAAATAAAAGACCTACCTCAAATGCAAACAAAGCCACGCTAACTTTCTGAATTGATTCGCACACAATATCCCTTCTCTATCTCGATCAATTTGCTCAAACGAACTCTGCTATTGCTCTTCGTGCTCTCAAACTTGTAATAATAACAATAATGATCGGCTTTAACCCTTAATAAAGGAAAATATGTGAATTTCTACCTACATCGGCAACCACCATTAATGCATTAAAATGCAATGATTGAACACGCGGAGTCGGAACTGTAAGAGAACGAACACTGGTTTGCAATGCAACTTCAGTCAAAAAGTCAATGACAAAAAGCGACAGGGGCAAAACTAAAATGGAAATAGGATCTTAAACTTATAAAATTTCCAAACCTTATTCCCATTCCGGCTCTGCATCCGACAACTAAAAAATAAAACAAAATCAAAAACAAAAATTTAAGTAAAAGACCAACCTAATAAAACAAAACACAAAAGCCGAGACAAAACAAACATTAAAAAGTAGCAGAGGCGGGATCGGAATTGAATTTGATTTTGCAAATTTTGATAACAACCATCCCAATTCCCACTCCGTCTCCGCTTCCGCTAAAGACAAAAACAAAGGCAAAGAAAAGACTGTCGGGATAGAACAAAAACAAGCATCAAAAGAACTTTCAGAACCCGATTCATCTCCGGTTCCGATTCCGATAGAGAAACCAAAGAAAAAAAAGTATTGGCAAAACTAGACTC